>VZRH01005099.1:1020429-1129789 GCA_013397555.1 Urocynchramus pylzowi | reverse complement strand
AAAAAAAAAAAAAAAAGTATCTCAAGCCCTTTATAAGATTAGAAATAAGTTGGTTACACAATATCTCAAAATCAAAAGGCAATACATCACAAAGCCTATGGAAACATGCCAATGCTTAATATTCAACTTACATGAAATACCTATGAAAAGACTATAAACAGAAGACTTATAGCTGAGTCTTTTGTATTATTTTAAATATTTTAACTATGAAAATAGTGTATATTTTGAAATATATATAACAGCTCATAAAATGAGATGTTTTCTTCTCTTTGCTCATGCACTTGAAAATACTTTATCTCTAAAATTCATGCCAATATAAAAAAGTCTTGGTAAAAAAAGTCTTCTTTCTTCATACCTCAAGATTAAGAAAACCCCCAATAATATAATTAGCTTGCCTTTGAAATAGATTTAAAGACTTTGAAAGCTATTTCCTCATGTCTCTAGGAGTAAATGAAAAGTGAACACATTTCAGCACACAGACTTTGTTAGTGGGTATGCCCCTAGTGCCTCTGATTCCATCTGCATTATGTACGACAGAAATCAAAATGAACAGAAACCAAGCTGTGGTGTGAAGCTCAAGACTCCTCCAGCCATGAGGCCCTGCCAACTCACTCTCAGCCATACAAATTCCACAAGTCCTTTCCCCTCTCTGTCTACCACCAATGCCAGCCAAGCCTTCACGTGGTGATAAGTCCAATTCTATTTCCTCATAAAACACAATGAGAAGTGAGACTGAGTCCTCCAGTAATGATTTCAAATTCTGGGCATCTTAAGCACAAGTTGTTAAGTGAAACACTAAAATGAACATTACTGTTTTAATATGGGACTGTGTGATCTTTTGCCTCCGTACAAATGTGCCAGCAAGAAAGATCTTACTTGTAAATTAATTTTTAATGTATTTTGGTGGTTATTTTTTGGCGCTTATGAGGGATACTTTGGGGAAACTGAAATATCCACCGATTTCCTTTGTTTCTAGCACAAATACACCCATTCACCTCTGTCCCTTGAATAAGGGTGGGCTTTGCAGTTACTGTCTGTTTCATTCTGCTTAAGCATTGCTGAAAATAAAATTAAATTAAATCAACTGTAAGAGAAAGCAACTTCTTGTCTCCAAAGTTTTGAAATGACTGAACCATCTCATATTTAATAATTCAGACTCAGTCCTTTAAATTTTATCCAGGAAAATAAGATGTTCTTTATATTTCAAAGATGTCTTCACAAAAGTCTGCAGGACTGGATTTTCTGACGCAGAGTGATTATAAAACCCCCTTTTGTTCTCATAACTTCATGATGTATATCTATAACTCTTTCTTGTTTGTGAAGATAAGACCAGCCTTGTCTCTCTAAATGCCTTTTCAAAGGAAGATTCACAGTTGTTTGACTTTTGATCTATGTGGCAACTAGCTCGACCACCTGCACTGGGTTTGAGCAGTTACTGAGCTTGCTTTGTACCAGCTTATGAACACAGCAAGCCTTTGACACCAGAACAAGCTGATGTGTGAATACACCAATTTACAATGTAAATACAGGGTCCAACAATATGGGCATCTTTAATGACCAAATGTGTAAAGTGCATATATTGTTTACTGATTATATCATTAAATAAAACAGATGGCTCATATTCTCCATCCACCTACAGTGGATTAAAACACAATGGTGTAATAGTCTGGTAAACTGGTAATGTGAAACATTGCTTTGTACTGGTGCAGTAGCATAAATAGCTGTTCACAAATGAGCTACAAAGCCCCACTGCCACTAAGAGTAATTAGCTTAAGGCTGTACTGAAAGAATGCTACCTTCACAATCAACACGTGTGTGCCATTCACGCTGAAAACTGCATTTGAAAAATACGGCGGTGACAGAAAGTAGCAAGGAAGTTTCTTGGCATGGATAAAGTAGACCATATGCTTCCCAACATCCAGGCAAGATTGGACACACTTAGAATCATGTTTCTCAAACAATTCCCTATTTAAACACATTATTTGCGGCCATGATAAGCATGTCAGAGAAATGACAGTGGGGTTTTTTTTCACTTGCACAAGCATTTTTATCAGGAGGAAGGCGGAGAGTTGGTGCAAAAATAATTTTAAGATGCAATTTTTTCTTCAAGAAGAAAAGTTAGTGTTGCAATCTTAAAGTATCAGTAGATCTACTACATAAGTAAAAGAAAATATGAAGACTTTGCTCTAACTCAGAGATGCTACAAAAACTTTCTGGGTTACACTTTGATTAATATAGCAAAATCCAAACGAAACAAGAGCTCTTAGGTAATAAATGCTACACAGTGAGATCCTGCGCAAACCATTTTAGAGCTTCACAAATATTGCAGAGAACATAAATACCAGTATTTATGGCAAATAGTTTTTCTCTGTCTTTCTCATTTTTCTCGATTTCCACACTGACTTTTCTTTGCCTTCTTGATTAGATTCAAGTCAGAGAACCATAGAATGGCTTGGGTTGGATCTTTCATATTAGTTAAAGAGCCAGTCAGAATTAGGGAATTTTCATCCTTCCTATCACCAAGTCGACTAAACAATCTCTCACTGTATGGCCACACTTTCTCATTCATGACTTTTTTATTCTTCTGAGAGCTGCTCAGCAGGCTAGTGATGTGTGAACATTTCTTCTGCAGAGTTTTAAAGGTCCAATACAACACATTACATGCTACCAGGAATATAAATTCTTCCTCACTTTTGGTATTGTCCCACAGCAGCACTAATTTATCTGAAATAAACTGAGACCCCAAAGTCATAATTTATGGCCTTCTTTGTAAAACTACAATAACAGCAACAGCAACTACAAAACACCACCCTCCCTACCCCAATCAAGGTTTGCTCAAAATTAAAGAGTTCCTTGTTCAACATTAGGCTACAGATGAGCAAACTACTTATACAACTATGACTTGCAGGTTCAGGTCCTGGGTTTTGAGGTAGAACATCACTGACTGACTTGAACACAAATTGAATTCAGCTGAGTTTTCCCTTTCCCAGTTGTTGATCACTTAATCTCTTATGCCTCTTTGGCCAGAAGTCCGACCTGCTACTAAGAACTAGACTGAAAACGATCTAGTCTAAAAGATTAGCTAATAAGGACAAGATTCTGATATCACAGCAGTTTTATACCAGTTTGATTACTTCATTGTTTTCTTAAAGTTCTTAGTGTGCAATCAGAATCATGCTGGAAAGGCAAATTAACTTTGCTTTTATTGAAAGTCAACAATTTCAATCAAGTGTGGTAAGAAAAGTGCCAAGTGCCATGGAAATCATACTCAGAAGGCACAAAGGAGCTTTTTTACCCGACAGAAGATGAGGCAAATAAATTTTCATTCCTCAATTTGTTTTCAAACACTATCTCTGTCCAAAATACTGGTGTTTCTATGGGCAAGGGTGGGAGAAATGAGTTAAAATCATGTTTGTTTGACACAATTACACAATTAATTAGTATTTTTCTTTAAGTGTTTAGAAGTGCTACCAAAAAAGTTAAATCTCAGTCTTTTGTAATTTTGTCTTGCAAATGTTGCTTTCAGTCAGTGTAGTGTACAGTCTAGTTTTAGTCCATATATGCAAAGTTATGAGAATGATTTAATTTTGGTGTCTCTATTTGCAAAGCTCCGGGACATGTACACATGAAGTTACTGTTTGGAAATGCTGAGCTTCCAGGATTTGCCTATTAGAACAAAATCCAACTCTTCTACTTTTACATTCCTGTATCCCATCAAAAAGGCTTGGCTTGATGAAAACTAGAAACTGTAATTTAATTCTGTACACTCTTATTTATGTTCTCAAATTCTTGAAAAGTTGAGCAGAAATTTCTTTCCACAGCACAAGTCACCAGAAATCCCCTCACATGCACCAGCACATAAAACTTCTCTGTTTACCTAGGAAAAAGTATTTGGGCTAAACATTAGAGAAAATATGGAAATATCTGACTGAAGAGAGGAATGTTGATCAGTGGAGAACAGGCCAAACAAATATCTGTCAGGATCAAAACAGGGTCAGTAAAATCTGCCTTAACACAAAGGAATGAACTTTTCTGAAATAATTTCCAAGGTGTTTTTATTTCCTTTGGTAAATATATGGATAAAAAGGAAGTGACCCAGCGGCAAGATATCATGCATACCTTGTGTTCAGAAAATGTTACATTCAGGAATTTATGGCTTAAACACTCTACAGTAAATGGAATATGTAAAATTCAACCTCTATTGTTCTTTCTCAGTTATAGTGTGAGTGGTGTCAAGAACATGATCCCTAATCAACTACTGGCCTTAAAGAGTTTGACTTAATTGATTTCTGAAAAGTTGTTTCCAATTATTTCATCAATTACCAATGCCAGCTTTTGCTAACAGTTTCTCTCCTTCACATAAACAATTGTACCATATCCAAAACATTTTCACTACCTTCACTATTCCTGAATATCACATCAGAGAGAACTCATCCTACTGGAACCTCCTTGCGACTACTGCAAGAAAGCCCTGCCCTGCTTATGCAGATATAGGACATGGCTTCTCAAGGAAGCATCTTGTGGGATACCTGCTGTGGTTCAGACATGACAATGCTGGCTGGGAAATGCCTTTTGTTTCACTCATGACACTGTGAACCTTTTTAGGCTCTAGCTGCTTAGTGGTAGTCACCATTCCCAGTGCAGAAAACAACCACAAAGGGTTACACAATACTTAACCTATCAGGATGCTTTACATTGTTGGTATATGCAGTCTAGGACTAGCTAGGATAATTATCCATTGGGATCCTACTTTCCTGCAGAAACACAACTGTGTGTTAATGTTCTTTCCAGCTGTTCAGCTGGCCACGAGTAGACAGAAGGGGAGCAAATGAGATAGCAATTCCAGATGATAGAAAAGAGGGAATGGAGGGGACAGAACAAAGACCATTGTACACTTCAAAAAGGAATGGAAAAAGAGAATTAGAAATGTGGTCTGAAGAATGCTGAGAACCCTGCTCATAATGGACACAGTGTAGGCAGCCTGACATGTGGATAAAGCTTTCCAACAATCTGAAAAATAAAACAATGCTACCATATAAATGCTCTTACCTCACTGAATGAGGGACATCCCCTTCTAAAGCTGCCTGGGCACAAGGAGATTAAAACACTGACTTATTTTATCCCATGCATTTAAGTTACTAGATGTGAAGATCAATCGTGATGTTCCTTTTTTCTTCCAGGTTTGAAGAAAACTTAACTCTGTATCACTTAGGTTGTTAGAGATGAAGGTTTGCAAAAGCTACGGTGGCATTAAACTAATCCCAGCTACATGCCTGCAATGTTGAAATTGGTCCCTTTTTAAGGCATTCAGTGCCTGTGGCCTGGAACTCTCCATGTACACTGATGGCTGGTGGTTAAATAGCAGCTCAAAAAACTTCTGCACCCTCCATGGTGCATGAGCTAAACAGTATTTCTAACACTGAATGAAAGTAGGGCAAGATTTTTCAGAAGAATTATAGAAACAGCACAGACAGAACACTGTCTAAGAAAGATGAGTAAGGTTTAGAAAATGGTTTTCTATTGATTATTAAAAATAAGAAATGTATCTCACATGCATCATATTACATCATACACAAACCAAGGACAGGGAACCCACATTGTCCCATACTATTTAAAAATATTTGCTGTTCAGACGTAGAGGTACGTTTCCTGTTTTTCGGTTGGACTCCTAATGATGAAGAATGCTCACCCTTGGGAATTTTGCTGACGACACATTTATGTTTTCCAGATGTTTTGTCCATCACTTCAACAAAGAAACAAGGTTTCTTTTTAAAGTCAGAGACGAAGCGAGAACAAGCAGGCACTAATTAATGCCAAGGTTTAATCTGGAATAACAAGCAGTATGTTCCTCATCCAAGGACTAGATTGTGATTAACAGCACCACAGAGCTTATCAGTTTCCTTCTGAAAAGATTCAACGCTTCATAATTGATAAAGGTTAGCTGCACAACAAACACTAATGTACAATAACATAAGAAACAAGTAACTATATTAAATGCTTAAAAGTCAGGAAAACTACTTAAAAAAGTTATTATATTGACAGTAACAAGCACTAAAGTACTCTATGCATATTTTACGGCTTCCAGTTAGCAACAGAAATACTAAGGACATGGTTTGCAAGGAGCACAATAAGAGCTGTGTTGCCTCAAGAGATGACCCAGAATCATTCTGTCACCTACTCCTCCCCACTATCCAGTCTCCCTCAAGTTAAGGGAACTGCTCCTCTGGTTTAAGTTAACCATATCCTTAAATATGCTCCTGAATCAAGGTCTGAATTACTGAAGTAAACAGCTGCAGCTGTAAATATTCAACATGGAGCAGACATTTTGCTTGAGGATTTACCATTTCAATCGTTTTTCAGTGTAGAAATACATCTTGAAGTAAAAATAGAAATATATGTACAAAAAGTTGCTGAAACAATTTTTACTCAAACTTCTTTTGGCTTGAGACCAAATATCCTGGAAAGAGGAACCCCTCTATTAGCATGAAAACAAGGCAAATGTAGCTGTATGTTACACCCCACAGTGGATTGGTGATACAAAGACCTGCCTTCAGAAAACTGCAGAGACTCAACAGTCATGGCCAAGTATGACTGAAACAGGCTTTAGCTCAGAAAGAAATCAGTTTTTTGTCATGGACTTTTGGGGATGGAAACAGAGATTGGTATGGAAATAGGGAAAGAGGCAGTGGTAACACTCACTCTTTGTTTGGGTTTGTGTCCCCACAGGGACATGACTGTCCCTGCTGCTGTTCTAAACACATGGAAATATGGGCTTTGTAGCCAACCAAAGAGGCAGAACAGACATTCTTAACTTTGCACATCTCTATAAGCCAAAGAAAGCAATAAAGAAGTCCTGTGCATATGCTGCTGAATGGCCATGGCCCAGGTCAGTGGGTGGAGGCAGAGCACCTCACACCCTGCTTAAAGAAGTGCCCTACACCGAGTGTCCCCTCAGCCAATGACCACAACATCACCACTGCTGAAGCTGTATGAGAACTGCTAGAAAAAGCTGCAATCCAGGCCCAAACTCTGAAGGCCAATTCTGAAAGTCACTTCTGCTTAGGACCAGAGACAATGGACACAAGTTGGATGCTGGGAAACTTCAGTGAGATTCCTGGAGGATTTGCTTATTTCAGCTGCTACTGGAACAGAGTGCTCAGACAGACATTGGTATCTCCAGCCTTGTATGTGCTTGAAATGTGACTGGAGTGGAGTCTGAGCAACCTACTCTAATGAGCCTTGCTTTGAACAGGAGGTTGGACCAGATGACCTCTAGGGGTCCCTTCCAACCTAAATTGTCCTACAATTCTGTGAAATTATGAAAAATAACTGCAAGGTCTGAAAAAGTAAAACAAACTTTGACTAGCAGTGATGCAAGAAGCAGGACTCCCAGAATTTTCCTGGAAAGAGTGAAAAAGCTTCACCAGAACTCGCATTCCATTTCTGCCTGCAGTCACATTGGTCATGCAGCTGTTGGGAAGACACATAACTTATTACCTGAGAGCTGAACTGAACCCTTACTGCCTCATTTCCATCAGACAGAGGTAGTGTCTCTGTCCTGTTGGGAAACAAATTTTAAAAGTCTCTTTTATAAATGCAGATGTGTTCATAAGCTTCTCAAAATATCATTGACAACAATTCAGAACACTGAAATCTGAAGATTAAAAGAGTATTTTTAACACAAAAATTTCCTGGTGAACCAGACAGGATAAAAAGTTGTTCTGGAGTGTAGCAGCCATTCTTCTAAAATATTTTCCTGCAATTTGAAGGGGGTAGACTGAACTTATCTGCTAATTGAAAAAAGATTCAAATCTACTGAAATTTTTATCTGGTTACTTTTAGGTTTGTTTGTTTCCCACTGGGCTGTGTGTGGCTTGGAGACTTTCCAAATTCTTTTCTTATAAGCTTTTCTAGGCTATTGGCTTAGGATATGGGCAAAACCCTGAAGATATTCCAGAACACATTCTTTTCTACTTCTTTCTAGCACACTGCGCTCCCCAATTCACACTGGGGTACAGGCCAAGGGACAGAGACCTGAGACAACCCATTCCAGTGCCTCACAGACAAAAACTGCACACTTCATCTAAATCTGAAAATTAATTTCTACTCTAAGTTAATTTTCTGAATCCCAGTGTCTCATCACCGCACTCGCAATAAATAATTTCTTCCTAATATCTAATTTAAACACACTCTCTTTCAGCTTGAAGCCATTCCCCCTGATCCTAGTAATGCCATGTCATAAGAGGAATGCAGTAGCTTAATAGAACCTAAGTATTTGTTACAGAAAAAAAAAAAAAAAATCATGAAGTATAGGTAGGTCATTTGTATGTGAGAATTCTTAAAAACACTTATTACAAAAACACTCTTACCCACACCCCAAAATCTTGTGAGACAACAAATTCCAATACATAAGGTTGGGTACCTTATTGCTGGAGCAGCAGACTGGGATAGGAAGACCTGTCCCTATTATGCCACTGATTTCCTTAGTGAGCTACGGCCACCTACAAAACCTGTCTCTGCTTTTATTCCCCATCTCCAGAACATTTTATGCACAAACACATGGCCAGGGAATTTAGGTCATACAAAGGCAGTAATTTAGCCCTCTAGCTATCTAAATACATGATCTCTTAATATATTCAGCCAGATTCAAAAGAGATGCTGATTTACCTTTCCCAGACAGTAAAATCAGAAAGAGTTAGGCATTAATTTGAAGTGCAGAGTGTTAGCATGGCATATGACTTCAAGCATATCAGCAAATACATATTGTGGGAACAGCCACTGCATTGAGCAATGTTCAATTTAACATTACCTTTTCTGTATAATATTGATGTGGAGATGGTCCTTCAGTGTTTTATTTTATTGGTTCCAGTAATTATGTAAAACATTGTGTGGTGTGTACTGAAGTATGCAGAAATTAGGAAACAACTGCCAATCTGTGCTAATTATATTTCTTGCAGTTGTATTTATCTAATACATGCTGATTTCTTGGGGTCTGTATTTCATGATTATTCTTGCAACTAAACAAATTGGGATGATGCTGAAGCTGGGATAATGCTAGACCCTTCTACCCAACAGTCACAAACAAATTAAATTCACTGTAGGTCTATCAATTATGTGATTATCCTGAGAACTGTCTACTGAAAACTGCTTCTATGCTGGCATTGCTTTTGGCACATTTACCTGACCTGAGCTTAAATCTCAACCTGACTTTCTTCTAGATGGGTGACTCAGCTCAGCATTTTTGTTGAAGAAAAAGGAAATCCAGTGCTGTTCTGACACACAGAAACATGCCATCATGGTGTTCAGCTACATAATCCTTTTGTCTGAAAAGAAGAGCCCAAGTGTATCTCAGAAAGATCATATTTTTCATTTGGCTTATGGAACACTTATAAACTAGGACTCCTAACTGTGATTCCCAAACACAAAACAAAGCCAAAGGTTACAGCATATGTTTTTGTTTCAGCTTCTCCAAATTACTTGCAAATGTATTCAAACACAATATGAGGAGATACTTTATTTTATTGAAAATAACAGACTACAGGGTGCTGCAAAAAAGGCTGGGGTACCTCAAGCATAAACATGGAAAGAATACATTGGTTTAGAAACCCATAAATCCTTATTTGAATCTGCCAACCTGAAAGCCAAGTAAAGCCCGAAAAAACTATTTTTCCTAAATGCTATGTCTGATTAAGCCATACTATTAAATGACAGCTGAACTTTAACATTAATATGATATTATTTAAATAACTGCATGATTTTTTTTACACTAAAATGATGAATGATTTTTGGACAGCTCAATTGACATAAAGCAAGAAACCCCTTTAATGAGATTTGACAAAATGGAGACATATGCAGAATATTCGTTACAGCTCATGTCGCAGAGCCCTTCCGGGGGAGACTTGGGTTTGGTTGGTGTCCTTTCTTTTCCTTCATTTTTTTTATAGTTTATTTTGATTGTCTACAGTCACTGAACCATCCCTTTCAATTGCCACTTCCTTCCTCCATGGATTTTGAATTTAGCTTGTGTCATTTACATATTACTCTTAATCAGAGAATTTTATACATTACATTTTGGAGTTGGAATTGTAAGAAATCTGTGGAATGAAGGCATCAGGTCCAGTCACTTTAACCTTTGCCAAGTTGGTATACAAGGAACTAACAAAGGTATTTTTCTGAGGAGACTTATGGAGAAATAAAGCTTGTTCTAAAGAACAACTTACAAAATTCCAGTTTCACATTTCCTAAGCCAAATCAACAACAACTCTGCTAAAATTTTCTCCTCTTTTTTTTATAAGCAAAGCGCATTAAGCTAACACACAACATAAAAGCCTGTGGCAAGGGTAATTTCAGAGGATTTTCGCTGAACTCTTCAGAGGATGCACTAAACTCCTTTAAAACTGTGCTTTCTTAGCATCCAGCACCCCTTATTAGAGGGATGCTTTTCTTCTTTAGGAAAGTGAATATGTACAGAAATATAGACATCACAGAGAAGCTCAGGTGCCATTTTACTGGTTAAAGAACACACATCCAGAGGTGCCACTAATTCAAAAAAATCTGTCTGAGAATGCACTGATGCAAATTTAAGGGGAGAAAGAATCAGTGGATAACTCCCTCCCTTCAGTCCCACATAGAGTTTTAGGACATTGCACAATTTTCCTTTTCATATCACCTCATTTTGATCCCAGGGACAATTTTCATAACATTGAAAGCATGGAAAAAATATGCTAAAACCACAAGGGTTGACAGTGTGTCTGCCCCATCTATTTAGGCAGAATTGATAATTTTAACCTTTTCTCTGCACATAATTTTATGCTGCCCCAAAATACTTACCAACTGTCTCATTTTAACAGGCAAAAAAACCCCTCAAAACACTGAAATAACTCAAGAATAGGAAACACAGAAAATCATAATCAAAAAATCTTAATTTTAGAACACATATCCAAAACTCCCCAAACAAATACAAAGAAACAAAGATGAGAAATCATTACACAAGGGCTATCCTTCAGGTTCAGAAAACTCTTTTCATAGGCATGACAAAGCCTTCTATCATCCAAAGACATTCTACACAGCAGCCTGGGTAAAAAAAAGCCAGCAAAATGTTGAGGTTGGAGTAAAATTGAAAATAAAGGCACTGAGGGAGAGAAGAAGAAAAGAAAGAGCAGAAATGTCCCTACCTTGGCCTTACCTTCGCAACATCCCCGTCAAAATCCTGGAACTCTTCCCCAGGTTTGCATCTGTTTCTCTAAGCTGGGGAGAAAAGAGTCCCATTAAAGCTAAAAGGCACACTGAGCCCATTCTGTACAAAGGACAGGGGTTCCTGCAGTCATCTGAGTCAGTGAGCTTCAGGTTTAGCACACAACAGGCTCAGAAAGCCACCACAGCTCTGAAATTTAAAAATACCTTGTCTTGTTTTCACTTACATAAATATGAAACCCAGGGAAGGGAAGTCATTGAGGCAACAAAGGTGAGTCAGGCTAAAGAGCAAAAGCTTTACAAATAAAGGGTTGCAGGTAGAAGCTCTATACATTGGAATCCATAAGTCCCACGTGTGTGTGAATTGTTTGTGTACACTAGTGAAAGGATCAAGGGATGAAGAGACAGCCATGTTCCCGATGCTTTACCAAAAGAAAGACTTATCTTTCTTTCACTGTTTTTCAAAGACTGTAGTTTAAAGAAAGAAACAGAAATACAAAATCTATCACTTTAGCAATTCTGTGTAAAATAAATATGCCTATACTGCCCTTAAATATAAATACTGACCTTACAGCAGCCACCTCTGGCCTGGGTGCTCAAATGCTTTGTGAACAGTATATACACATGTACAGAAGGAACAGCTGTACAGTAGATATGGTGGGTTTTTTTCATGTAAGGAACTCTCACTCACTGAAATGACCATTTTTGTAGTTTATTAGGACAAAGGAAACCTACAGTTTACATCTACACCTAATTAGCTGTCTTGTTCCAGAGCTCTCAAAAATATTGCAAAATAGGTAAAAAATGAAATAAGAGTAGATGAAAAGTTATGAAGCAAATGAACTTCACGTTTATTTATATTGCTTTTAAAAAGGGATTAAAATGTCCCCTCTCTTTTTGTGTTTATTAGTGTCCCACAATAGGAAATCTAAAAATTAGAAGATAATAGCAAGAATGGAGTTACTTTCCTATCACCTCTTTTGCCACTGGCAGCTAGAAGAGAGACATCTTTTGACATTTTAGACATCTTGGAACCAGCGGGACATCAAAATCTACTGTAAAAAGATAATGTAATGATTATGACTATTTCAGTTCTGAAATAGCAGGGACAAATGTTTCTAACATGCCCCAAAACACAGCTGTGTATACATACATAAAAACATTCTTCTCCTTGTGAAAGCTGAATATTTACCTCTTCATTACCAAATCAGATTGAAAGGATTACCTGAGTCATTGACTTCTTACTGAAAAAACTTTGTTGTAGAAGACAAAATGCATCCTGTGTTACAAATCCATCAAAACAGTAACACTGCCAAGGAGAGTGGCAGTCTTCCAATAACAAATCACCTTCACCACAACAAACCACTATTATATCTTGAATATTTGAACAGCAGCAATATTAAACCCAGTCTCTATTCTGGAGCAGAACACTGTAAATATTTGCTGTCAGATTTAATGCTTATTACTGAAATCAGTAGGTGATGTGACAATGAGTGTCACATAACCTTTTTTGCATAAATTTCCTCCTTATTCTTCTAAAAGCTGTTTAGAAAATACCAAGTAGAAGCTGAGACTGGATAACACCAATCAAGTCTTGCTCTTAGCAATATCATATTCAGTGGGAAGGCTTGCACTACCTCTCAGATCTCTGTAATTATGTGCTATGATGGAACAAAGATGAGTATTATATTCCAGGGAGGCCATTCCCTCATTTTTTCCTGATTCATCCAGACAATTCAAGCTCCAGAAAAGCAGTTTAGCCCGGTTTGACACAAGTAACAGCAGAAAAAACGTCACAATAATTTTTAAAAGGCTCATTAAAAAGCCAAGTTCTTATCTATGCTAGAAGGGAACCTGAAGTACAAATGTATGCTTTACATTGGTCTTTTATTATTCATAAAGATGCATTTAACACTTGGGGCTTCTCCTCCCTTTTCACAGAAAAGTAGCGCTCTCCTTTTTACCATTAAATGTTTGATCCTAACTTTCCTCTCTTGCTGCAGGATTCTACCTGACAGCTAGAATCAGTGCTGATAGTTAGGAAGGGGAAGCTGAATCTTAAGGGTTTGACAAACTCCTCTAAGCAAGACGACCTCATGTTCTTACGGTAATAAAAAACCCACAAAATAAGCAAAAGAAACATTAAAAAAGAAACAAACACGTACACACATAGTTGGAAGATCTCTAGCTACCTCCCAAGAGAATGCTAAGAAAACACCTTTTCTTCCTGCTCTGGCAGAAAAAAAAAAAAAACCAAAAAAAACAAAACACATGAAGAGTTTCAAACTGTAAGTTTGTTTTTATTTAAAACTGAATTATCTGATTGCAGTTTTCCCACCATTTCTTTACCAATACCAGCACACCACAGAAGTGTGGAATAGAACTGGTGGAATGTGACCCTCTCAAACAGCGTGGGTTTCACAGAACTGCTGTAGTGAAAACATTTTGAAACAGGCTTTGATATTAGCAATGGCAAATCTAAATGGTGTTTAAAGATATATTAAGAATAATAATGAGAAAACAGGAAGATGAACAAGATGCTGACATTGATATATTGTCTGCCTTAGACAAATTTCGAGGTTTTCCTAAAAAATGTTGCATATTTTAATGTCCTGTATAATCCAGTTAACCTATTTGACTTGTAGCAGAGCTTTTATTCCTTCTCTTTGCCTTTAGAAGAAAATATAAGTTTTACTCTACAGACAGGAAAATTCATATATGTAAATTTAACCAGATTATTGAGATATTAACTTATTTACATTTTGCTTATAAAAAACAATTTTCCTAATTTTCTCAACATTGAACTGTTAAAGCTGACCATCACACCCATGGTGACAACTTCATTCCAGAAGGTAAGTTTATTCCCTGGTTGATAAGATAATAACTCTATGTATTTAATGTACAGCTATCATACTCTGTTCTGGTCTTTCAAAATCTCTAGAAAATGGAAAACTAGCTAAATTATCCAAGATCTCCCCTGTATGTTCATCTGAGTTTATACAGACAGCTGGAACAGGTAGAGCCATGTGGCTCCACTGGAGAACTTTTTTGAACTCCCTAAAGAAAATATTTTAAGTGGCTTCTGATAAAAAACTTGGAATTTGAGATCTTCCATTATGACAAGAGGTTTTTTTGCTGCACTGTGGTGGAGTGTGCATGTACTACTCTTTCCTAGAATATCCTTCTTATTTTTAATCTTGCTTTTTGCATCTTACAGGTTCTTCCTTCAAAGAAATTTGCTCCTCAGGTGGAAAGCAATGAAAATGAAAAGTTATGCTATGAACCATGGGTAAATTGAGTGATCAGAACTACATCCCTGGGTTATACAGGATCAGCAGAAAGGAATACATGGCATTCATCTCCATTGCCTAGGTTTTATTTGTCCAGCTAGAAACAGAAAAGCATTTCACACTCAGCAGTCACTGGGGATATAAGAAGTGGAGGTGAAATATGACACCAAGTTGCCAGAACAAAACTTGGTCAAGCCTCACAATTCTTAATTACATTTAGTGATCTAGCTATATTTAGTGTTTTAAAGTAGCTAATGCCCAGCACTGCAGAAAGCAACTGGTACAGCTGGCAGAAAATGCCACATTAATGCTGTTATAGGAAGCTTCACTAATCAAAGCTATCAAAGTGAAGAAACTCCCTGGGGTAGAAAAGGAGTTTTTTTTAAAGTGCCACTGCTCAGTTAAGAGATGTGTTGGAGAACCTGGCTTTGCAAAAATTGGACACTTGGGAAAGTATGTGAACAACAGGTCATGGACAGAAAGTTCTGCTTCTGTGAGCAGAAACCAGAGACAGAGAGGCTGGGTTCTTACATGGAAGTTCAGAGAACTTGCACACATTGGATGGGATGGGCTTCTGAGCATCTCCATTAACTCTGCACAGTGGAGCTGATCCCCATGGAAGCCACAGGAGCCAAATGTGACACAGATATGTCACCTTGGCTGCAGAAACAGAGCAGCAGTACCTGCTCCTCACACAGACCTGCCCCAGGGGCTGTTATTTGCATCTGCAGCTACAAAGAGTAAGGTTGTTCAACTACTAGAAGCTCACTTATGATACTGAACTGTTTCATAGGGAGCCCAAGAAGTCATTGGAATGGACAGTATAACAAACCCTTCAAAGGACAGAACACTGACCTAACTGTGATAGTGACAGAAAATTTGCTCCCAACAGCAGATTTGATGACTACAGTGTGACTCCCCATCACAGACTCGGCAGGATGGGGCACATGTATGACACTTTGTAAGTTCTCCACTGCAGATGGTGATTATATTNATTGGAATGGACAGTATAACAAACCCTTCAAAGGACAGAACACTGACCTAACTGTGATAGTGACAGAAAATTTGCTCCCAACAGCAGATTTGATGACTACAGTGTGACTCCCCATCACAGACTCGGCAGGATGGGGCACATGTATGACACTTTGTAAGTTCTCCACTGCAGATGGTGATTATATTTCACCTGGATTATTTTTGCATGCACAAAGAACTTGCCCAATGCAAATAAAATGCAGAATCAGCAATTACTTATTATCAAGCTTACCCTTTCCCGAGCACGCTGGATCTTCTCTCTGTCATGGCTGAGGTTTTCAAGCATCTCCTGTCCAATCTGCTCTGCATTAAAAAATAAAAATGTAAATCATGAAAAATACAGCTTGTGACTGCAAGGCCTTAAAATGCCAAGTTAGATTCTAACAAGAACATTTAACACATGTGGTAGCCTAATCACTCCTCCTAACTGCAAAGAGGAATACATAATTATATTAAATTTTAAGTTTTTCAAACAACATAAAACTGAAGAAGCAAACCAAACCAGAAGTTGCCCCTCTGCAGTCTCTTGAGATTGTCTACGCCCTGGGAATTGATGCTGACCTTTGATCTGTGAAACAAAGGCAAGAAGACTTTCAGACTTGCTCTAGATGCTGGGTGCTCACACTTCCTATCTACTCCTTAAGCCCAAGGAAGTCAGAAAGCCTTTGCTAAAACACCAGCCATCCTTGCACATCTAAAGACACAGAAGTCATATTAGAAGAAAACCTCTCTCAGTGCCTCTCAGCATTTACCATTGATGCTTAAATGAAAGCTTTTTCAGGCTCAGCCCAGTTACTGGTGTCTGCTTTGCTCCACCATGGACTGTTTCTGGCTGGCTTAGAGATAGGCTGTAATCTCCTGATGTTTTCAACAGACAGAGACATTAATTTCTAGTCATCACCATTTGTTTACACAGGGGCTGTTTGCTTCCACAGCTTACGCTGAACCAAAGGTTGCAAAATTATAGTGGAGAGGCCTCAAGATATGGTACAAAGACAACACAAGATGCCAAAACTTTACTCTTCAAACAGCTTCAATCAAATGCTTCTGTAACACTGAAATATTAGCAGCAAGTATAGAGAAGAGATTTTAATCTTCAAAGCTCTATAGAAATATTAAGAAACCCTTCCTGTATTTCCCCGAAGGAGAAAAATAAGTTAAATCATTCCCATTTTACAGATGGGGAAGCAGGCAGAAGGAGCTGAAGCAGCTGTAGCTTTGCCTCAGGACACACAGCACGTGTGAGACAACCAGCATTTCTGTGCACATTCATTTAGGGTACTTAGCAGGCTTACCAGAGATACGAACCAAAACAGTAAAACTACAAAAACATGGCTTTTTTTCCCCCCCTAAACAACAAAAAAAGGCCTTGTTTTTGTTCTGGTGAGTGAGTGGGATCCTAAATATCATTATTCAGGGAGCCTTGAGAAATGATCATTAAAAATTCAGCAATATGTTAGTAAACACAATTATGATTATTTTTTTAATAGATACAGTCCATTTTCAAGGAACAATCCAAAGTAGAATCTCCTCAAACTTTAAAAGTTTGAGACAAGCAATGTTATTTTTAAATTCATTTAACACAAGGTACACAGTCTGCCAGATAAAGTCTGAGGAAATTCATTACATATATATTTCTCTATCAGTTGCCAAGTATAGTACAAGTAAGATAAATATTTCCTCTGACCACAAATTGACATCCTCATTATGCTATCTTGTCCCTCTTGGCTCGCTGCTCTTTACTTTTAGCTGTATATACAATGCCTCCCAAAGGTGAAATGTGGTAAGATACATGGGTTTGGAGTTTAAAAGGCTGCACAGTGCAGTGCAGTTACACAAATGGCAGGCTCAGAAAGTGATCCACGAGAGCCTTGCTTATGTTTGCATGTCAAAGGACTTACAGGATGGAACTATACTGAGCTTTTCCTCATTAAAGCACTCAAATTACTATAATACACAAACAAAAATATGTGTTCAATATAATCCAGGGGAGAAAAAAAAACCAACAAAACAAAAAAAACCAACCAAGGCAAAATCTCTTAAAAGAAAGGGGGAAAAAGAAATCAACAAATTACCAACCTAGTAGCATGAGGTGAAATAATAAAAAGTGTATTTAGTGCTAAAAATTACATGTATGTTTGCAGAGATAAAGGAGTAAGAGGCACAGATCTTCCTTCAAAGGAATAAGTATAAAATACATGGCTAAAATGGTTTGGTATCTCATGAACAAAGCTCAAAAATATCTTTGTAGGGAACAGTTTTATTTTTATTACACCAATTTTTAAGCAAGTAACTGTGGGTTTGTATATATTTTTTTTCATCTTCTTCCTGTCACTGGCAAGTTCACACTCTTAGCTTTTTATAATGATTGAGTTTATTTTCCAACCATCAATGTGACAGCAGCATCAACTGTAAGTGAGGGTAAAACACCGTCACTTTGACGAATAGTGTATTTTCCTCTCATTGTCGATGACTGAAGACATCAATAAATAAGGAAGGAGAGCATGTCAGCCAGAATATCACAGAATGAATTGTTGATATGACACTTAGGGATTAAACCTTCAGCCATGAAGTTCAACCTAGCAGAGGGGTCTGAGAACTGAGATAGTTGCGTTTCTTCCCAGCAGCCTCTATAGATAAATAATTGGACGGATCATCAATTTTACAGGAGTAGCTTTACTCTACATGCACTTTCGTTGATGATCTTTGGCCTTTTTTGGGCTAAAATAACAACATAAGTTGAACAAAGAGATATGACGGAGATAACATAATCTCACAGTAAGTTTGCAAACATAAATTGACACTTTTATCCTCTTCATATCCTCATTCTACTCAGAAAATTCACTGATGACAGTGAAACTTGATTTTTAGCTGGAAGGTCAACACAGTCAAACAGAAATATTATTACACAGAGAAAATAAAGACTTCTCAACGAAGATGTCTCTTCACTTGGTTTGCAACTGAAGCACCTGGGACTAGGAAAAACGTAGCATTAGCCCACAGTACAGCTAATTACAAGCTTGATATAATTGCTTTCTAACATTTTTCAGGTTTCCCCACGACTCTGATGTTCTCCTTCCAGCTAAAACATTCACCTGTGTGGCAGATTCATGCTTTTACTGCAATGGTGCTGTATGGATCTTCCCAGCCTACTTATAATGCAAGTCATTGAAGAAGCTACTACAGTTATGTGAAAAGGTCAGGTTTGTAAGATATACTGTAGTGCAGATGCATGAATTAAGACCAATACACAAACTAAAGGGTGTTGCCTGTTGCCAGTAATGGTGTTATTTCCACAGAATCTTAACAATGTCAATTATTTGGGGATTATGCCAACCCTTCAGTTGTTTTGTACGGGCAATATTTAGTATGGTGCACTACCAAGTCCTACCAAAGACTGAGTGGTGCTGCCTCTTCTAACTGAAATTCCCAAAGAGATGCATAAAATGATGTTTTAAAATTACAGCTAAACTGTGAGAAGCAGAAGGGTGAATGCATTTACATCATTATTATCTGTGTACTGACAGAGGGCAGGAATATTCGATAGAGCAATTATCTCAGGCTTAAACAATGCTGTGATAGACAGAAAAAAATATTTTTGAAAAAGTACATAATATTAAAAAGCATCATCCTTAAATGGTGAATGCTAAAATCCACAGCTCTAAATGTATTCTGTCCTAAAGGTTTTTTGAACCAAGTATGGGAAATCATCTTTAGTGCCAAGCACTTCAAAAATGCCATGTTGTGAGTCCAACACAAATGGTGCCTGGTTCTATGTTATGCAAGAAGAATGTAACATTTCTTATCCTAAAACACTGAAATTAATTAGAGGAATGAATACAACTTTCTTCATTTGAAGAAAAAAACCATCACCCTCCCACCCAAAACGTAACAAACGCAACCCTAACTTCCCCCTTCTTGTGTGTACAAATTGGCACATGGCTTTCAAGAGTCATGCTGAGATAAACCCAAAAGACAATGATCACTTCCAGCAATGATTTGCACTCCTGAATAAGCCCTTTCTTTGGAATTTGCATGCAACCTGTATGCAATATTTATACATACAAACTGTGATTATTTAATACGTGGTCCACAGAGTTTGATTTCTCATACCTTCCAGAGAGTTTGATTTCTAATACCTACACACACATCAAGGATGCAAAATAAGTTGTGCTTGACTGGTTTCTTCTACTTTTTTTGCCCCCAGCCATTTAAGAATCTATGTACTTTATCAGCTAAACTGATTCTGAAAGAGCTTTTTCTAATCACTCCAGTCAATAATACAAGAGACAGGAATGACATGGAATGAGCCTCTCCAGGCTTTAGGATAAACAAATATGCATTTTTATGAATTTTGAAGACAGACCCCCCATTTTTCTTTTCACATGAAAAATAAAATAATCTAACATAGTTTATAGAGCACTTTTTCTCTCAAAGTGTACGCTGTGTTTTTGCATATATGTGTGTGTGTGTATATGTGTGTGTGTGTACACATAAAAGTGTCATAAGATGCAGGAGATATCTCAATATGATTTAATATACAAAAAGAAAAAAAAAGCTTAAAACAAACAAAATCACAGAAAGGATGCCTGGAAATATTATTTGCTCAATCTCATCATATATACAATGCATGCATCTGAGCTAGAGGTTGGAAGAGACAAATTAATTTACACTAGGAAAAGCAGAAGATCATGTCAAAAATCAAGATGGCTGCTCTAGAATCATGAAACACACTACAAAAACCACTGTGTGTTGACCAGAGTAGGAGTGGGGAACAGTTCCAGGCTGAGATCCTCAGCCCTGCCAGTGAGCAGTGCCATTTGGGGAGTGCAATTGTGTGTGGTCTTTGCACAGAGACATCACGTGCTCTGAAGATGTAGCAAAAGCTTATACAAGATTTTTGGAAACTATGCTGACACAGGCTGGGGCTTTTTTTTTTCCTAAAGCCACTCAATTTTGGACAGGTTAAAAGTTTTGATTTAAGGAGACTAGGACAAATCATCAACAGCAGTGTCTGGGAAAAAATACTAGAAAGTGTTAAAAGCTCACTGTTCAGAGGTGACAGCAAGCAGATTTACAAACTTGGAAAATATAGGTTGCAGGAGTTGAAGAACTCAGGGTTGAGTCAAACACCTTATGCTTCTGAAAGCAGAAAGTTAATAAAGAAAGTGATGACACATCTTGAAGTATAAGGACACAGGTAAAAGTCCAATAAATTCCCCAGTTCACAGTTGACACATATTTACATTGAACAGCTGATATAATTAGAAACAGAAGGATTTAGATCATTAAGGTTATTAAAAAACAAGTACAGGGTAATACAGACAAATGAAGGATAAAGTAACAGCCATAAGCCAATGGAGAGAATTTGTAGAGCCTTAACAAAACAGTGAAACATGAGTTATTTCTCAAATGCCTCATGAATCTGCCATGAAGATGTTAATCTGCATGCTGCTAAGTGGTCAATTAACACAATAAAATAAAAATTAGCTACTTTTTATAAGGATTAGTTGGCTTCTTCAGCAGAAGCAAATGCCATATAGGTGGAAAGAGCACTGACAACCCACCGCATTCACCAAGGACATCCAACACTTCTACAGCTGTCAGAAGTTCAGTTGCAAGAGAGGATGAAAGAAGTTGCCCAGTCTTACTGTGGAAGCAAGTAACATCTAAAAATACCTCCCAAACTTCCAAGTCCAAGATGTCCACCAAAGTAAAAAATACCAACATTTTCAAATGACAAGGTCTACCTGTAAGCTATAATGGATGTTCATGAAATTATTTTTATTGGCCAAGAGCAAAAGGGGTTGGTTGAGACTGAGGTCAGAGAAGCCAGAAAGAAAAACATCCAGAACACCTAATCAGAATTCAGTCTTTGTATTTTGTTCAAAATAAAGAAGAAAAGATATTTGAGGAAGGTGCCACATGCCTTTAAGAACAAACCGGGAGCATTTCATAAGCAACGCCTCCCATGGTCCAGGCCTGGTTTGTCCTTCCACAGTTTAAAAAAAAAAAAAAAAGGTAGATGAATGAGAAGAAAATAGGATAAAGAAAGAAGAAAGATGACAGACATAGTAACTTCACCTCCAGTTGCTTTTTCTGTTTCTAAAGTTTCATACCTTTTCTGAAATCCTAACTTACATCAATCTGCTGGTAAAAAAACAACTCATTTCTCACTAACTGATGTATTTTTTTTCTGTCTACTCCCATCACCAATCTAGCTGAGCTCCCTTACTAACATCCTCACAGCAACATTCACAGGAGGTGGCAGACTTTGATTCTGCTGAGCACTTGTCTACATTGCAGGCTGGCCATTGTTCTTGCCATGCCCCAGCCCAGCAGTGCTTGTCTGCTCCAAATTCCTCCCATCGCATCTTCCTCCCCAACTCTCTTCCTTCAAATAAGTTCTAAGGCAAAAAAGAAATCTTTTCTTAGTGCATCAATAAGTAAACAACTTGCTACCCCGCTTTCAATCACTAATAATGTACCTAAAGTTGGGAGCCAACCCTCAGTGTCTTCTTTTGCTACTTTTAAAGTGTTCCCAGGATGGAAGAAGCCCCTGCTTACTCTGAGCGTGGTGCAGGAATGGGTGATGCTTCATTGCAGTACTGCCAGTCTTGAACTTGTCTGAAAGCAGTTTAGCAGGGGAGGGTATTAAAAATCCTGATTGCATCTAAATTAAGTTGCAGAAATACATCCTCTACAACTTGAGCCACAAGTCGACATTTAATTAAACTTGTGACTCCAAACAGCACTGAGATGACACAATGGTGATCTTTGGTTCATCTAAGGCTGTATTCATAATCATTATTTAATCAAAAGTGCTCCACCATCTACCCAGTTTGTTATAAACTCAGAGCAGCACAAATAATTACTCTGGACTCTGTATTACTGGTAATTTTAAAGACTTAAAATGTGCAGGTAGAAAGTTGGCAACTTAAACTCCTGCACTGAGCAGCTTGAGCCTTGTGAAGTTGGCCCTGTCTCTAGAGCTGATCCATTCTTCAAGCAGTAAGTGCACTTTGAGACACAGAGCTGAACACAAAATAGATGAGACAGGCTATTAACCAACCAGCAAATCGAAAAAAAAAAAGTTACATTATGTTTTTAAAAGAGAAGAAAATGTTTTGAAATTCATGAAGAATATTCATTGAAGAATATGTTTTAAAATTGAAGAGTGGAGTGAGAATCTTTTTCAACCTTATTTAACTACATAACCACTATATGCCACAGTATATGACATTTAGGTAGCACAATGACAAAGAACAAAACCTGCTAGTTAAATCTGTAAGCACTGGAAGAATTTATTTATTTTTCAAACTGATTCTTTATGATCCATTTGTGTAGCTTAAACTTATCAATAGTAACAAGAGTGTTTTGCAGTATCTCCTCTGGACATCAGTAGACTGATGAGAAGAGTATATCCTTCAACTGTTACAATCTGAGAAAATGCTCCTTGAAGCAAAAAGCAAAATTATAATCAGAAAGTAAAGCCAGAACCAAACAAAATTACATTTGGGCTTGTTCAGGTTTCTCCCAACATCCTGATGTACCAGATTTATCTTGGATCTACAGGTCAATTAGAAAGTCAGAAAAGCTGGCAACATGAGCAAGAAGTCTATGCCTGTTTGATCTCTAATACTTCCATGAAGCTAAAGAGTGTTTTAACCTTTCTTGCACTGTTCAGAAATTAATTTCAAATGTGAATGGAACTATCTCCTGCTGTATTCACATTCATATTTAAACAACAAAAACCAGAAATAAAATAGCACCCAGACATTAGAAAAATAAAACAAACCTAGAAGCTGATTAATAAATAATGTTTAAACACATTGACCAAAAAGTGCAGCAGCCTGTGCATAAATAAAGCATTCTGTAAACACTGTGTGTATATAAAAATATATATGTATAAACTTTCTTAAACATGGTAAAGCCCACGAAGCAGGTGAACAGCTCAGCAACCTCAGAGCTGGCTTCAGTGCAACTCACTCTTTGAATACGAATTAGCAGTGGGTAATAGCAGCATATTTATGAGGCCTTTTGCCTGGTCCTTCTCTCCAGTGAATGCTGTATTATTCATTGCGTGTGCCCTGACCCCAGTGCGCTCCTGTTCTGACAAATCATACTTGATTAAGACAAATCTTTATTAGTTAGCTAGTCAACTTCCCCATTTATCATTTGCAAATCCCATTCTCTTTTTCAGGTACAGTAAAAAAAGTAACTGAAACAAAAACCATTTTTTCTCCGTGCAAAATGAAATGCTTGTTACAGTCAGTAAGTGCAAACTGAAGCCTAGAAGTCAGCAATAGATGATAAAATAAAGCTTTAACAGGCATAAATTACAAATGGGGCAAAACTCTAACACAACAGTGTACCTTGGATAGCCTGAAGAAACATTAATTAGCTCATCCTTTCAACGTTTCCCATTTTTTTCACAAACTGAAACAGTTTAAATCTAAATGCCATAAAAAGAAATGCATTGCAAAGTTGGAGGATGAAAGGACTAAAGTATAAAAAATAATAATAAAGAGAATGCTGAGGAAAGCTATTGTTCAAAGTTTCTACCAATACCAAAAAAAAACTTTTAAAAGGAAGAAAAATGAGTAATTACCAAATTACTAATGAAGCTTCATTTTCCCTTGTCAATGCAGTATCTCTCCAAAGAGGTGGCAATTTGGAGAGGAAAAGCCCCTTTCAAGACAATGTCAGTGTATTTATTGGGTAATTTACAACCAGAAAACCACGTGATGTGCAATGCACAACAGTTTTGTCATGATGGTTTTGCTTGCAGAGGAGGATATTTCTTCTCCCAGAACTCTGGAGATCTGAAGCAGCTACTTGGAGATGGAGGGACAAGGGACAGAGGGAAGGGGCAGTCTGTAGCTTATTGGGCTGGCTGCAGTTCAAGTTCTAGCTCTACCCCAGAATTTTATTCCCTAGCAAATGCTCACTTGGCTGTATTTGTGATGAACTTAAGTAGATTGTGCATTTTATTACATTTGGAATCTCGGTGTTTCTACACTGTGATATTTATACCCATCAATTAGAATCTGTGTTCATTTGAAATATACAGCAATTTAAAAACTGGCACCTAAAGGACAAAACATCAAGATAAATATCCTGGTGCTCCTTACCCAGCACATTTCTTACAGTCTTCTTCCACTTACAGCTTCCCATCTCAAGCCATTTTTCCTTTGTTTTTTGTGTTGTTTTCTTTTTCTTTTTTTTTTCACCCTGCAGGACCAATGCAGCCATGGATTCTGCTGCTTTTTCACACACATGAGCTAAGTGCTAGTTATTTCCATCTGCAATGTTGCCTTTGATTACACACAGAGTAATGCTGAGAAAACCACTGCCTCACTAAACCCACAGCAAAGGTTCAGAGGGAACAATGAAAAATACTTGATGGCCTTGCAAATCAGTGTTATCAGGAGGTATACAAAAGGGAAAGAATTCAGACTAATTTTGAAATCCTGGTTGAATTTGCAGTGCTATACGTGTATATATGCATACATATAAATAAAATTTAAAACTCTCTGTTCTTGTATTCATAAAACAAAAATATTTCTTCTGGAAATTGCTGAGATGGAAAAATAGATTATCCCATAATAGAATTTTTACAACACTCCTCAGAGCAGACTCATATTTTAAGGATCAAGTTAAGCTCTTCAGATGGTGTTTCAGAGGGTGACTTACATGGGATCTTTATTGCATAAAGGCACAATTTGTTTCTAAGCCATCCCTGCTAGGAAAAATTGTTGAAAAACCTGATTTTTCAGTAAGTGCCTAAGATGACAAGTATGAATTCTTCTGATGGAGCAACTCATCAACACTTATCAACAGTTTTGGCACCTGTACATTAGACTACCACTACATGATTTGATTTAGGGCAGACCTGGAGACTTCTAAACACAAACTGCTCCAGAATAGAGCAGTTTACTGCATGGGGCAGCAGCTTCTGCTTGGATGCTCCCAAAGCAGCAGCCTGGAGTGCTCCAAGTGCCATCCAAGCTACTGGAAATGGTCTTTGGGTCCCCAAAGACCCAAAGAGAGGGTCCTTGGGGACCCAAAGAGGCTGCTGCTTGCTCCTGGGTGCTCCCTGAACTGCAGCTGGCACAGACTTGGGCACTGGAGGTGCCACGGGGCAGTGCTGGCAGCTGAACAGTCCCCTTGGGGATGTCCCAGGCTTGGGTGACATCTCCTCTCTCCTGGTTTGCCAGACTTGTCAGCATGCAGGACATGCTGCCAAAGGCACAGGTGGTCTGCTGTGGGACGTCATTAACAAATTTGTGGGACTTGTTGGCAGGTCACTGTTAGAGTTAATTTGTGTGGATGGTCTGTATGCTGCAGACAGGATGAATTTAGTATGCTTTTCTTTGCTGTACCTTATTTCTTGATTTCTAGAAGACAAACATGAGTGAAACATTACATCTAGCAGCCCTTAGCCCATACATTCAAGGACAATAAATATCTGGATTTTCTGTCATGCTTAAAGCTCAAGAACACAGGGAGGCAAGGTCAGATTTGAGAAAGGGCCCCAGACTGCTGGGTTCTGTATTTGAAATGAAGTCATGCCACCTATGGGCAGGTACCACCCAGCCCAACATCCTCACTGACGTTACAGACCTGAGCCTGTGGCCATTTTCACATTTTACTGCTGTTTTGGATGCCAGTAAAAAAGAATATATAATAAATTGTTCTTTCTGAAATTTCTTCAAGCAATCTTTAATGTTGCAAGATAGGAATTTGAAAGAACAGAGCTGTAGTACTGTCTCAGGCACTACTGTACCCCTGGTAAATTCTTGTGCCTCCTTCCCTGGTTCTAAAACGGGTGTGAAGGAATCCACATTGGTCAAACAGTGTGTAACATGAAAAGAATCATTTTGCTATGGAAGGCATTTAAATACTGCACTTAGCTTCTTATATATTAATTTTCACTACAACTACTAGTTTGAATACCATTTTAATTGTAAAAAAACCCCAAGATAAGAAATTATTTTTAAAATGAAATGTGAAGTGGTCCACTCTCCTCAACTACAGAACATTGTACTTAATCTAATAAGGGGTTTTTAGATTATTCGAACCCCAAAATATAATTATCCCATGATCTATTGAATTGTAAAATTATTGCAGTATGACAATTTAATGCAAGCACCCAGTTTACAAACATAACTTTGCTGGAAATTCTCAAGAAGTGTTAAACCGATGTCAGTGTCTCAGTAATTTCGCAGTTTAAAAACAGTTAGAAATGTAATGACTACACTGCACTTGATTAAAGCATTTACAGCTCTAATCAAAAACTGACAGCAAGATCAAAGATGTTAACTTAAATCTCTCTTCTAATTATGTTTAAAATGCCACACCTCAGGCCTGTCTCTCCTCTTCTTTTTCAAACCAAATTCTGCTTAAGAAAGATCTAACACTTCTTAACAGTTCATTATCCAATAAAACTATTCAAAGCTTAAAAGCAATCTACACAATTAGTCAGGACCTCAGGGAGTCCACCGGTAGTCTTTATTACAGGGCTTCATATTAAAACACCTTAATTATATTTGTCAAATGGATTTCATTAAAACCCATCGTCACTTTAATTTTCATATTTTGACAGTGCTGGCATAGCATTATTACCACCTGCCAAGCTACGAACTACAACAAAATTATCAAATTCCTTCAAATACTAAGCAGTTTCTTTTTGTACCTGACCAATGATTTCCCTCTTTTTGGTGAATGCACCATAATTAAGAGGAATAATTAAAATTTCATATTCAAGCAGCACACAGGCAAGCTAAATGGGCAATGTATCTGTTGCAGGTGTGTAAATAAGAACCTATATGGATACCTGCTTGCCAGGAGCACATAATACAAAGGTAGGGCACATATACTGAAGTGCTTCTGAATAATAAAGCCAAGACATCAAACAGAATGCACTATTATTTAATCAAATGACAACCATGAGGATTTGAAAGCAGAGGACATTTTAACTTCTACTCATTATACTGTCATTTCAACACAACAGATCTGGGGATTATGACCATGTACTGTAACCACATTTTTATTTTAGATTTAATCCATGGAGGTTCCACTTGACTTTAGACAATCACATTGAAATTTAATTAAAACAAAATTTTTCATCCTCTCTTCAGACAGTTAAGTACTGTGACAGGACTTCTGATATTTAGGATACATTTCCAATGCAGGACATATCAATTGTTGTTTGATTTTTTTCCTAATACTCAATGCCACAGCAATTAACGACTTCAGATAATTACCAATAATATAAAAGGTAGGTACCAGCATCTGTCATGCAACACAGTTTGGGCTGCTAACATCATCTGGGATATAGAAATAAATTGTGTCCTTTTTTTTTGTTATCTGAAATACTGTACAGAAAACTGAATTTATTGTTATTGTGCATATATTTACTGAACTAAATTCAAGCCTGATTAACTCCATGTTCTTCAGTGAACATGTGTGTGAGATGACTTTGGCCCACAACAGATAAAACAATGGCATGCAGATTGCAATGGGGAAAAGAACAGAGAATTTTCCTTTCTTCCATATAATCATAGCAAGAAATAAGAAATTAAGAGGTTTCTGCCATATGTCTAACACACTTCACTGCTTTGTACAAAGGTCTCAAGAGTAATGATCTCCGTGTGTTATGAATATTTTAAGACTTATTAAATGTTCTTGGATTATTTTGAGCAAAACTATGGGATTCTAAAGAACTGGTTTAAATGACAATCAAATATTATTCCTACTTACGGTGAAATAAAAATTTTATAATTATTTAATGTATTATCAAGGAGGAAAGCTTCAACCTCTTTCACACCATATCACAAGTTTTAGCAGAGGAATAGCTGAAGACGTGCTGGGGTATATTTTATTTAATTTCTTTTATTTTGTTTCATTGCTTTAATTGCTTTTGAATTACAAAGAAATAAAGCAGAGTACCTACAAGCAAGGGACTATAAGCTGATCACAGATCTCTTACTTGATTTTTTGGCAAGTCACCTTATTTCTTTTATCCTATTTACTCTATCTGTAAAACAGGGGTAAATAATATTTTTACTAGAATTCCACTGAAACAAGCAAATGTCCACATGCTGCCTAGCCTCTGTTACCAGGACATCTTACAGCAAACAATCAGAATTTTCTGGGGTCTCTTGTTCAACTGCAAACTATCACGACAGCCTTGGGGGTTTCTCTTAGACAAACCCAGAGACAATATAGGAGAAAAGCAGTGTTTTGAAAACAATCCAACAGCCCAAACCAGTGTAGGTTTGCTTCTACTGACCTGGTGGGAGCCAGCTCCTCCAGCCTAGCGCTAGGATGGATGGAGGGATAGGGAAACTTCCCAGATGGGGAGCTGGTGGTTGAGGGAAGCTCACACGTGCCTGTGACACAACTGGTCAGGCCTTCCCCCTTGAAACCTCCTCCTCCCTCTGCACCCAGGCTCCTGCCCTCTCTGTGAGGGCTGTGTAAGGCACTGGCTTTGGTTCCTTTCCTCCCCACAGATCTGCAGTTGATTTATGGCTGGAAAATCTCATGCACCAATCCAGTTACTATTTAATAAGGGACAGATTTCCCTCCCTGCTACACTGCTCTCTCCCATCTCTCTCACTGCTTAGCCTTCAACTCAAATTCAACACAACACAGCAATTTCTTGTCCCCCAACATGTCTCCACACCATCTATTCTCATGACATGCAACACGATTGTCTTTCTTTCTACCCAGCCTCAACAGCTTTTTTTACTCAGTTCTTTTTTTTCCATCATTGCATTTTGGGCAAGCTCTCTGATTCTTTCTGCATGACATCAATAGGAAACAAACTGGTCCCAGCCATCCCCTTCCCAAAACCCTGTTCTAAGCTCTCACCCTTTATTTATATTATCACACGCTTTTGTTTTAGCCTTGACAAAAAAATCTATGCACCACCTACAATAATCTAGAGCCTTGCTACAAATGCTGTTTTTTAGTATCATACTGGTCTTTTTCTTTCATGCCACTGTCTCTCCCCAGTTCAGCACATGAAACAATAGCTACATTCCTTCTGTAGCCAATGCCTTCATGGTCTAACTTCTCCCATTGTCTATCAGCATATTAATTCCTCTCTCAGCTCAGATATCATTCACCTGTTAATTTTTTACTCAAGCATTTCTGCACTTTCTCCCATGCTGCCATGACTGAAATGAGCTGAGCATAAACAACTCATCACCTCATCCCACTCCTGCAATCTCTGGTCTGGCTTCTCTTGTCAATTGATATACCAGGGATAATAATTTCTTAACAGTCCATGGACATCTCAGGCACAACCATGAACCTTTGTGTTAGCTGAATTTCTAAATGTCTAGTCCCAGATGCATAAGCAATAGCAGAAAATCTAGTGAGCCCATGAGAGTATCATCCACAGGGGAGGAGGAAGGTACAGTAAGAAACAAGTTAGCACCACTTGTCTTCAGTGCTTCAAGAGCAGGTGTGACACGGATTTATGATGTACACTGCATTACTGTGAGGTTTTACCTTCCTAAAGCAAACACTATCCCCCCCAAGCTATCAGCAAACAGAATGTAAATCTTGTTGTCATGAGTGAATAATTTATTAAATTGACACTATTACTAATAATTACAGAAGATGTGCCTGTTTTTCACTCCTGACAAACAGGAAGCCAGCCATGTTTCCCATTTCAGCAACGATACACAAGGAACAATTCAAAGTGATGCTCGTCCCTGGCTGGCACGTATTCTTTACCATTTGAAGTTTATTTGATACAAATGAGGGTCTACAGAACCCTGCTGACATGAAGTCACAAAGAGCATATACATTTATGAATACTGCATTTACTGCACTCTGTATGCGATGTTTGTTAGGTCTCGGGGCTGAAATCACAGCTCTGAATCTATCTTGAAGATGTTAAGGATGCGTTGTGAGCTTTTGCTTTCTCTCCTCCTGCCCCCCAAACAAAACAAAACATCACCACAGCCTTCATGGCTTTAATTATTAAGTTTATATTTTCTGTTTTATCTTAAATCCCATAATGGAAGCAACCAGGTTTTTTTTTTTCTGTCTCATTGTTTCCATTTTTTTTTTTTTCTGTAATAGTACACACTCTTGATGTAGGAAGGAAATGTGAAGACAGAACAATCCAGCTGGATTAGACATTTTTGAAACCTACTGCCAGCAGTGAGCTGTCAAAGCTAGCAATCAAATGTAACCCTGGCGAAAAAGAACTGGGGACTGCTGTGAGGAGATTTACTTAGAAGAAACTCTCAAATAGTGCTTTTATGTCCTGATTCTCCTCCCCTGAACCAGTTTTATACCTGCTTGTTGTCTCCCCCACCTCCTTGAAGTTACACCTGGTTTACAGTCTGTGGTAGGAATACTTTCTCTATTACAAAATTAACTATTGCATTCCTATAGCCTCAGTGCAGAACACCTTGACAAATACTTATTGTTTTCCTCCTAGATCTTAAAATCTATGAAATTGTGGGGTAGCTATTAATACAGAGATCTCTACAATATGTCCAAGAGTAAAAAGTCTTACTACCATTTTTTTTTTCAGCTCAGAAGCTGACAAAAGAAGGATGTCACCAGAAGTCAGAAGGAAGGGTAGGAATTCACTATTCTGACCTCACTCCCACTTTTCTACAAGACCATAATCATGCAAACTTTATATTCCATCTTTTCACAGAAAAGCTGTTAATAAGCATAAGGACAACTTGGTAATAACCATCATTAAAATTAAAAGACACAAGAAGATATTTTGCTATGGCAATGGAAAGGAAAGCAAGACAAAAGTTAAAGAACTGACTGGAACATGAACAAAATTTAGGGACTGAATCTGGGATATTGAAGAACAGGGTCTCAGACAACCAGTAGGGGAAAAGCCAAGACCAAGACTATGTTGACTAATCATTACAACAGCAAGATCCTTACATTACAAAAAAGGTCTTTCTGGATTAAAAGAGGAACAACTACAGAACAAGAGGGTAACATCAGAATTTTGGCTATATCTAGGCTACCAACATGTCTGAGTCTCTCTCCACTATAAAATGAAAGTAATGACACTTAATTATTTTCTAGCAATGACATGAAGATTTATTGATTAATACCAATTTTTAAGCTTTAAGAACCATGTGATTCATGCAGAATCTGAATTTTAATGCAACAGTCAAGGAAGAAAATAGAATTACAAGAGTGTCCAATTTGTGTGGTATGCATATTCTTTCTGTTGGACAGAAAATCACCTTTAAGATTGGAATTTGAGGATCTACAGAAGCCACTGTAGATCCACATACTGAAAAAACTTACAAAGAGTCAATCGAATAGTTTAGTTTCACAATTTGTGATTTGAAAACTCAGTACCACCTTAAATTTTAACCAGAAGAGAATTTATACTCTGGCTACTCTCCCTCTTTTAAATTGATCAGCCATTACAGTTAACAACCTTCCTAGACCATAGAAATAAATAAAGAATGTTGTATCCATTCTAATTTAAAAACTCTTATCATCATTAAAAACACAGTTGATTTAGTCAGAAGTTCCATCTATTATGTGCTGTAATGATTTAATAGTGCCAATTAGATCTATAGTATTCCTAGACATGGAGGAGTTGCAGCTGGAGCTCTGCCGACCAGTCAACCAATTTTCAAAGGATATTCAAAGGTCTGCACCACTCTATTCTAGACAGAAGATTAAATTGTAAAGGAAAAAAGAAGCAAGATTTCAAAACAAGTATTCCAATATGACAAATAACTCTTCTCCCCGGGCTTTGCTTTTGTAGAAAAGAGAAGTATTTCACCCTCCTGTTCCATAAGTAACTGGAAATGCTCTGCATATTTTAATAATGACATCAAATAACTTGCTAATTTAAGATACTTTAGCCAGCCATGTGTCCTAGTGAGAGACAATGCATGAGCCCTTTAAAGTATCCACAATACAGAATATGTTCCTTGATAATGTCATTAAGCCACGATGACATGTAGCAAGCAATTGCTGGCAAAGGTCAATAACCTGATCCATTTATACAAGGAATGCCTGTTAAAACAGTGTTTAAAGAACAATCAAATGATTGATGACCATAAGCTCCATGTTGGCCATGATGTGCTGGGTGCACACGGCGTGTTCTGCAAGCACTCCACGTACTTCTGCTGCTGGGGGGGAAACTGTTCTGCCAGAAAACAACCCAAATGTTTAGACAAAAATGCTGACAACAGTAATTGAGTAAATAGAGGTCCGAAGATGCATTTGTGAGCACTAAAAATGTGATGCTGATCTAACAGAGTACAGCTCAGTTTGAAAATAAGGTGCTCTGGGCAAAACAGACTGCAAGCACCCTCTAAGCTCCATGTCACAGCCTGGGAAAAAAAAAGAAGAGACCATCCCATAGATCTCTAGCACTGATTTCTAAAATTATTAATTTTTAATTTAAACTGATGCATTAAAATGCAGCTTGATTTCATGCACATTTTATTTTCGCCAGCTCAAAAGCCATTGTCAAAATTCACAGGTCCAATTTGCTGTGTTATTTAAAAAAAGGGGAGAAGGATCATTTCCAAAATATTTTTGTTGTTTTAATCTGTCAACAACCATCATTCTGTCAACAGAGTGCTGCACACTTCTTTGAATTTAATACCCTTTTCTAAACAGTAATTAACCTAACAGCTTCTTACAAGTCATTTCTCTGTCTCACCAGAAAAGCATGGTGACCTGTGTGTTCTGTAGGACAGGAATGCTTCCCAAAATTGTCATATAGTCCCCCACACAGAATTAATTCTGTCATTTCTGTTATTCTAAAGTGACCACGTTTCATTTTTCACAAACAAGAATGATCTTGAAAGTCATATATAAATATAAATATATACGATCATGGAAGTCATAAAATAAATATGATCCATCCAAAGCATTTGATATTCTGTAACTGTAGTGGTTCTGGCTTTCATGAGATAAACACGCTGGGACCACATTGTGCTGCTGAAGTGCACCCTTCAATTAAAGAGCATTTCTGCACACAAGCCAGTTCCTCATGGAGGTGTTGATTATAAGTGGCATTCATCAGAATCAATGGTATAAAAATAAGCTCCCTGCCATTTTGCTACATCCATAAACAGGTGTGGCCTGAGCTTTATTAGGTGCCCAGACAAAAAGACATGCAAGGACTGTATCTCAGCATGAGTCACAAAGCAAAATTACAGTTCTGTGCTGCACTTGTGAGACTTCCGAAAATACGTTTCCCAAGTCAGGGGCAGCAGTCAGTGTTGTTGGTTAGCACAGTCAGGAGCTGGATCCACCCCTTCCCAGGCCCTGAAGAACTCCTGCATCATGTAGTGCAACAGTCAGACACGTTCTATGACTGTTCTTAGAGCTCCACCTTTCCTACAAAAGTGCAATTTCTGCATGGCAGAGTGAGCAATGTTATACTGGAATTATATTTAAAAGCATTCACATGAAGAGTCATCACTTCTTCCCCAGTAATCTCCCACCAGCCACAAAAAAAGCTGAAATAGAGCAGAAAACAGTTAAAGCAACAGTGAGTTACACATTGATGACTTTTCCATCTTGCCCTCAGCACAGATGGAAGTTCAGTCTGCTCCTTAACATACATGTGCCAAACAACTGATAAAAATGGAAGCCAAGTACTCCAAACTTCTTTACATTTTGGAAGCTGACACCAACTGACCTACTAAAGGAATCCATCCTGTTTCCATCCTGTTTGGCTCTGTACTTGACGCCTCTCCTGCCTACATTGTTTTAACCACACGTACCAGGATGGATTTTTCCCCTCAAGGCTTTACAGGCATATCACAATTTTCACTCCAAGTGTCCAAAGATCTTTCAGCAAGCCAGTCTGTTTCCCATGTCCCCCCATCAGAAATTAAGTTTTCATCTTCCTTCTTACTCTGTGAAAGAAATCAACTTATTTCCCATTTTCCATGACACAATCCCATTTCTTCCCTTCTGCTATTGTCCTCCTGCCAGGTTTTTCCCATCAGCTCCTCTTGTGTCCTCCTCTATTTTGTCAACCATCAGGTGAAGGCCAGCACTGGAGGCTGATGATTTCATTATGAACTGACAAAGTCAAAGACTTGTCATTTACAGATCATGAATAGAGATGTGGGAATGTTATGGTTCTTCCAAAAGTCAGAATAAATTAGTGAGACAAAGGTGTATCTCCTGACTTCCAGTTTCTTAGGCTAGAACACTGGAGCATTTAGCTTTTAATTTTTCCATGTTCAAGAGGGGGGAAAAAAGGCATCATTCTCAGGTGCTAGGAACCTTCCACTCCACATTCCTATATGTTCTTCTAAGATGTTGAAAGAAGTGGGGTTTTCTTTTTCTAGTGTTCCTGCTACAGAAGTCAGTACCTTTGAATTTTGCCTCCTTGGCCAGGGGAGCAAGGCCAAGCTGGGGCCCAGAGCTGCAGGGGTAGGAGCTTAGTACAGACCACAGACCAGGAACAGCTCAGAGACTTGCAGTGAAGGCAAGCATTCTATGGGAGGATGTGTTCAGATGAGTCTTAACTTCTCTCTACATTAAAGAGCACTACATTTTGTTGGGTTTGATTTCCCCCCACTCTTTCTGGCCTAGGGAAAAATCCACCTTCACTTTATTAATAGTGAATTCAAATGGTTTTTCTGCTGCAATTTAACAACTTTTTTTTTTTTTTTTCCCTGCACAGAGACAAGATAGTCTTCTCTCTTGAACCCTTCAACATATTTGTTCTGCATTATTTTTTCATTCACAGTTATCCCGGAGGCTCTCAATGTTTAAATAGCTCCCTCCTTCCCATGTAAAGCTGTGCACTAATATCGATCAACTTAGGCTGGGAGTTACTATAAGGCATTTTTCAATAACCAGCCAAGCTGTTCAGAGAGTGTCTTGGATATAACCCTTAGGTAAACAGCACAATACACAAGGAACTTTCACTCAGCAGGCACATCTTTCCAATCTCGAGGCTGGCTGCCAGTGCTTCACCAGACAAAGAACTCAATTCTGACTTTCTACTCTGCAGGTCAGAGGCCAAGTTATATTAGCTGAGGATGTCTTTATCCTTATGCACAGCATTTAAGTTTCTTAGTACACTTGCATATTTAAAGATCTCACAGTCATATGCCCTTCAAACAAGGGGTCAGGAAGTAAATAAGCTTTTCATGAGTATCAATTTACTTTTTAATAAAAAAAAAAAACCACAAATAAAATTTCATTCATCTAAGAAAACAAAGGCATGGCTGTGCAAAAATTTTAAGTATTAATTAGGTGAAACATCTTTATCAGTGAATTAAGAGTTCCTATTAATTCAGAATTAAGAATTAATAGGAACCCTTATGTGGCTGAGGGGAGAGGAAGAAGAAAATAATTTTAAGCTAAACAATTAAAAATAAATCATACGAAAAGGATGATACATACAAACAATATGTCAAGTAGTATCCACACATACAGAGAGACAAGTAAGCTACTCTGAATTGTTAGGTTTTCATTTAATTCATCCCTGATATAAAATGTCAGGTTTATTCTATTTTTACATTACCTCATTTATCAAAAATGGGCAAGAAATGTGATTGGCATGAAAGACTTAAAATTATTCATACTTTATGCCTTAAATAGCTACATTCATTGGTTACTTCCCACAGTACTTAATTTTGAAATGAAAAACATGAGGTGTTTTAATTTCCTCTTCTTAACTGTAAAGCATCAGATTATGCTACATTGTTTTTTTTAGCTCTGAGAGATCCTTAAGAGACAAGCCTGTGTAAACTAAAATGGCAAAAAAAAAGTCTGATGCAAAAATAGTCCTAGGTCGTTTCTTTGCACACTAAAAGCAGTGATGTTCACACCCACCAGTGGGCGAAAGATAAACATCACAAAAGTAAATAACACTCTGAAATAGCTGGCTCCTACGAGTCCTGCAGACAGCACAAACTGTTTTGTTGTTTTAAAAAAAGATTACGCATAAGCAAATCCACATGACTTTAATGCCAATTTCTGAGCGTGTTTTCAGGCCAACATCTGTGCTGGGGAGCCAGGGCAGAGCCCTGTGGTGCAGCTGTTCCCAGTGCCCTGCTGGCCCTGCCCTCCCTGGTCCCCTTCCCTGCTGGACCTGTCCGTGTCCAGGCTGGCTCCTGCTCAGCAATGCTCCCTCACCAAGCAGTGAGGCAGTCTGTGGTGGCAGGACACAACAATGAAGGTGAGTGTGGCTGGGCAGCACCCAGGTACCAAAGTTTGGGGGATCCCCACGTGTATTGAACTGAGACACGCACAGGGACCCTTGGAAAGCTGAGGTGCCCCACATTCAGTGTTCTCTGCATCTGACAGATGGCTGAGGAGCACAGCACTTTCCTCTCTCCCCACAGAGCACCACCTTAACCATCAAGAATGAACAGGGTTGCAGCAACTCAGGAAAATTCTTGTACAATGGCAAATGCAATTCAATGCAGGTAAACGCAGGATAAAAATTGTAAGACAAAAGATTCCAAAAGAAAGCCAAGACATTAGGGGAAAGTGTTCAGAGGCATAATGATTGAAGAGAGATTTAAGTGTCCTCCTGGGTTATGAAAGTCTTAAGCTAATGGATAACTGCAGTGGGAAAATAATGCTGCACAGTGAGCTGCATGCCTAGAGGAATAAAAAGCTAAAATTCTGGTGCTGACTGGCACATAAGACTGACTGGAAGCCCTGCCTCTAGTATTGCATTGTCTTGTTGCACATAAATTAATATTTCCAAGTAAACTGACAAAAGAGGAAGAAGAAGGAAGGACCATCTGAAACACAAATTCATGTTTTTATAGCCCACTGTAGCCAGCTCTGTATGACAGAGAAGCTGCTGGTCACCACCACACTGCTGCAATTTTCCATTTCTGGCCATGTTCTGTGAGAGTGCAGATGGGATTGCAAAAGAGAAGTCACAGAAAGGATCTCCACAGGGTCATTCAGATGCCTTTGCTGTGAATGTATGCTACATGCTCAAGGGCAAGTAAAGTGCTGGATTCTTTCATAAAATAGATTAGGAATATTCAAAGGGCTGAAGGGAGGTGGTAGGCAGAAAGGACAAACAGACAGAGATTATACTGCACACATACAGTATAGCTTTCCTTATTCTTAAAAACACAACAAACCAAAAAAGTCAACCAACCAAAAATGGAAATTTAGCTAAACACCTGCTTATGACAGATCTTGAATTATGGGAGGTGATGTGCATGTTCTATGCTTTGCAACAGTAATCAAAACAAAACAAGAAAATAACATCACCAATGTGTCCTGTAACTTGGGAAACATTTAGAATAATTTTCAAGATAGGAAAAACTTCCATGGTAAATACAAATTATAATGCTCAACTCTTTAAAACAGTGTTAATTCAAATTATTTCAGGACATGATTATTATAAAGCAGGTTCAAGCATAATTTTACACTTCAGAATAACTTTAGCACAGTCCATTGGGGAGCTGCATCCAGAGCTTCCCCTGAGCCTGGCTTGCTTAGGCAGAGCACTGCCTGTCTCCAGGTCATCCTGAGCTCTGCTCAGCTGCCACCTCCCCAGTACAAGGGAGGCAGGACTCAGGAACACACAGAGGCTCAAAGGGCTGGCCCATCACCTTTACTAACTAATTTGTTCAGATATTCTCTGTAGAGTCAGATGCGACACTTCTTCCTCCTTCTCTGGAGGAAGAAGTCTAGCACCTGATTTGGCACTTTATATGATACAGAATCTTTGTCATGTCCCAAGTACTGAATACCAAAAATTGATTTCAATTTCCTCTAGAGCTCATCTCAAATTAAGATCAAAAAATGTAAGAATTTTGAAAAGGAATGAAACCTCACATATATGCAGGATCTTTGCCAGATTTCTGTGCAACCAGAGAGGGACGTAGGGCAGAAAAGACAGTTCTAAGATCATTCCCCAAGGAAGTTTCTGAAAATCAAGATGCTGCCTTAGGTACCAAAAACTAGTTCCAAGTTCAACCGGTGCAAAATTGGAAGCTAGAAATGTGCAGTCTGTTTGAATCATGTTTAAATTTATTTAAATAGTTAATCAAAATAAAACCACACCCCTTTGTGGGGTATAGGGTGTATGGTCTTTAAGGTAGACCATAAGCCACAGCTCAGCACAATGCTTTGCAGCAGGGATCTGAGCCCTGAATTTTCAAACTGAGTCTACCTTAAAGAGCAGTCAGTGGGAAAGGGCACCTGTGTTAAGGAATACCATCCTTACTCTTCCCACAGCTTCCTATTGGTTCATTAATCCCCTGAGGATCCCAGGGGTGACTGGAAGAACATGTCAAGGCTCCCTGCTCAGCACATCACCCCTGTGCTCTGCTCAGCACATCTGTAACAGGCACAGATGTTACAGATGTTTCTGCCTTCCTTTCACTCAGTGCTCTGGGCAGTTCCCCTCATCCTGCTAAACCACCAGGACAAACAGCTTCAGGCTGCAAGTTTTCCTCCTGGACAGAGCTTTCACATGAGCCCACCCCACAACTGGGTGTCACCCTGGGCTCCATCCTGACATCACCCCCGTGGACAGTGGCTTCTGCTCACATCACCAATGAACACCTGGCCCCAGCTGCTGGGCTGGGGGAGTATCAGGTTGCTGTTACAAAGGCTTGTTGGCAGATAATTTTAAAGAAACATGTTCTGAGAATGTTTTTACAATCTTCACCTCTACCTGTTCTGCCCTAAAATCCTTTTTTCACTATTGCTTCTCCAAAAGACAAATTTTATGGTTTTGTATTTTTTTTTTAACCCACTAGAAGGAATCCCCTACTGCCTACACAATAAAGTCAGTCAGAGGCAAGATTCTTTCTCACAGATCTTATCCCTCTAAGCCATCAGACTGACTAAACCACTATCCTTTGATCAATAGGCCGCAAAGTGGGAATTTTCAAAAAAACCTTTCAGCAAAATAAAGTTGCTTCCTTATTACACACAGGCCTTACTCCCCCAAACTAGAAGAGTGGTGGGATTTCTTTTTTTTACTCTTTTACTTTTATTTTTTGTTCAAAACTTGTTCAGTCTGGATGCAAGATAGATCCTATCAAGGCAGAAAAAGCACTGAGAATAAGAGTATTTGCTACCACTGAAAATGGTGATTTCATCAAAAGCTCAGCAAAGTGGCCAACTGTGAGAAATCGTGAACCATACACTGAATTCCACCATTTGTTTACAGTTAAATGTATATTAAAAAAAAAGGTGTCTAATTAACTGTCTGTAAATGTAAATGTATGCTATGTTTAATTAAAGGGATGTGAATAAAAACAGTAGTTCTACCTGCAGCATAAATGAGTTCTGATTCTTTGAGCTTTACTTTAAGCTGTCCATAGTGTCAAAAAAAAAAGTGATTTTATGTGTGAGACTCAGTTTGGACATTGGACTTCTGAGATCCTATTACAGCAATCACCTAGTGCTAAAAAGCCAAAACATCTTTTCAGAGACCACTGCCAGACAGAAAAGAAAATGACTCTCTAATAAAATCGGATCAATTTTCTAGCTAACCTGTCCCAAGTGGAAACAACATAAGACAGGTTCCCAGAGAGTCAGCATTAATGATGGGTCCATGCAATGAATATCATATGCTTCCCTGGACATAACAAAATTGCCTGGGGCAACTTTCATATGAGGGCTGGATTGCAAGTTGTCTGTCTTGCTTCTTTCCCCTTCCTAAGCTAGCTCCTAGGCTTTTTTTTTTTTTCTTCCTAAAGATTTCTCACTGTGCTTAACTGTGGTACAGAGTATGTGTTTAAACATATGGAAAAAACAAACTGATTTACTTGGTGCAGCTGAGACACTTCAGAGAGCTGGGTTCAGTTCCTCTCTGGAGGCAAGGCACAGCCTGGCCCTGGGGAGGTCACTCTGGGTGGTTGCTTTTACCTGATCTTCAGCAGCCCACGCTGCTGGGCTCTGAACAAACATCAAGCCCACATCAGCCTGTGGATTCACAGCTCTCCTTCCACACTGTCAGCCTCTTCTGGACTCACAAGGTTGAGGTTCAATACCATAAAGACATTATCCATTACCATAAACCATTATCCTATTTTTCAAAGGGTTTTTGGGCAGGCAGAGGATGCCCCTGTGTGCCTATGAAATCTGGGACAGGCAGCATCCAAACTGTGCTCAAACCCTGAGATAACCATAACAATATCCCTGGACATAGGCATGTTGAGGATAAATTGCCAGAAGCAAATGAGACATCCCACCTAAAACTAGATAGGTTAGATGCATTACTTTGAAAAAAAGCACAAGCATATTTATCTTAAAATACTTGGGGTAGGATAAAGGAGAATTTTTGCACTAAAAAGCCAACATGCAGGATTTAAACATCATAATCATATATCACATATCACATAATCAGCTACACTGTTGAATATGACTGCAGAATGTATGAACACTTGACTAAAGCATCTATCACAATATTTATACTGAGTTTACATCGTTCAAAAGCATTTCTATCCAGCTTTTTACCTACTAAAGACAATATTTAAAGAACAATACTGAATAAAATTTGTGCCTTTTGGCAACCATTTTCATTGAAGAAGTAATAGTACTCCAGTGCAGTCTCAAGTCCTGACAAAACCAAACAAACTAAATCCCCCAAAACAGGCCAAAAGACAATAACTGCTATTTCAAATGCACTTCCACTATTTGCTTCTTCAAATCTCTATTACTTTTCAGGAAAGGAAACCTTTTTGCACAAAAAAAAAAAGGGCTGGGCAACATTTTTTTTCCTCCGTTAAGAGTACTCTGCAGACTTTTTTAAACTAAGTTTTCATTGTAGCATTTTTTATTTTTTTTTTACTTTTGCAATGATCACTATCTATATTACAAAGAACTGATATAATTTAATTTGCAGATAAATATTCCTCCATTGCATCATTATACAAAGAAACATGAAAAAAATATACCAGAGAAACCCCAGCTGCACTGTTTTATGCAACAGGAATATTTCAACCTTGAAGTAAAAAAATTGTCTTCTATTTCCAAAGTATTATCAATAGTACTACAGCAGAAAGCTAAGTTGGTCATCTACGCTTGGCAGTTAAACATAGACAGGTAGTAGAACTGCACTTTAAATACAAATATCATGAAAACAAAAAACTGGTAGAGTACATAATCTGCACACCTTAATTTCTACTCATGTGACTTTACTGGTTTAGTAACCTCAGTTTCAAATTAATACAGATCCTATACACATATGGTAGCTTAAAATATGTTTTCAAGAAATAATTTCACAAGTTGGCACAAAATCCAGCTTCCCTCTGCCACCAGAAAAGCTGGTTTTGTGTTCACTGTGCTGCCTCTGGATTTGGAGAACTGGGTTTTGCTCCTCACTCCAAATACATTTGAGAAAGTAATTTAATTATGTCCTTCATAACATGGGGCTCATCATTTCTCTCTCTTGCCTGGTGACATTGTTAATATTGGGAACAGGGGCTGCCTCTCGTGCTGGGTTTGTGCTGTGGGATCAGGTCACGATGCTGCTGAGGCACGTAACTCCTGGTGCTACTCACTGGACACCCACTTGCCTCCATGACCTTGACCCACCATACCTAACACACAGCAGCCTCATCTTATTAATTTTTTTATTACATACCTGCAAAGAATGGGAACTAAGTATAAGAAGCTGTTGGAGGTAGGTGCAAATTACCTTAGTGCAATTAGTCAGAAATTTAGTTTTAACAAGCAAGCATTTAACATGCAAAAGCATTGTAAAGTCATGTAATCTCTTTCCCCAGTTGAACTTTCCACTTGACAGTGAAAGACAATAGGGATGTGAAACTGAGGAACACAGGTTAAGCTATGCTTTATTATTCTACAGCATATCAGTCCAGCCCCTGAGCAACACATATATTAAATGCTTAAAACAGTGATGGAAGCTCTGTGGATCTTTACATCTCATCTGTGCATGTTCAGTCCTGGGCTGTACAGCACAGGCAAGAAATATGCTTGAAATAAGAAATAATCACTTCTTATTTTATTTTACTAATAGAAACCAGCAATCCAGCTAAGAGGAGACACTGTGTTACAGATAATGCTGGGGATCACCAGTACTCTGTAGAAGGCACAAACTGAAAAAATTCAGGTACTAATCACAAAGCACAGGGAAAGAGTGGTAATTAGAAATATATTAAAGCATGGGGCAGCAGGGATTAATTCACTTGCTTTTCAACACCACAGTATTAATAAAACCACATGACAGTATAAGTTAGTTCGTACTTCTCCTGCTAACACAGCTCAAAATTTGCCTAAGGATTTGAAGGGCAAAAGGACTCAGGACCTTCCCATGGAAGGAGCTGCAGGAGATGCCCACCCCAGCACTTCAGCACCATGCTCTGCTCCAGCAGTGTTAAGAACCAGAACAAGAAACAGGCAGCACAGGAGATTCGCCACGCTTTAAACTCACGCAGGTGCTTGAAAACAAGCAACAGTTTAACACTAATCCTGCCCAGGAATCGATGCCAGCTAATCCCAGAGTCCCCTCTTCTCATGCCTGTGGAGGGCACAGAAGGAACCCCACAGCCAGGCCAGCCTGCAGCCAACGGCTGCATTCCCACATGGAAAGCTTGGGTTTGGTTTCCAGTTTGAGTCTCTCTCTCCCTAGCTTAGAGGGGGAGAGGAGAATGATTTAATGCTGCTCAACAACAGCAACCACTTTGGGCAAAAAAAGCATGGATGGGGTCCAGCCAGAGAAGGAGGGAGTCAGAAAGGTGCTGACTGTGAAGACATTCATGTGACCCAGGGCAGAAAGAGATTTTACTCATCATATGAAATGTGAACTAAATGAATGCCCAGCAAACTCTGGTTTGGTATTTTTTTAAAAATCTACTTCATGCATCAAATTATCTACCAAACCACCTACTTATTTGTCTTTAATGACTGGTATGAAAACAGCTATCTTTTCTTAAGTGCATTGTAAACTGAATGACCCTTCTATAAAACCCCACTGGATTTATAGTGTTAAAAGCCAAAGTCCCAGAACCGTACCTCTGTTTACTTGAGAAGTATAAACCATTACCCAGAAAACAGAGAGGCCTTTTACAGAGACTGGAAAACAAATGGTTTAAAAGCATTAAGATCTACATATCTTTCCTTCCCATACATTCAAGGCCATCAATCATACATAATCCAGAACATACGAGGTGCAAAAGTGCTAAAAAGGGCCCATTAAAATACAAGTCTTTCCAGGTGTACCACCCAATCACCAGAACTGAACACAGAGCAAAACCAGCTCCCACTTATACACACAATACCATTAGAGGCAATTTATCATGTCTTCTTAAAGTGATATATAGCACGTTATGAAATTGCTCATTAACTCTCCCAGTAAAGCCCAGCTTGCCCCCATGTACTTAAGTGACTGTAATTGGCATTTCAGAGACCTTGGCTTAGAATTCACTCTTATTTATAAAGCTCAGCTTCTATAATCAACTTTTTAACCTGCTTCTAGTAATATCAGTAAGTTCACTTTTTCTGAGTTAGTTTTGCTTATTATGCAATGCAATGGTTCCTTTTCAGCCCCCAAACAGACAGTATTTGAATTAGATTTCTTCCCCTTCCCCATTCTCCCTTCAAGAAGACCTATAGAAGCCAAAGCCCATACAAGCCATGCCTTTACTATAGATACAAAAAATCCCTTCATTAAAATACCATTGTAATAAGTGACAAGCCACAGAAACTTTTTTTTTTTTTTTTTACTGGGAAAGAAAGCATTCTCATAAATATCCAAGATCATGATCATAATCATCCTACCACGTAAGTATCATTAGTCACAAAGAACTGCATTTAAAAAGCATTTCAGCACATGCTTAAACTCCAGCATATGTTTAGGTCCTGCTGCCTCCAAAGGGACTTATGTGCACGTCTGGCTAAGGGCCAAAGAGCCAACTTCACATATCAGCACATGAGCAGTTTCACACCCATGCTCTGCAGGATGACTTTCAGCCAAAGGTCTCAATAGCCTTCCCCTGGGAAGACAAGTGTCACTGTCTTGTTCAGCTGGATGAGAAAGACAGACACAGGGTTTGGCCAGCTTAGCACTCCCTAGCACTGTGCCAGAGCCAGGAATTAAATCCTTCTGATGAAACTTTAGCAACCCCAAACAGCTCCCTGTCCATGAGACCTCTCCTGCCTCAATCAGGACTCAAGCTCTGCTGTATTTGCTTTGTCTGCTCTGCACTGGCAAGCACAGGGCTGATGCTCACAGCAGCCACAATTCTGTCCTGGAAAACAAAGTCCTTGTGGAGGAGCCATGCAGCAGTTCAGCTGCTGGACCATCCAAGGCAATGCTAATGGACTTATCCAGCTTTGTCTGTCTAAACCTACACTTGAGAGAAAACATTTCAGCACAAGTTGATATTCCCAGACTGGCTTAGAAGTCCTCATCTCTGGATTGTTTGACTATTTCCAGTTCCAGTCTCTACTCATCATAATTGTGCCTTGAAATTATAGCAAACATTTTCTTTTTAACTTCATCCCATTTCAGTCTTTCTACTACTTTTCTGATAGCAGATGACAAGGTTCACTGTCACAGGCAGAAGTATACAGAAATGCATCACAAAAGAGATGCTTCTACTGAGGGTGGAAAATGAAGCTCAGCAGGCAAAAGTCAGTGAGAAGGCAATTCCCTCTGAGAGTGTCTGCTGCTTTATGGGTTAATATAGAGGTCCTCAAACCATTTCATAATTGCATCACTTCTTAATAGAAGACTGGCTTGCTGACACCTTTCCATTTGCAGCTGTCTGGACCACCTGCCCTCCCCATTTGCAACGACATTACATCCCCGTGACACCCTAGAAGAGCAATGCCTGGTTAGTGATCTATTTTATTTTACCTTGTGGCAATTTATCAGACTGAAACAAGGGGAAGGGCCAGCTCCTTACTGGACACAATTACTTATGCAAGAAGTGATTTTTAGGGACAAAGTGAAAACTTCAGTTATTGTAATTTATTTGATTCCTTGGCACAGACAGAGCACTCGCCTGTGACTGTGCTGCGATGTCTGCGTGGCACAGTGCCCACCTCTGCTGTGACTGCTTATGGACAGTCACCCAGGGCATGGCAACATGTGACAGACTAATAAGCCCAGTGCACTCAGCACAGGAGTCCCTGTGGATGGCTTGAGAAGGACAGGACACAAATGACTGCAAATTAGAGTAAGTTTTGCCAACAGGAGCATAGCCCCATCATTGCCCCTTTAACTGTTCTAAGCCCAGTTCTAAAATGATCCCTTTTGACACTAAAAGATACAAAGATATCAAAACCATCCCCAATCACTTAGAAACTATCTTGAATAGCTCATTCACAAATTAATTGCAGTGTGCCATCCTTTGTAGTTCACAGTCTATTGTTACTGCCAGGTGCACTGGCAAAGGCAGTATTTGCCTCATGCTTTAGGCAGCATTTCTCCCAATAGAGGACATTGTCCTCTAGTGACAGTATTACAAGATTTAGAAGGTAGGCTCCAACAAAATAGGAGCAATACTGTCCTAAGTATCACACAATATACTTGGATAAAGCCTACTCCAGACCTTGACAGCTAAAAACAACAGAGAGATCACAACTGTCTCTAGGAGAAAATGTCTGATATCCTAGTCCTTACAAAAAGAAAAAGCAAGACTCAGAGACAGAGTGATTTGACCTGGATCATTTGGGATGCCTGTGGCAGAGATGCAAACTGAACAGAGCTCCTTGTGACCAAATACAGCTCTCTGCCTTATAACTACAAAAACACCTTATTCTGACTGCCTCTATTTAGGAACTTCCTCATGCTGTCCTGGTTTTGGCTGTGATAGAGTTAATTTTCTTCATAGTAGCTGGTATGGACCGTGTTTGGGACTTGTGCTGGAAACAGTGTTGATACTACAGAGATGTTTTTGTTATTGCAGACCCCAGGAAGGACTGCATAATATGGAGCAGTGTTTGATAGGTGCTGGCTAGGGCCCAGCACAGAGCAAAACGTTTCACCATCCCTGGAAACGCTCAGAAAACATGTGGATGTGACACCTGGGTTAGCAGTGAGCATGTGGGCACTGCTAGGGTAATAGCTGTACTTGATGATCTTAAAGGTTTTTTCCAGCATTAAGAATTCTGTGATTCTAAGTTGCACCTCCTTGGAATGGCCATAGCACTTCCTTCCCCCGAGCATTCTACCACCTCATCAGGATCCTGTAATTGTTCAGGAATAAAGTTCCAGACCACTGCAGGTAAGAAATTCTCTAGACACCTGTCCATATTCTCTCACATGCTGTGCCACCCATTGGCCATCCCCTCAGGAAGCCTGGGCCATACTCTTAAATGGCTTGTTAACCTTAGAACCAAAGCATTATTCCTAGGAAATACCAATAGAAATACTTTAACTAGCCAAGGATGTTCAAGGTACAGAGAAGGTCTTGTGAAGAGAGAGAAAACATCACAGAGAAAGATAGAAAAGGTGCCATTCTGTAATTCCTCCACAAAACCAAAACAAAACAAAATTTCTCAGTGAAAGAATGACAATTCCTACTTGTCTGCATAAGATGGTACCCAGAGTACAGTAGTGGCTCAGTACAGAGCCCAAATACCAGATTAAGCTTAGGTCAGTGTTTTAACAACTAATCTTTCAGGCAAAACATCACTACAGAGCACAGCAAACTGAAAAGCCAACACCAATCTTTAACACATACAGTGAAAAAAAAGCGCATGGTGCAGATCAGATAAACTAATATCAAGAACAGATGAATCAATATCATGACCCACAACCATTAACAGATATAAATCACTTCTAATATGCTCTGGTCAATCTGTTATTATCTCAAACCCTTTGAGCCCCACCTTGGGTGCCAAAGAGGACTGCCATGGTTTAACCCCAACTGGCAACTCAGCCCCATGCAGCCACTCTTTCACTTCTCTCCTGAGGGGATGTGGGGAAGAATCAGAAGAGGAGACATGAGAAAACTCAGGGATTGTAATAAAGACAGTTTAATAGGGAAAGAAAAAGCCACACACACAAGCAAAGCAAAACATGGGATTGATTCACGACCTCCCATGGGCAGGCAGGTGTTCAGGCATCTCCAGGACAGCAGGGCTCTATTGTGTGTAACAGCCACTTGGGAAGACAAACACAGCTCTAAATATCTTCCCTTCCTTCTCTTCCCCAGCTTTATGTGCAGAGCACGATAACATAAGACATGGAATATTCTGTGGTCAGTTGGGGTCAGCTGTCCTGGCTGTGTCCCCAAGTTTTTGTGCCCCCCCAGCCTGCTCACTGGTGGTGCAAGGTGAGGAGCAGAAAAGACCTTACACTGTATAAACTCTGCTAAGCAATAATGGAAACATCTTCATATTATCAAGACTGTTTTCAGCACAAATCCAAAACACAGTCCCATACCACCATTAAAGTTAATTGTCCCATAAAGACAATTAACTTTATCCCAGACAAAACAACATACAACAAGTTAAGACATTGGTGTATTCACAGGGTAAGAACAGACTTAATACTGAAGGTAGAAAAAAATCATATAAATATATAAAAATGTAAGAACTCCCTATATGTATTACCTCTAACTTTTCACTCCTTTGTGGTCCCATGGCCTGTCTAACAGTGCAGTGTGCCCTCAGGTAACACACACACTTCCTTGTGTGACCAGAACAAAGGGGTTCACCCCATGACACAGCAGCCCACAAGACAGGTAAGCCTTAACATGGTAGCAGAATTAGAAAACACCAGTCTTCTTGTGTCCAGAGAAGTTATCATTTTTCTGTACAGCTTTTGAGATTGCTATTGGATGCTTCTCAAAGCAATTCCATTGCTGCCATAATAACACATCTCCTAACAAAAAAGTTTCTTTGCCAAGACTAAGTATGAGGACAGGAAACTAATGACTTGATGGAGATCTCCTAAAAAACACACTTTGGGTTATTGGAAATATTTTCCCATGTAAATACTAGTGTGACTTTTCAATATTTCTCCTTCCAAAATATTTCAATATTTTCAGTATCTCTCCTTCCTGCCACCCTAAGGCTCACAGATTAGGATGCACACAGTATTTCATCAAGACCTTTCTAAGCATCTTGGAGTCTTCAAGCCAACCTTATCCCAAGTATCAGAAAGGCCAAGAACAACTATTTTCAATGCATCCCAAGCTACTATGGAACAGCAGGTTTTGGATGTTTATTTAAGTCTTTAAATGTGGTAAAACTCATGCTGAACAAGTATCTCAAGACTGTCAGAACTGCACTTAATGTGTAGCTTTGCTAGAAAAAGTCAAGTGTGCTGGTGGTGTAGCCAACATCCTTCCTTCTCCAGTTGAGGAGCATACATGTAGCTGCTCTTTTCCTTCTGCCACAGTGCACATCAGTCAGTGGGACAAAAATACAAATAACACAACAAAATTAATAACACAAGGCCACTTCCTAGTTCATTACAATGAAATGTGAACAACACAAGCTTTGCTTTCACTCTAATTCTTACGACATGTTCTTCATCAGTAGCTCTGTACAAAGAGGTGAGAATCTTTATTTCCAATTTCCAGATAGGGAAATGGAAGTAAAAAGAAAGAAAATGGTATGGCAAAGCACTCACTATTAGCAGAACCAAGAAATTAACTTCAATTTTCTGAATCATATTTCTAAGAGCCTATTTATTATACTACACCCAGAGATATTTTTCCTTAAAAATATCAACATCAACATCATTTTTCAAATCAAATTAATGTACTTTAGATTTTTATACATATTGAAAAAACAGTTTTAAAAAGCAAAATTAATACAATCCTCCTGTACAGCACACTGCCAAACATTTTTAAAATCTCACCGTCTCACACTCCTGTAATCCAGGGATCTGGAATTTATGCTCTATTACCCAAACACAGTGCTCTATCTCCAACAAAACCTGAGTCCATAGATTTAGTTTAATTTCAAAGCCTATGCAGTTGGCTTCTATAAAGCATGTTTCTGCAGGACTTGAGAGCCAAGACTGAGATGTAAATTCATGGGAAATTAAAAAAAAAAGAAAATAAATTAAAGGACGTATGATTTCAAATGAGGTCCCCTTAAAGCTTTGAAATACTCCTTTAATGCAAGACCAGTGAATTACATGCAGTCTCTGATGTCCCCATCCAGATATCTGGCCACGAATTACAGGATGTTCCTCTCACTGAGAGCCTTTTAGCACTTAAGCTTTCACCATAAGGAATAAATGATCACTTTTTTCCCCACACATTGGACAATTTGAAACCAGATCTTATGCAGCACCAACTCCAAGCACCCTTGTCTTTCTCAGTTTCTGATTTCCAAGACAAGCCAGTTTTGTGTCCATCCTGTGAGCTCCTTATTTCACCTGTGAACTCAGAGGAAAATCACTTTTTTCAAGAATCCAGCACTGCCAGCTGGATCGCTCCCACACCACTCATTCTTCCTTACTGACACCATAGACCCATATAAATTTAACTGTGGTATCTATCAATGTTTTGTAATTTGTTTACCCAGGACAGCTCAACTCTGATGGAGCATCTGTTTTTCAGCAAGGTCTTGCTTTTGTTACCCAATTTTCCAGCTGGATTGACAGAGGCACAAAGAAGTCAAGTGACCTGCCTGGGTCAGACAGTGTTGGTGGCTTGGAACAGATTGGAGCCCATCATCTCCTGTCTCCATACCCTGCACTAGATCATGCTCCCTTTTACAAGTTGTTCTGCACTAGAGATAAATTTTGTCCACTTTTCCTACTTGTTGTCTTGTTGCATAGTAATTCCCCCCCCTTTCATTTACAAGTTGTTTCACTTCTGAACACCGGTTTAAGCTGTTTGGAGGTCATTGAAATATACATAATGAAGCACTCAAGCCAAATTTTTCAGTGTTCTGGTCTCCTGATCCTTCTCTTGAACTCAATGACCTGGCAAACATTTCTGAATCAGGTGTTCATATTTCCTCTACAACTTCCTTCAGGAAGAAGGAATGCAACTCATTTGCCACTTGTGCTTTGTCAAATTCTAATTGTTATTAATTTTCCAGCTAACCACTTCCAGGCTATTTGCAGCTTCATTTATCATGGGATTTCTATTCCCATCACACAAATACAACCTACTATTTACAGTTATTACACAAGTAAAGATGCTTGTACAGACCTGGCCTTATTACTGTGTACTTTTAACTTTATAACTTTCAGGCTATAAACACGAATTTTTAACTACTACAGGCCAGAAGCTACAGAACCCCAAGACCAACTGGCTTTTCTGAGACCTTTAATCATTTTCTTAGGCTTTCTCAATCTCACTTGGACTGTTTGCAAAACTATGGGTTTCCTACTTTATACAATTGAAATGAAAGTAAACTGGTTAAGGTTCGCAAAGATGGAAATTGTTAAAAAGCTATTCCACTGGGGGCATTTGCTTCCTAATATAGCCTCATTTTTAAATTCCAGCTGAACCACACTTTGCTTCAGACCCAAAAAGGGTTTGGAAAGGTACACATGCTTTTTATCTATAACATGAATGTATTACTAGAGCACTGCTGAATAACTTCCTTTAAGCTCTATTTTTTTGAATAAACCCACTGACCTAACATCTTAAATTCCATTTGTATTTCAAACCAAGGATTACGAGAACAAAGGGAGCTTAATATTACTATTTCAATGGTATTTCAGAAGGAAGTACATACATAATGGTACCTTGGTTATTCATTAAGCCAAATCTTTACTAAGTCTCAAAATAACCTTTTGTTTCATAAATGGTAGGGTTTTTTTTTTTCCTTGAGAATAATTGGATGCACTATTACTAGGTAACGAAATATCTGATTTGAGGCAAACAGATATAGGAGGTAGATGTCTGGCTATGATATATCAAAATTTACTTCTGAAACAGCATAATCTACCTGAAAGTGCTAATGCTCTTTCTGTTACTTTCAGTCAAATTCACTTCCATAATCCCACTGGTTTCTCTAGAAAAAAGCCTATTTGCTAAACTTGTATCCTCATTTTCTTGAAGTCATTCAGGAATAAATATTTACATTAGTCGGACCAAACCCAACTTAAATTGGTGAAAAACAACACTTTCATGCTAAGCCTACTTGCTCTCCTTTCACTCACAACATAATGCATATTTACATATATATATATATGTATATATATGTAATCCATAAATACCACACACAGTTCACTTACTTCCTTCAGTGAAATTCTGCCAACACCTGACCATTAATTTACGATTCCTGTTATCATGGTTTTCCTGAAACTCTTTTATTTACGTCCCTTATGACATTGTCATGTAGTTGTACAGTTTAGCAAGCTCACTTAAGCCCTCCAAACACACTGGCCTCTAGCAAGGACTTTTTGCCCTGTCAGGTGGATGGACAAGAATTCTCACCAAAAGCCACTCATCACTAATTCTCACATCTCCACAGGGGCAGTTTCTGAAAAAGCACAACTTCTATTCAAGAATGCTTAATTCCAGAAGGACCCCCTCAGCCATCCTTTACACACATTGCAGGTTTGCCTGTGTCTTCAGTAGGCTTCTCTGTATTTACATAAACCCCAGGTGCCCTGACACCATCACACTTCACAGGTTAGTGGGCATGATCCACAGCACTCAAAGGCAAGGCAAGTACCCCACAATGCATCCCAAAAGAGATATTTTTATGTATTTCTGTGATAAGGGAACTGTACTTTTGGGTGCAAGATGCTCTCTGCATACCTCACATTCCTACTTTGAGGGCTGTGACAAGAACTGTTGAGTATTAGGTGAATATCTACCTATTTCCACATCCCTCTCATACTTTATGGGTAAGCAGTATTTGGGCCTTGTGTGAGAAAATAAGGCAAATAATTTTTCTTGGGGCAAGAGGTGTACAAAGGTGCTAACTTTCATTCTTTTGGGAGACAAAAGGAAGGCAGGGTTCAATTAATAGGCATATAAAGGGTGGGTGGCACGGCTGGGTGTGTAGTTATTTCTTCCCAGAAGCAAGGTTATTCAGTAGCTAGACAGACATGTAAAGGCTGGTTATGATACTATAAAGGCACCAGAGCTCCTGCAGAGCTGGAATTACAGGGTTAGTGTGCAAAGAAAGTAGGCCCAGAAGGACATGAGGTATTTAGAAGGAAGCAAGGGTGTAAATGCTATTTTGGATTTTGTTTTAGAATTCTTGGAACCAAAGAGGTGACTAAAATGAAAAAATGCTTTGGGGTTAGGGCTTTCCATAAGAGCCAATTCTGAATGCAATTTTAATTAGAGGTGGCTCAAGTACTGATGAAATATAGCAAGCTTAGAGCATGAGTTAAAAATAATGACTAATGTAATACATGCTGAAAAACACATTTATTCTGTTGTTTTAGACACTGTGCAAACATTTGCACTTTTCAGTTCTTCAAAACCTTTCCTGTGGCTAAACCTCTAAGATCAGAAACATTGTGATTGTGAATAACAATATTAGCCAGAAACTTGATGATACTTAAAGTCAAGGTAGATGTGATAATTCTTTGGTTGGACACTTGGTTTCTTTGGAACAGAATCACTCTCAAACCTCCTCAATGAGGTATAATTAGGTAGTCATTCTACTTAATGTAGTCTACTAGGTTAATCATACTTTATCCAAAGGATAAGAAGTTAGTCCCTGCCTTAAACAGCTTCCTTGACAAACTGGGAAACATAGGCACAGAAAGCCTGGGAAGCTTTATGCACAATAATGAGAACCTTCATAGTAGATCTAGAACTGAAATAATTTTGTCAAGAACCAGATCTTGGTTCTTTTTCCCTGGTCCCTACAGTCATATTATTCATGACACCCTCAATAGGGTCAGTCTTATGGATAAAGAATCTATGGGAGACCTGTGCTCCTTTGGACTGGCAAAAAGATGGGAGATGCCCTGTGTCATCTCAAGTGGCCACAGTTCTGTATCACTAGGCAACTGAATTGTGCCTTCAAATCTTTCCAGTTAGTTCACAGAACTAACCCACCCTGTCACTCATGTGGTTTGTTTGAGCCTAGAGAAACTTCAAATTATCTGTCTAGACTTGCTGTGACTAAATGGTAACTAAACCATGGTCTCTTCATTCTTAACTATTTACTAGGCCCAACAACTGTTATTTACAAAAATCAACTGTAACGTGTTCTTGTTAAAAGCTTAACCACCTAATCCCTGATACCCATCCTTCTGAACCTATTGCATGTGCACCAACACCAAGAACACCATACATTCATTACTTCACTTTCATTCTCTCTGTTCCAGGATTAATGAATCAGTGCAAAAGACGCTGAGACTCCATGACATATTTGGGGTTGGACTTCATGATCTTTAAAAGTCCCTTCCAACTTAAACCATTCTACAATTCTATAATATTTGCACACAGACTTTGATTTTTACATCAAGAGTTGAACAAAACTAACTTCTAAATGAAACCAGCAATATTAGTAACACTGGGAAATTAACTCACACCTTGCCTGCAATTGTGCACACAGAGAACCATTATCAGATATCCAAAATGGTTTGAAAAATGGCTTGACAAAGGCAACAAAGCCCAAAAGTCTTAGCTGGTAAGGACTGGCTTTTCCCCACTGTCTTCAATGCAAACCTGCCAACTACAACAGATGAAGATCCAGTCCTGTCCCCATTCCTAGAAAATTCTCACTTTTCAAAATGCTCTGCTATAGGCAGTTATTTCTGCAGATCCAAACCCTTGCATTCAAGATGCTCAGAGACTTTATATCTCCTGTTAATGTATTCCTTGGGGAAGTCACTATCCCCTAAACCCCCCATAGTTATTGTTAGGAAATCATTAACCCACAGCTCTTTTCAACTCTTGGTAATTATGATGTTAAAAAAAAAAAAGGAAAGTTTTGCTGCTAACAGTTGCAACAATGTATTTGTTTGCCACATGCAATGGAAATCTGATAGACAATATCTGTGCACTCCATCTGTTACACTGGATTGATCCGCTGATGAGATTCTTTTTAGAAACCTGCTTACCCCTGCTGGTGCTGCAAGCTTGAAAGAGAAAAAACACTTTCTTCTCCTTGTTCTCTTGTGTGGTGGTCGACCCTGTCTTCCTCTCCATTAGAACCCATCCTGCTGTCACAGATCTCACAGGATTTATATTGTTTTGATTCCTTTCAAACACTGTCTTGTTACCAACATCTGACAACAGTCTCTTGGGCTATCATGATTTTACAAACTGACCAGGCCTGTAAGTCTCCATAAATCCCATGTGGATACAGACCTGTGAAAATGTCTTCAACTATCCACTAAAGTACACAGTAGCTCTTTTATTATATAAATAGTCATGGGTGTTCTATACTTACACGGAGGAAGAAGTTGTATTTTGGGGAGGGGGGGAAGGAGGAAAGTGCTCGAAAACTCTGCCAGAAGAGGTTGTTCTCTCAGCACTCATTGCACATCACTGAACCCATTTGCTCACCATGCTGCTTGACAAGGACACACCATGGGTGGTCTTCTTGCTCCCCACCCCCTACATAACAGCGGTGAAAAGCCACAAAATAGTGACTCAAATTTAGGCATGACCACACATGTTGGTTTCTCACAAAGTCGGGGAAATTTTAGCAACAATCAATTCAAACAACAATACCCAGAAAAACAACAATGCAAGGACGTATCTACAACTGGAAAACTGGAAACATGTTGAGTATATAATACAACAAGATACAGTTTTAATGAAATATTTTAGCGCTTTGGCCTTGTGGTAAGTTTAAAGCTTACAATCTGTGTGTGCATGTGCGCAGGTACAGACAGACAGATAGCAACACTTCTTCACAGCAGGTGAAAGGGAAATCTGACTGGGTTGGAAGTGCACAGGCTGTATCAAACTTCCCTGTTTAAATAACAGCACCAATAAATCAAACTCCTCTCAGCGAAGCCAACTCACCTGAACGAGCGCGTTACTTTAAAACAAAGCTGCTGTTTGCAAGAACAGCCATGACCACGCTTCTGCCAAAACCAACAGCTCTCTTGGGGAGTCAGATGATGACTGGGGTAGGAGGGGAGAAATCAAATGGTTAATAGCAGGGCTGTTGCTTTTCCCAAGCGCAGCAAACTGAGCCTAATTGATGCTGACGCGTGACAGACTCGTGTGTACAGTACTGCCCGGGCGGCGAGTGAAGCTGCTGACAGAGGGTAAATGGTGCATGGCAGCTGGTCCTGCCCTGGCCTGGCATGGCAGAGCACGCACACACTGCCTGTCAGGAGATATCATGAGGGCTAATGAAGGGCAGCCTGCATTTTTATAATTCTTCTCACTGAGTTTTGGATCAGGCTTTACGCCGTGAAGCCTTCTCAACCTTTTAGTGCTTGGTTAAGGATATGTGACACTTGTTTAAAAATTAATGTGGTCTAATCAATTTAAAGTTAGGAAACTAAAAGCCAGTACATTTCTGTTCAAGAAAGAAAAGAATGTGGATACAAGTGTGTGTAAGATGGAAAGATATGGGATGGAAAGAAGAAGAGTGGGAGAGGACAGAAACACAAGCATTTTTTGCAGCTACTAACAACTCAAAGTGATAACATGGAAGGACCACCAATTTGTCTGACTGCATTTCAGTGGTCTTCTACAGCTCTTTTTAAAAGAAAAAGTAGTGCATTTCTAAAAGGTTTACTAAAAATAAGTGATTCCCTACAAACAACAAATGCTTCCTCTTTTCCCAAATCCCACTGCCTGTAATTGCAGCTGAATAACTGCATCAGCCTCAAAAATGACAGAAATTCTGGCCTCCAGTTCTTAGGCATAAGAATTACATGCAGAAAAACTGAATTAGGATAAAAGAGACCATCTGAGAAATCTACCTGATTACTAACTTCAAATCACAAGTAACAGCTTGGTTGGACCTTCAGTTCTCAGGAATCTCTGACAGTTTCACATTCCTTTATTGTTATTTTGCATGGTAAGAAATGACTGAGATATTTCTGGCTTTGTTTTTTCTGAAAAATTCTGCTTATAGACAAATGGAAAATCCACATGCAGAAGACTGTAAAGACTTTTCATGCATTTCACTGACCAGTGCAGAATCATTTCTTGCCACAAATCCCTGAGGGCTTTATGCTGGTTCCAAAAAATCCCTGGCATTTTCACAACTGACTTCAGGATTTCAATAGTTATTTTACATGCCAGTAAAAAAAGTGCTTGGTTCTCATCTAACCTGGAACGGCTTATCCCCTGACAGTCACTATTAGTTTATGTGGAATGGTCTCTGAGTTTATCAAAGAGAAAGAATTTATCTTCTGGGAAGACTGACCATCTTTTCTGCCTCTGTAAGTCAAAAGAAGAAACTTTGGTAATTTTAGAAAAAAAGACATTATAATGTTGTCACTCCTTGCCACTGCTTTAGGTCTTGCACTCATATCTTCTTTTCCAAACTATTAGTATGCAGAGCAGAGGGAAAAAAACACCATCTGAACTACTACACATAAGAGGAAAAAAAAAGGAAAAGAAAAAAATGCAAAAAAATTTCCTCATTCAAAATTCAAATTCCTCATTCAAAAACCACAAATTGCTGCATTTACTTGGTAAATAAAACCTGCCTATTTTTTAGGTTTACCAGTTAATGTAGGAAAAAGTTAACCTAACCTTGGCAAGTACAAGAGATCATAAAGAAGTATCACACCCTAAGAAAGGCACAAGAGAAGCTGACTATGGCTTTTGCCCTCAGAGTGGAAATTTGCTCACTGAAAATGCTTGTATTGAAGAGACACTCGAGAAACATAAAACAATGGCAGAAGGTACAAAATGAAGCACCTTGCTCTCACTCTGATGCAACCTCAAAACAACACAGCTTCACTCCCCAGAAGTGCCTCTAGAAAGAATGTCACCTTTGTATAAAGCAGTATTGGAGAGGACAATTTTTTATCAGATTGGCTGATAATGGGGAATGATTTGGGGAAAAGAATGGGTGATGGAATACAAAGGTATTACTCATCCCTCTAAAGCTAAACCATCACACATCAGTAGGTTAACACAGGTATAAGCAGATTGCTTTGACTGGATGTAAGAAATTTTGTGCTAATAAATGGAGGTAAAATATTTTCAATCGGGTATAAGAATTAGTAAGTATTAATTAATAAAAATTAAAAAATTTTAATAAATTAAAAAATTCCCAAGCCATAAAAATTTTTCCTGTTTTCTCTAGTTTGAAAAAAAAAAAAAAAAAACCAAAACCTGTGGAATTTACTTTTATTTTACTCAATTTCAAATTCTATTTCTTCCATTACAGGATGGGTATGACAGGACTTCATCCCATATTTGTAAAGAAACAGAACCATGCATAATTATACAGTAAACAAAGTATACAAATATATTTCACTTTCTACTTCCAATACTGTGAAGTCATGAAATGAAACAGCTTTCAATAAAAATAAGTAATTTTCATTTTTTTAAAAGACTCATCTTTGTTATAACAATCTCCAAAATGTCTTACAAGATCGGATTTCTGTCTAGTTTTAAATGACAAAGTGTTTTTGTTATTCTTTTTTTAATTCCAAAGAGAGGAACACCTGGGACCCATATGAAGGCCAGTAAACTATATAAAAGCACTTCATCAATTTTGAACAATGTGCTTTTATGGCCAAATCTGTAATTTAGCATAGTGAGAAAAGGCTGCATGTCATACCAGCTTTGCACTACCCAAGTTCACACTGTACTGCATGATTTTGCAGGTCTGGTTGAGGAAATAATCTGTTTTCTTAGGCGAGAATAATTACTTTAAGTGTTTGACACCTTATTCTAGACTTCAAGGCAGAGTTTAATAAATTTGTGCTCATGAATCTGCTGCTATAAAGATTCAAAATGTGAGCATTTGAGGACATGGCAGCATGGTATCAAAAACTAATTTTGTAACAGAAGAAATATCACTACTCACAAGCAGTATTTGTAAAGCTAGATGCAAATTAGAAGAACATGTTGAGCATGGGAAAGGTAAAATTTGATTTAAAATTATATGCCTGAATATATTGATTTAAAATTATATGCCTGAAAATATATGTATATGTGGAGACACACACAGTGATCTGCACTCATGATTGTGTGCACATATGTGTATTTGTGCACATGTATAAACACAGGTGATCTATTTGAAAAGTTGGTTCTGTGAAATTTTTCATCAAAAGAAACTCCATACTAACTGTTGCACCTTGGATTTTACAGGAGCTTTGTTTGGTTTTAGCTGTGAAAAAGCCACTGCTCTTCTCTGAGGACCTCTCTTACAAACTGGTCAAGTCCAAAAAAACCAAGAGAGATATTTGTGTGCATCAGGACTGTAAGATCAGGCCCTTTATACTCAGATAATTTATGGACTTACACTGTGCTGGTGTGCAAGTATATGTGTGTGCATAAACTATTTAAGTGCAAATTGCCAGAATGTCAGTAAATTACTGTTGGAGCTGCAAAGCATTTACATACCTTAGGCATGAGCAATCAATTGGAACTTTTAATCTTTTAACAAGTTACTGCTCAGTGACATAATAATGAATAAAATGAAGAGTAATGAAGTTGACCATAAAGCTCAGCAAATAAACATTGTACACAAATATAACAATTCCTGACTAGCTCTGCACACAAAATCTACTCCTGGTTTACTTCCAGTTACCATATCTTGTGCCAAAACACAGTAACATCCTCCATCCATTGCTTTTGGCAATACTGTTATTGGCTTTTTTGTAGATCACTATCTGCTGCCCTCACCATGCTGGGATTCACCCTCATTAGAAGAAGTTCCCCTGCAGATAGCTTTATCTTTCAGCATTGTTCCAAAGAAGTTTTTAGAAGCTTCCTTGTCTCAATACTCCTGTCAAGGAAGTTGTGGAAATCACCCTCAGGATTACTGACAGAAACTTTCCTTTGTTTGAAATCTGAATGTGTAGCCTGGGTTATCAGCACTGACAAGGTCAGAGACCAGACTCTATCGTTATTCTCACCTTCTACCAAGACTCCACGATTAAGTCACCTAAAATAAAATTCCACTTCTGTCAAAAGACAGGGCAAATCACTTGCAAGAGCTGCAAAGATGACTGACCATGCACGGTCTTCTGTGGGTAGGAAAGAAGTCTGTCTAATAAGGTAATATAAGTGGAGTATCTTTTCTAATTGTGACTGGCACACCCTAAATTCGTCTCATTTTTGTAAGTAGAGCAAGTCTAAAAGGTATCAAGTTCAATTTTGTTGAAGACAAATTTGGTTTAGTCATTTGTTAAAGTCCAGATAACTACAAAGGCAGGTGAGGATCTACAAAATAAGCAGTAGGATTCTGCATTAGGGCCCAACAAGACAACAGCAGAAACAAAAAAAGGCAATAATGGACACAAGTTACTACTGAGTGACAAGCCTTTGAGGCAGAAATCCAGTTCCAATTGAAGACCCTATCAGAAAAATGACCACCAAAATTCCTTCCTCTGGCAGCCATGCCTGTAGCTGAGGCAGAGGGGCTGAGGACAACAAACATTAACAAGGGGAGTGTTAGAGGCTGTTCTTGCAGGATGGGCACTTGGTGGAGCCTTAAGAGAAGCTTGAACTGCTGTTGTCTTAGTGGTTTTTTCTCTGTAAAAAGAGAAAACTGCCTTTTTATGATATGAATAAGGATTTTAAACAGTATTATATTAAAAGCCCTGGTGAGTGTAACAGAAAAGCAAACATTTACCTTTTACTTATTCCTACAATGAAATAGCATGGTAACATGACATTATCACTCCAAGGTAAATATTTACTTGCTAGTATTGAGCTCTGCACAAAAATATACCTACGTTCCCCACCCAAAATGATTTGCATTTTCTATTACCAAGACCAAAACAACCACCCACCCCACAATTCCCAGTTTAGTACACTGCATATACTTCTTGACCTATACTGAGATGCTGAAATGTACAGAGCAATATCTGGGGCTCCGAGAATACAACTCTCAGTTCATACAACGGGACAACGAGCTGAGAATGTGTGATGACAAAAGCAAAGGAGGAAGTTTCTACTTTCAACCTCCATTTCCAGCCCAAAAGAGCATTACCTGTGAACAACCCACAGCACAATACACACCACCACCACAGAGGGCTGTTGTCTTTTCCCCATCAACTTTCATTATTATTAACTTATCACTTTCACTTCAGGAAAAAACAATACGATGACTATCCAGACTAAAAGGAAATCAAGCATTGTAAATAAACTCTTTATGACTTCTTATATGTTTGGCAAGTACTTTTCTACTATTTTAGCAAAGGTTTTGAAACTTCACAAAGCCAGGACACACAATTCCTCATGAGGAGGGCCNGCATATGGTTTTTGAAGTTTGAAGATTTTATTTTAATTCTATAATTTGCAAATACAATTTAAATTTTATCTATACCACAGTACTCCGAATACTGTGAAGTTCTTTGTGCTAAGCCAACTATGAAATTTACTGCGAGTTTTTATTTTTGCCTTAATTTAATCTTTGGCTAAAACAGACTAGGCATTGAAGCAAAACTAAAAGTTTCATTTTGGTACTCAGATACTTTAGCTCAAGCTACTGTGCTCTCATTTTTCTATGGGAGGAGTAGCAGAGAAAAGAGAATTTTTATCCAACAATATCTTGAGAATAGGTCTGAATGGCAAATTATTTAAGATGCTACTGTCAGATTCCCACCTTTCTTGCTCCATGTATCTTGCTAAGGCTCCTGCTTTCCTGTTAGAAGAATTGTCATCATGACAGCAGAGATGACAAAACATGTGTGAGCATTCCTCATCTGGCACAGGCAGGAATCAGAAAAACTCTCCAAAACTTTTGGAAGAGCTCACAGCTTCTCTCCCATAGTCTAGACTCTTTGGACATGAAGAGCCAACTGCTGCACAGAGACATTTTCTCTGCCAGACCTAACTGAAGGGGCTGAATCCAAGGTCTTATCTTAAACTCTGTCATTGGATCAGTGGATGTGATGGATCATGGAACTGCATTATCAGGAAGCCAAACTCCTCCAGTGTTCCAGCAGCAAGACTCCACGTTATCCATGCAACTATCACAGAGCCAGGCAGCAATTTGGGAAAATAAAGGTCTAACCAGAATCAAATAGTTCAAAAGTCTTTGACAACACTGGAAAGCTTAATTTTAAGATTCCCAAACAACCCAAAACATTCTAGTGTTTCCAACCCAAGTGTCTGCAGAGCTTCCTTTTCAGTGAAGGAAAAAAAAAAAAAAAAAAGATATTTCAACTTTACGTTCTCATTTGAAATAAAAATGGGTGATTTCCCAGGAAAAAAGCACCACTACTCACAAACTTCAGCACTCATAAATTTGCAAGAAACCAGAAATTGATGCAATTCTTGCTTTATAAATATACTTCTGAAGTCAATAATTCCTACAGCCAGATCCACCTGACCATTAGTGCCCTGCTACAGTCCCAGAATTGCTGCCTTCCCTCACAGTAGCCTAATTACTGCTCCACGTCTTTCTTATGTCCTTTGAGTGCTCAAGAGTAACTACCTACCAGAAATACAGAAAAAGGTGCAAAAGGAAAAATGGAGTTACAAATCATCAATGTCAGGCAAGGAAGGAAAAAGAGAGAGCAATTAATATTTGGTTAAATGATAACACTCCTCTTTGTTTCATATAAATAAAAAAACCCAAAATTAACAAAACAGAAGAAGTAAACACTTCATTACTCGGTTTCCTTGCTATCAACAAAATTAAACTCCTGGGGAGCATTCTGATGCAAAACTACTTTTCAAATATAAGACCAGCAAACTTATTTCTTCTTCCAATGCCAAAATTACTTTTTTTCCTAGGAACAGGGCTATTTCACAAATTAAAAAAAAAGCCTTTGTATTTTGAAATTTTAACTGGCAGCTTAAATAGTAAAAATAAACATTCTGAATTAATTAAAACTCAAGTAATAACAAAAAAATGGTGGGGAAAGATATTAATTTATATATATATACAATTTATTATTCTATAATCAAGATTGTGATGCTTGGTGCAGCAGAAAGATTTCCTTGAATAAATTCATTGTATTTTTAAAGAGAGAAATTTCAGAGAACATAGTAGTTAGTAAATATTTAAAACCTTTGTGGTGAAGGCTCAAACCTCAAAATAACAAGGAAATGACAACTGTTTATTTTTCTCCACATAAAACTGAAAGTTATTGTAAGGTCATTATAATGTAAGCCTGTTTTCTCTTTAAGAAGTAAATAATTACACCACTGATTTGAGTAGACCTGCCAGTAAGTCTACATGTGGTTAAGTCAGATAGACTGATGCTCTAAAATTGGCAAGTAGCTGCTCCCACAAGCTATTAAGCAACTCTGAGGTCTAGGTAGCTCACAGCACTTTTATTCTATGTCTCTAAACAGAAAAAAGAAAAAAACCACATTTAGACTACAGTTGTTGTGCAACCTTTGAACACGGTTCTCCATATTCCATGATAACACAGAAACAGAATTTGATGCAGTGCTCACACTCTACTGCAATATTTAACTGCAACATCTAAGCTTTCTTCAGAAATGTGTCTGACTCTTGTGGTCACAAGGAAAACCTTCATAGAAATGAAATTAAACAATTTGCAAAGAAGATTGCATTAAATTAATGGCTGTAATCAAAACCATGAATGTTGGCTGTTTAACCACTACTTTAACCATGGCTGAGTTACAGATTTTAGCACTACCATCAGTATGTGTTTAATCCCACCTCTTCAGGCACCAACACCCCAGCTGGCCTGGAGCTGTGGATACCCCAGCCTTTGCTGATGAATTTCTGTAACACAAACCATGCAACGACCTGGGCAGCTGCAGTGACCTCTGCACATGGCAGCAAATGTCCTATACAATCAATACCTTCTGATATTTAGCTGAGTAAAACTCTTCATTTACTGATTTGAATAAATCTGTTGCATCACAGTGCCATGGGAGTTTAGGGGACACCACTGCAAATTCTAACCCAGCCCACTACAAGACAAATGCAACTTTGCCTGTGGCCAGTTCCCACCGTCATTTCTACATCTGGGCTTCCACTGAAGGCAAAGAGAGCTCTGCATGGGGGACAGCAACAGAATATAGGTCACATCACCATTTGTGGTATGAATGTTTACCCATTGTTAGTAAAACAATCTACATTTTCTTCCCCAAAGATAAAAATCAATCCAAGTATGAAGTTGCAATCCAGATTAAAAACAAAACAAAAGTAGCTAAACCACTCACATCATGGGTCCTGCCTTGCAGCTGTGGGAGGGCTAGATGCCTCAAAGCTCTCTCCATAATACTGCTAGCAAACAGGAAAAAGAAACCTGTATTCTGCTGGTGACAGGACTGCCATCACATCAGCCCTAAGACACACACAAGCTCCTTCTCTCAGGATTTCATGGAACAACAAAAACAAGAGGGAGCTAAAGGAGGAGGAGGACACACAGAATAAGGGGTGCAAGGAATGCAGTGGACAAACTTACATGGTAGCCCAGCCAGACCTCCTCTGGAGGGTGTGCTGGCTGCAGATGGCAGTCAGCAGAAGGCTGAGCTCCACACACAAACCCCAGCACACAGGCAGATACAGCAGCTGCATGTTTGCAGCATCCCCTAAGAGATAACCCCTCCTAAGTGGTTCCTGTTCCCACTGAACTGTATTACCCTCCTTTCCTGTGACAAACAGATGAACAGGCACCCAAACACCATGTGTCTCACAGTAAAGATTTCCCTGAGCTAGAGCTTAAAGGGAAATGTGACACATGGAAGGTTGGCAGTTAATCTCAAATTCAAGACTTGCTTGTTCTTGAGTCACAAAACTCTAACCTCTGCTAGGTCTCCGTTTTGTGGCACAGTCTCACTTCTACTGGTGACACACAGAGTTCCAGTGACAAGTGACTGTGACCTCTGGTTAACAATCCTAATGCTGAGGAACAGAGAAGCTGGAGGAACTGAACCATTTGTCCTTCTAGAGCACAGAAAAGCATTTTCCCAGGGCAGAATGTGAAAAATGCATCATTGCTACTTGAATGCTGGTTCCAAAAAATGGGGCTTTAGCTCTTCCAGAAAATCAATACTTCTTAAACAATAAAAGTATTTAAAAAATAAAGGAAGATGATCAAACAGTTGGAGATGATATCAAATACACTTAAAGATCAGCACAGAGGAAGATGAGACAAGTTTTGGAAATAGACTACAATAAGCAGAAGGGGAGCTGCAAGACTAAAGAAAGAAAAAATTCCTTTGCCTTGAAGTCCAGTAGCAGTTTGATGCTTTTAAAGGAAGTACTCATTTTCTTCTCTATAGTTTTGTAATAATTCTGCTAAATACCAAATATATTCATATATTCTTTAAAACTTCAGCTTTCTAGCAATGTGATGAACACAGCACCTGAAAGGATCAACTTATATATTTCCTGAATAACCATATAAAACTTCTGATTTTTGTTCTTCCTTTTTTGTCATAAATGTGCCATATAATGACAGATTTGGACATAAATCCGACACAAACAAATAAACAAAATCAGTAGAACTATTCACAGCAGTAAAGCTATGCAGATGTCTAAATATTTGCAGGTGTCTTAGATAATAAGCTTTCACAGCAGGAACTACATATCTGTGATTAGTTCACTAGTACACTTTAGAATTTTCCAAATATATGTAATAATAAGGTTAACTCTGTGGTTTATGTGTATTTTTGTTTGGCTCATTGCATTTAAATGCAGCATAAATCTTCTGTATTGTATTTTCTCTGTACACTTTCCACTGACTGACACACACATACATACATATATAAAAATATTTATACATTCTACATAGACACAAAGAAATATCTTCATGAAGGTTACATTCAACCAGTAATGTATACTGGTCAACAAGCAACCACTCTTGTCCTAGAAAATGTTTAGTTGCAAAAATGTTAATGAAATCCACAGAAACACTTAGGAACCAGTTTTTTAATCTCATTACCATATCAAGGAGCTCCCTGTTAATCACTGTCCAAATTCATTTGGATTTATTGCATCACAGTTATGCTTACAATTAAATGCCACAAGGTCCCAGTCAGATTAAACAAATTATTTTTCCTGTAGTCCTTACAGGACTAGTAGTGACAAATCACATGGAAGTAAAATATATCATAATTAATTAGCAGAGCCCCATAGATAACCTCTCCCACAAATCTCCATGGGCAATTTTAATAGGTTTCAATATTTAAATATAAAACCCTACAAAATTGCTTAAAAATGCAAGGAATATTTGCACTTATTATAGGTAACGAATATGTCAGTCATGTAATTTTTTATTACATAATTGTTTCTTTAGGGATGCTAGAAACAAGTAATTATTTTCTTAAAAATGAATTGGCAGTAACAATTTTAAGCATGCCATTGTGAATGAAATATTATCAAATAATTGTTGTATTACTAACAACTGACTTACAGAAAAGCAGCATTTCCTTATCAAAGCACATAGCATCTCACCATTGTAAGAAAATTTAATCTTCTTTACAGAAGCTTCAGTAAGCCAGTAAGAATTACAGGAAGATAACTGGTCTTAACATAAAATATGAACACCCATGTGAAGAAAAAGGGTTTGGCTTCTTTAGCTTGATTTCTAATAGTTCATGTTAGCTGCTCATTCCCCTTACATGTGTTAGAGAAAGTAACAGATGACAGCATTCCAGAGACATGTCAGAAAAAAAAAAATCTTCCTTTACAGAAAGAAATATTTTGTTAAATACTATAAACTGTTCATGGTAATCTCTCTGCTTAAGAAATAGCAAATTCTACCTAAACCAATTCAAAACAATGTGCTCCCAGAATGGGCAGGCTACAATATATAAAACCTGACAAACAAAAAGCCCTCATTTATTTCCAGAACTAAGCTTTCATCTCAGTGATTTGGATTTGCTTATCCAGTAGAGGCCTTGGTGCTCCTTGATAAAAATCCTCAGTACACTGTATTTTGTCTGCCTTCAGTCTCTTCAAAACATCAAAATGTCTCATTTCTCATTCATTCCTTGCTAATGTTCACTTAGGGGGATATTCAAAAATGTCTGTGCTAGCCCAGGAAGACTGGTCTCCTGACACTGGAGAGGAAGGAACCTAACTTAAAATAAATGTTTAATGATGAAATTATTGAACTGAGTTTAGCCTTGACATGTCTGCAATGTCAAAAGAAAGTTTTCAAGTTAAATAAAAATTTGTAGAAAATACCAACTCTGTAGAAAATTTCAACTCTGGTTAGGAGAAACTTCAGCTTGTAGAAACCATTTACCTTGAGCCACAAACTTGAGCTGAATCTCAAGTTATCTCACCTTCAGTTACTTTGTGGTAACTTAATTGTTACTTAATTGTGGTAGCCAATCTTCAGTATCCAAACAATCTTCCTGAAACAATCTCTTGAAAATTACACAAATTCTTTCATTTAGAAGCATCTCAATACTGACTCTTGTGTTGGGCACAAAAAAACCCAAACAGTGTGAGAAGAGAGGTGGGGAATGAAGGATATGAAATTTGTGGGACAACATCATGATAGACTGACAGCAAGTAGGCTGTGAATGGACTATGCAAATGTTACATTCACAAGGGTCTCCAAGTCAAAATGTCAGACAAAACAACAATGGAGAATAATTCATTTGTGAAGTCAGCCTCTATAATAGGAATTAATAAATACACTGGAATTTGTAATATAGCTCTTTAAACTATTTGTGAAGAATGAAAAAACTGAGGTTTAAAACATACAGCTATATTTTATGAACACTACTTAATCTCAAGTCAAGTAGCAATAACAAGATTTTCAACAAATAGAGGTCAAAAAAGGAAAAAAATGTATCAACTTGGAACAAAAGATAACATCATAAACTTAAGAACAAAAATTTCAGTCCATTATGCCCATTTCTGCTGCAAGGTAAATTTTCAATTAGGTAAGTGTAAATACCTCAAAATGTAAAGTTCATGGTACCTCAAGAGGTTTCAGCAAATTACCCTGTGTGTATTAAGTAAATTACCTGTTATTGTATAGATGAGGAGAAGGTCTGTACCTGTGCCTTTCAGTGGCAGCTCACCATTAGATTAGTCAGTTCTAGCACGAAATCACACTCACAATATGTGAGCAGGGTTAATTTTTGTTGAGGTACTATGTGTGGAAGAATAGCCAAAACCACTCTGTGCTGATGGAAGTAATCATCATTAGTTAAATGAATGCGCACTTAATCTCCTGACAAAGTGCAGAAGATAAGCACAGAGTTGGGGAAAACTCAGAAAGTACTTTAAAAGGCTGTTTCTGATGAGCTGGAAGATGGAAAGCTGCTGGCATGATAAAACAAGGAGAGGTAATGCAATGGGACATCTGACTTGAGAAATATTTGCAGCAGCACTCAGTATGGGAAAAAAACACGATAAAACAAAAAAAAAATTCTGTTCATAAGTGAAAATATCTGCGTATGTGTGGATGCTCAGGGAACACTAGATCTGAAGAGTGCCACATGAGTCTATTCATATTAGGACCTACAGAGATCAGAACTAACAATGGTACCTGTCACTGAAGGGAGCAAAGCAGTTGGCAGAAATACTCGTGGCCAAAATATTTGAAAATATTTAAGCTTCAATACATGAGAAAATTCTGCAAAAATCCAGTGATTTTTGTTATTCACAACACTGTTAATCAAACCTAGAGAATTACTACGGTAAAAGCAAGCCCATCAATACAGTTGCCAATTACCACTATTAACCTTTACAGAATTGGTTATTTATTTTTAAGTTTCTGACTATAATATGTAACAGATTTTAGATAGGATAGGATTATCTTTTGAATAATTGGTTCATGTTTGGTTTTTATTTACTTCTAATAGCTTCTATTATAGAAACCTGTGGGATTTCAAGATACACAGTTTTGTTTATGAAAGTAAAAAATAATAATATATTTTTAAACTTGAAACATGAATAAATCAGTACTTAATTGTTAAACCAAAGTAGCATCTAATCAGTTGCCTTTCACATCATAGCACTGACCCTAATCTCTGAGGCATAAATAAACATGCATTCTTCGTGCAAACTTTAATCATAAAAAAGAATGAAATATATTCCAACATAAATATTTCAGTAAATAGTCATGTGAAGGAGCATGAATGTTTAATTTAGACATCACCTCTGTCACTATCTGTTAGACATCATACCAGTATTTCTCCTCTGGGAATTCCAAAATCTAACCAAGTTTCTAGTGCCAACTAAAAATTATATTCCTTCTTAGCCCCATAATATCCATCTTCTTCTAGAAACATTAAAATATTTTAATATTTAGCAAAATCCTTTCTTCAAGGTTATCATGCCATGTTTGGTCAATCCATGTCTACTAATACTATCTGCAAATTCTGAATAACCTTCCAGTGCCTTGTTTAAGCTGGAAGCTTCTTCCAGATATTCCTACCAAAGATCAAGTCATTCCTACCTAAGTTCCTCAGCTAGAACATACCTCTGTGGTCAATTTAAGGATCTTCTGTTATACTGAACTTCTTTTCATTTATTCAAGAACCTAGCAATGGCATGTGAGATGGGAAGATAGATGTTTTTAATACTGGCTTTCAAAGACTGGAGACATCAGTCTAAATGAAACAGACCAGGTGAGGAAAAATGTATGGTTTCCATATGCTTTGTCATTCAAGACAATGATCCCCCCTCAACTGCATAAAAGTGCCTTTAATTTATTGCCTCAACTAAACAACTGTGTGATGACCCTTAATTGCACTTGAGCTATGGAACTGTTTGGGAATATAGCATGGAGGGATTTGTGGCTGCATGTCTGGAGACATGTGGATCCACAATACATACAATAAATGTGTCTAAGTGGAAGGAAAAGTTATGTTCAGTGACTGAGTTCATTGCTCTAGGTACAAAAATAGTGTCTCATGAATAGTAGAAAGCTGCACTTAAATAGCACCCTAACATTAAGGTTTTGCTCCTCAATCTCTGTACCCATTAAGTCTATAGAAAGGAATAAAAATTTAAATCATCATCATTTTGAAAGCTCATACTGCAGCAATTCTAATGTGACATTTTATCTTTAAAAATGAGCTTAAAATAGCATGACCTAGAGGCACCACAACAGCACATAAGCTCTTACAGTTGGCTTAAAAGTGGTCTCACATTTTTCCTCATTGGAGTTCAGTAAAGAATTAGCACTTCCCAAAACACACTGCCCAAGACTTAACGGAGTAACAGAATGTGAAAGAAAGCAACTCAACAAAAGCTGCAACTGCCTTCTTTTCTCCTTTTCTCTGCTCACCTGGTCTCTTCTGAAGCACTCTGACACTTGGCAGAATGGGATCTCTGTCCATGGCCTTCCAATCACGTTTCATTGTCTGGGTTCTTAGGTTGAACTTTAGATGTTTATGGACATCATCCTTACTTTCTCAGAATCTCAGCATGGGAGGGTCTGTTCATAAGAATGAGTAATTGGAGCTGACTGCACATTTCCAATGAGAGAACTAATATATTGCCACGTAAGAAAAATGGGTAATAGAACAGAGTTCAGAAAGAAATGGTGAAAATACAGGTCTAGTTCAGAGGCAGTCACAGAACATCTATCCTATAAGTCAACATACACTACAAACTGAAGTTCCTCCCAGGATACTTTGAGAAACTTAAAAAAACCCTTAAAAATTAAAAGCCACAATTACAATGCTTGAGACAATTACAATGCTTGAGAGGACAACAATAATATCACATATTTGAAAAACCCTACAGACTAGCTATAAGCAGCCAAACCAATGTTCTGTATAGTACCAATACATAGGGTAAATGAAGATAACTTTAATATGGAACTTAATAATGCCAGTGAAAACCTCAGAAGGCCAATGGCCTCACACTGCCAATCTGGTCTTTCCTCATGGTTAAGAGAAAACCTCTTATCTTCCATTAAAAATTTCAATATGCCTATATCATAACTTTCTGCCCAAATCCTAATCCCATTACCACCAAAAAAATGTTACATGTCTACGTTGTCACATAAAAACTAAATGAACATCTGGTTTCACAAAGGATGATCACTCAAATTACCCACGAAAAAATCTTCAGCAATCAGCAACCTTAATACACATGTGTGTATCTCACTGCATGGATATTTATAGACCTTACCATTATTAGTCTTTGTTATTTTAAGAGAAAACTTACAGTTAAATTTTCAAAAAGAGACTATGAACAGTAAATTCATCAAGTGAATCAACAAAAAAACTCCACATCATATCTTTGTCCTGTCTTTGCAAATTACAATTCTGAGAGGCAGAAGCTCAGAAGAAGCTAAGACAATTTTTGGTCACAAGTAGAAGAGAACACAGTGTTACCCCTATCAGGCATTGTTAATTCAGTAGTGTAACAGATCAGAACTAGTGCTTGTCTATATATGTAAGTTGTGAATGAAAGCAGCCATGTCCTTTACTTCCTATCATACTTTTGGAACCTACTATAGCAACAGGAAAACCACAGTCAATCCTGGCTGAAATAGAAACAGCTCATTTTCATGGGAGAAAAGTTACAAGAGTAGCTCATGTGCTCAATGAAGAACTGGAAATGTGTACGTATCAAATTGCAGTTCAAATCAATTATCTGTATGACACGGCATTAAATGACTTCTAAATTAGCAGAGAGCATCCTGAAAAAATCAGTCTAAACCCATCAGTGATGGGGTTTGAAGTTCTCAGAGTGTGTACATCTCTGGAGAGATCTGTGTCTATATAGTTTCATTTCAGGGATTTATATTGAATCTATTAGGGTATTTGGACGCAGACCTCATAAACCTTAATCATATGGACGCTGCCTTCTGTTCTGATGGATGTGCCATACAAGGGAGTAACTCACACATTTTGGGAGCTCTGACAAGTGCAGAGCATGCCTCTAAGTTGATGGGTGACTGTGTTCCTCCACTCAGGGTGTTTACAGGCAGAAAGCAGCAACTTCATCTATGCTCCAAAGAAGCAGGCAAAGTGCTAGCTTGTTTCTGAATGACTTGGTGCTAAATGAACTCAAATATTTGAGGTGTTTCTGCCTTTCTGAGCAGCATGAGGTGCTTGAGGAAGGCTCTTCCCACAAGAGGGAAAGCTGCCACAGCACTTTGAGCAATGGCCCATACCACAAAATAACACTCAGACTGGAGCAGTGGAGGCAGCAGCTTCAGTCTACGAGGTTTGATGCAACATTTTTGAGATTTCTAAGATCTGCACTAGTGCAGTAAGCAGAAAAATACAGAGTAGTCAGACAGGAATGGCATTGTGGTACATAGTACTTAATGTTGAAAGATTTTTCCTTTCACACTTAACCTGTAACATGTCTTTTTCTCCCAAACTGCACCTTGTTTTCAGAGGGTGAGGCCCAAGACTCTGCCCATTGGTACTTGATCAAATTGCTACAAGCCCAGGGCCATTCATTGCATGAGGTAAATCAACTCTTAGCCCATTATGCACTTCCAAACCACTGTGATTACTGAGAAAAGCACATCAGTTTAAACCACCCTTGTAGGTCAGAACTGATTGCAACAAAGCAGTAATTAATACAAAATCAGTTATCAATAGTCATCTGAGAAGCAAGCCATAAAGCTAACTGATCCAAATCATCCATTCACACCCTAAATCACACCATGTGCCTGTAAGATACTTAGTACAGTGAAGTCTTCATTACAGTTGCAGCCTTTAGATACTATACTAATTGAAAAACAAAATAATAGTAATAGTAATAATAATAATAATAATAATAGACATTTTAAAGAAAGTACAGCACCTTAACCTGAATATATTTAACATATTCAAGTATCTTCTGTGTGAACTTCCCAGAAAAGACAAGAGCAAATAGCAGAGCAGTGATTACAAGAAAGCTTTCACAACTTTGGTGCCACATCACCTCTGGCTCGGTAGACAGCCTGCTATATGCACAGCCCATGCACATTTTGGGGCCCTAGATGGCAGCTAGCTTTCTGCCAGGTAGCACTACCAGAACTACACAGTATTTTTTCCTGGGATATTGTTCTGTCCTGACCACAAACTGAAGCATAAACTTTATGAGCAACAACTTCAACAACTTCGGAAATGGCCCCGCTCCAGCAGGACACACCCCAGAGTGCATTACAGCACTGCCTTGCAAACTCTTTTATTAATTTCATAATTAATGCTTAGAAATCAGACTTTTTGCAAGTGATAATTAAATATAAAATCAAGGCAAAACAGATGTGTGATAAATTCTTGGCATTGGTCCTGTTTAACTGAGTTTTAGCAAGGATTTCTGGCAGGCCCAGCCCTGCTTCTGCTCTGGATGCCCCTGCAGTGCATGTCACCAGGGCCCTTCATGGAGCACTTTGCCTCTCTCAACACTGTCTTTAAAGTTTCACTTACCATTACAACATATCAATGTGGAAAGGTTTAACACTTGATTTGGTTTTGTTCAAGTTAAAATCCACTGCTGCAGTTCATGGTAAAACTTATTTAAAAGATCCATAAACTTTTTATGCACTTTTCAGCTCAATACCAGCTCATTTTCCTTTGATGACATCAGTGCAACAGTGACTTTCTGTTGCACTTCCAAAAGGGACAAAACTACTGAGAATTGTCAATAGTTCCATAAGATGAGGCCTACACACCAGAAGAGGAAGGTACATAACATCTCAGCTCTCCTCCCTTCTTACCACCTCCCTGGCTGTCAAAAGAAAACTACAAATGGTAGAGAAAAAAAAAAAATCACAGAAAACTTAAAAATGAATAGAGTTTATACACACACAGGGTCCCATTAACACATAAACTTCTGGCCACACATCTACTTGCAGAGAATAACACTGGACTTTGTCCCTACAAACCTGATTTTGGTTTGGAAATCCCAGGTCTGTTTGAAGGGACTGATATTGGACTTCACCCCTACAGATCTGAATTAACTTTGGAAATCCCCATTCTGAGCCTGTACTAGCCAGCTTTCTCCTGCCCAGAAAAGGATGGGTTTTATTCACTCTCATGGGTTTTACTCACTCTGGCTCATGCTGCAGAATGAGGGGAGGAAGTGAGTGAGGATGAACTCCCGTGAACTGCATGTGCTGGGCTGAGACCTCCTCATTCCCTCTGCTTGGACCATGGGCACAGCTACAACTTCAGCTACACAGGGACACATGAAGGCAGGGTGTCTTCCCCTTCCCAATTCACACTGTGCAGTTGCATCCAATAAAATTACAAGCCAGGCCCAACACAGGTGGTTTCCCTTCCCTTCAAAGTGACCCTTACACTCTGTTGCACTGCCTGGCTCAAAACCGTGTCTGATTTGTTGCCACGAGCCTGCCAAGGTTGCAGAGGGATGGGATAAATGTGCCCAAGAATGGTATAAGCCACTTTAATTTGTCATATAAGGAAGTGTATAACTAGATGCCATGTCTCTACTAAGGCCTGTCTGGTTTGGCTCAAGAGCAGGACCACATCCACTTACACAAACCACTAAACCCCTGACCTGTGTGAACCCATAGAGGAGCAGAGCTCCTCTGGAGCTCAGTCATTCCTTACCCTGCTGCTCTCTACTGTCCCAGACATGACACACATCAGGAGTGTGGATGACGAGTAGGATATATTTTCTAGCTTGGGCTATTGTTGCTACAACTAAAACCATAAATAAAATTAACTTCAGCCTGTAGTCTGCATTACAAAGTTCATTTTGCTGCTAGATTCATAAGGCCATGTTCATAAAGCCATCCTCATTCCTCTGTTGGCCACCTACTTGGGGCTGACAGAGAAAATTCACTGCACTGGAGGGGACACCTCAGAGCCCAGGAAGGGATCCCACATGGACACCACCCTCAGGAACCTGTTTCTGTCTGGGGAGGAGAGGAAAGTCCCACAGTCAGAGAGTTTGTGGGAACGTGTCGCCCACATTAACCTCACCCATCAGTATCAATGCCTACGAATTACAGAAGCAGAGAGACTGCATAAAAACCTAGTTATTTTAACAATCTAATTAATCAGATGAGCCCTCTAAGGGGCTCCAAAGATCCTAAGGTAAACTTAATTCACTCTAATTGAATTAAAAACTATTAAGCTATAAAAGTTACAATGCCTAGAAAAAATAAAAAACGTTCTTATAAAACCTCTCTGTAAGCAGGGGACTAGCAGTTATGCCAAGAAGATATGCACTGCAGAAATGACAAAAATCAAAACAGAAATAAAAATGTATTTATCTTGATCCTTCAGTCTAAGTTTTAATATTTTAAAATTAATCACTTGTGCTTGAAGGTGAATCATAGAGTATTTTTCAGGGTTATGCCATGCATTGGATAGGATTGACTGTCAGCGTGCTTTATTTAATGCAAAAGGCTTAAATCAGTTCTAAGGTAAAGATTGCACTTCCCACTCTTTAGAGGTGAAACAGAAACAGCGATCCATTTCAAAAAAGGAACTTTATAGCATCTATAAAGTAAATGATTTATGCAAGCATATTAGTACATTTTTTTGTTGATGACTGCCTACAAAGATATCCATGTATACAAATGTCCTCACCTTGAAACAATTCAATAATTTGTTCATGTGAACATGTGTGGCCTGTGGATTGCCTGTGAACTATTTGTCCTAGATACTGTTTTGATTACTTGTAATTCATATTTTTCTCTCTGCAACACTTGATTAATCACCTCCACCTCATGTTATTGCTCTTACTTGCAGCCTGGATGAACCCCAAAGAACTTTCATATTCACATGCCTGGGACAAATATTCAAATTACATACCTTTGCATGATTATCTGTTACCATTTATTTTCTCTGGAACATTCACTCCATTAAGCACTTACTATTAGGAACATTCAAAATGAATAAAAAGAAACATGAAAACCTAAAAGGCATTCACAGAATTTTTCTAGTGAATGCTCACAATATTTTTTTAAACTAAAAGCCTCAGTCCAGAGAACAGGTAAGCAAAAAAAANAAAAAAAAAAAAAGAAAAATCCAACAACAAAAAAAAAACCAACCAAACTGCAGAATAACTAGAGTGCAATTACATCAACAAAATTTCTATTACAACATTAAACTGCAGGAAGAAGTTCCAAAACAAACTTTTACTGTCAAACAGTAAAAACAATTTTCCTGGGAAGTTTTCCTTTTAAAAATAAAACAAAACCCAGACCTCTGCATACTCTCAGCCCCAAAACACCAAAACATAGATGGTAGCTATTACTTTTACTAAAATTATCACAGAACTTACTCGGAAATACAGGCTCAATGGCTACTTGATTTGTTGGGAGAATGAAAAAAGATAAACAACTCAAGAGTGTTCTGAATAAATGGCAATTTAGCAGAAATACAGTGTTTCCTTGAATGCTCTTTTGGCTATAAGCAATAATGCTGCCACAAAAATCTGGTTTGCATCATCTAAATGCTTGAAAAAAGAACACATAATTTAGGAAAAAAGCGATGGCTGCCACTTAGCCATAAAGAGCAGCACTAGTGTTAGAAATAGCTTTCCTATGATATTTTTGTTCATGTTCTGGGTTTTTTCAGCAGTAGAAGTAATTACTGTGGTTTGTGAGGGCAGTGTTTAGTGCCATTATCCTTTAAACACTGTACACAAACACTGAGTCTGACTCCAGGAAGGTTGAATGTAGCCACAAGCAGGGCTGTAGCCACATCCTTGCCTTTAACCCACCAAGGAGCCCCAGTGATTTCATGAGAAATAAAGGCTGCACTCAGGAAGAGGTGCATTGCCTTTGATCCAACTTCTTGTGTGTTGGAAAAAAAACCATTCTTTTACACCTTATATGATAATTTTATGCACAATACTTTAACCTAAAAGACAGTGAGTGGAACAGCCCTTGAAACTTTGGTTTCAGAGACTGGATATTCTTTTACTTTTCTTAGAAAATGGAATCCAGTGCCAAATCCTTTTCATCTGTGCTCTGTGAACTTCATATTTCTACTTCCAGGAAGATGCTTGACATGTCTGAGAAGCTTTGAAAGAAGACATATCTAAATAGCTAGAGATGGATTTCTGACATGCTGTCACTGGTAAAACAGGTACTGATGATGCCAGAGGGGCACAGGCAGATTTGAAGTTCAGTGTGCACTAGGTAAGGCTTTTACCATCAGTATTTGTGGAATTAGCCTGTACCAGCCTAATCCATTGCAGTGACCCCTTAGGGTCACTGTTTGAAACAGCTCACAACAGCCAGCTGGGAGGTTTGCAAAACTTGCAGATCCCTCCAGGATTCTGTGGATTCCAGTGATTCCTGGAGCATGCACACCCCATGCTGTCAGTCTGCACCAAGCTCTCCTCAACAGAGCAGCTCAGCACTGTGACCAGTTTCCTCTCCAGCCAGCAGAAGGCCAGCAGAGACTGCAGGGAAATCACCCAGTGACACACACACTGCTTCAGCTCCTTTCTATTGGCACAAAACTCCATTCTACTTTGGTATATAATCTGCAATTAATCCAGCTGCCTGCAGACAATACGTAAGTGCTCGGCTGAATACCAGCTCATTCTTCTCCTGTTCAGACACAACCTTCTTTTGTAAAAATTTTCTAGGAAGGTGCCTCTGGGACTGGTTCTTTAACTACCTTCCAAGACTCAGAGGAACTCTGCTGTGTTGACCCTCCAGCCAGCTGAAGGAGCCTGGAAATAGCCTTTCTGAATGACAGACAGGACTCAAGGAATGCAGGAGCTTCTCCAGCTCCAGGGTAACATGAATCACTTCCTACAGATAATAGCATGTATATCACATGAATCCTCTGCTGTGTTTTTAACCTTTGCCGAGAAAAAAAAAAAAGTTGCTAGTAAGGGCTGTGCACATTGAACATAAACAAGCAACACCCTACACTTACCATTAGAGCATGAGAATGGCCCATTTATTAACACTTGGGTTTGCTCTTGTTATAAACAACTATGTAATAGCTGGCTTTTGTTATAATTTATTTGCTTTCACACTCTCATTACAAAGCTGGTAGGTATTCCCTTCCTCTCGCAGCATGGCAAGCTGACTGCAACAAAATCAATATGCCAGTTGACATATATTTTGAACACCAAATACACTTTATCAACTGTCTGGTTAACACATAGTGCGTGGTCACTTTAACAGTGAGGTGTGGGGTCAGCAAGGATGCAGGTTACACCACGGGACAAGCTTCTGAATTCAAAGAAGAAATATTACCTTTCCAATCAATGGATTAAACGCCCTGCCACTGGCTTTGCACCAAGGGTGTGGCTGCTAATTGTAAGGAGCAGATTGAGCACCCCACATTCCTCAGCCCAGACAATAGGGAAGTAGCACACCTAATCCCTTTAAATGGGATGCCTGGTGTTGCCTGCAAATCTGTTTACACTGTTTAGCAAATGTGAATTAGTATTAGCTGGCATAAACACCCTGCTGTGCAGACCTTTGTTAACTTGAGGCTACTTCCTTGTTCTCTCAAAGCTGTTAAATGACTCAATCTGGCCTTAATATGTTTCAGTGCTGTGTTCACTACTTATCTCTCAGGCCTATTGTTTTCTAATGCATCCTCATAAACGTCTAAGAGGTTCTTCATTGTGACAACAATTTGTTCAATAATTACAGGTTCACATGAAGAAAGACCAATATACCGTGTGGAAAACCAAATATACACATGGAGGTGGAGGGAGAAGAGATAAAGACAACCTCAAATTACTTTTTAAAAAAAAAAAGATAGTTCTGGTATGAAAAGTCTTTAAGCGCTTTAGCATTTTCATAATTACAGAAAAAGGAAATTAATTAACGGTTATGTATTTTACATAGTCTGTTAGGGGTCTGCAGGGATACTGCACCAGGAAAAAGATTAATGTATGTAGTCTGTGCTCTTCTTTGGTTCACAATATGATGGAAAACAATGATTTTTGGCATTAAGAAAGTATTGAGTATTTACTATGTGCCCAAGGTGTGGAAGATGAGGTCTGTGTTCCAAACAGCTTACAAAACAAATGCATTTACAAAGGAACTAGTAACAAATTATCCCTGTATCCGGAGCTCCTTTAACATAAAAAACCTCCATGAATATTATGGCTCCTCTATAACAGGAAAGAAGCCACTGAAGACCTTAGTTAACTTTTCAGACCTCAGTTAAGTCTTCAAATACTTGCAGTTGGCAGGCTTGCCATCCAAATGAACACTCAAATCATATATGCACATGCAGATTTGTCCAGGGCACAGGTTTATGACCTGCCAGCAGTGGCTCCCTGTGACCCCTCAAACTTACCTTCTGACCCTGTTACCTCTCTGTCACTACCTTAATAGGAAAAATTTGCCAAAGGCAGCTGTGATGTTCAGCAAGAAAGCGACAGCTGCTGGCCTGGGTGTACCCCAGTTCTGCAGCTGCAATAAATCAGCACCCTCCCAGTATTTCAAAAAGCTTCCCTCTCCCCCTCGCTCTCCTTTGGCCAGTGGAGCAAGCCATGCTCATCACCAGAAGTCCCCTGTCACTTTAAGAACAGAATTGGGAAAACCTGTACCATTTTTATACTTTTGTTCATTCTTTTCAACCCATTCTAACTCCTTTCCCCTGGGAGCTAGCCCTCCACCAAAAGTTTCTTTCAGTAAAGCACTAGCTCTGTCTATTAAGCTTACCCACCCCTGCTTAGCCTTAACACTGGTTTCTTTGTACTTGCCTGGTGAACTGACCAGCTATACAGCACAATAGCTACAATTACTAAATTACACTCCCTGTCACTGCCTTTTGTGTCACACCTCTAACAGGTGTCATTACCATGATAGGCAAATTGTAATAATCCATCCACAGGCCCCCCCGGTCTTCATAATGTTTTTCTTTTTATTATTATTATTTATTTTACATAATACATGTGTGAATACTGCACAGAGCCTGAATGGTTGGTAAATGCACAGGACTGGAAGATTGAACTGCGTGGACTGCACACACAAACAGCAGCATTTAGGACAACAAAAACTGAATGCTGACACATCCCTGACACTGTGAATACGTGCACATAAACAGATATATTAAAATAGCAATATTAATGCCAATAAACGTGGCTATGGAAAACATGGGTTTGAAAAAGAGGCATAGCAAGCATTTCTGAGCTGAGGCTGCTCCCCTGCCCTTATCTCACCCAGATGTGCCATGGATATGATGGTGCACGAGGATAAACTGAGATCCCTTGCAAAACCCAAGCAGGTAAGGCAGGTATAAGAAAGCATTTCGGGTTATAAATTCTATGAACTCAGCAATTAAAGGCAAGTTTTTAGCATAAATTTAATATAAATATTTAGTGATTTACATGATTCACAAAATCAAATATTTAAGCAATGGTTAAGTAAACCAATAAGCAACTTCTTCACTTAGGCCATTGGAACCTGCCATAACCTTTTAAAAGTGATAAATATATCGATATGTTGCTGTCTGCAGTTTTCTGGAGCTTCACTCACTACTGTGTTATTCCAGTTGTATACCACACAAATCCACAGACTTTCTTGACCGGAATAAAAGGTCACCCTGTAGCAAAATGGGTTCCAAAACCCAAGCTGATAATGATGGCATTGACAGCCCCACCAACACAGTTTGGATTTCCTCAGTGCAATGCAAAGAAAGAAATAAAGCACAGAAAATTTCACACACTTGCAATGTAATACCTGGAGTAAAAAAAAATAAAAAAATACACTGTGCTTCAACACTTAGTTGAGAATCTCCATTCTCTAACTCACACTGCCAAGATATTCTGGATAAACAAAAAGTAATTGAAACAAGTCCTGATGGCTAAAATTGTTTTCTTTGCACTTCATTTAAAAATTGAAATCCATAGTTAAGCCATTTTTAGCTTTACAGGGTATTGTAGGAACACAATTGTTGTTCTAGCCTGAGAGAAACACAAGAAGAGATAGCCTGTGAAATCTCATTGTGATACTTGTCTAGATGCTAATAAAGGTAAGAATGATTGTTCTTGTCTTTCTGAAAAACTGAATTTCAGAGCTGAAGTAATTTATGACCTACCTGCCCATTTTTGGACAATCAGACCACAATTTTTGGCCCTACAACATCCACTGAAATAGCTACAGCTAAGTGCAAGAATCCCACTACCCAGCTGTATTCCTGCTACATGATTGGCATCTCCTTACTCAGCTGTTTCTCAACATGACAAAAAATTGAATGCAAACAAAAAAAATTACATTTTGTCTTAGCCCATCATGCCATTCTTCCACCTTGCACACAGCACTTAACTAAGTTCCCAAACAGGACGTGCTTCAGGATGCTCCTGCTTCTGAACACAACAAACCCCAGTAACTCACAGAATGCAGCACAGATGTCAATCATTCAGATAGATGGAAAAAAGTTTGGATTCCAGCATTTCTTCTGCAAGAGGGACACACTGTACCACACTGAGAAAGCAGGTAAGCTGCTTGGAGCACATGGCCTCTAGGCCACATCCCCTTTTGAAACTCTAATATCACCATGAAATCATAATGCAAAAAGCTTGCAGGAATCACTGCTATTCACAGGGAGGAAAAAAATGTCACCCCACTTCAGGCACAGAGCTGCAGCCATTTGACAAGACCCCATGATTACAGCATGGATCTGAGACAGAAGAAAGAGGACAGGAAAGGTATGAACAAGTTTTACCCTCTTTAGTCTAGACTAGGGTCTGTAATAAAGATGTCAGTGTCACCAGAACAAGTGACAAGTGGTGGACTGGGGTTATCACTCACAGTACCAAAATTTACAGTCTACAGAAGTTTCTACAATACTCACAAATATAAGTTACACTTCTGTAGATCTCAGCTCTGGGAATTGCATATTTAGGAGGAGGAAAACATAAAAAATGGGTGCTCAGGATGCTCTTGCTCTTGATTCTTTACCACACTTTCTACAGTTAGACAAAAAAAGTAAACCAGAGTTGGTATGACACACTGTCATAACTTGGCAGATGTGAAACATAAAAGCAACACAGAAGCTGCCTCATGTCTTGCATAATCTTTGTGAATCACCTGTGAATCATGCTCCCCTGAAATACATCACCAGACTGAATTGAAAGTGCCTTACTTCTCTCCGTATTGTAAAAAGGGTCTTGAATAATTGAAGAGTACAGACAAGGTCCACAGAAAAGATTTACAAATTGTGGGCAAAGAACCCTATTTTACATTGAGGGATTTAAGGAATTCAGTTTCACAATAGAGCTGAAAAGAAGTTTAATTCATGGTTCTAAATATTTTTATGGCAAAACATTCCACTTCCTAATACAGTCTCCAATCTGTCAAGAAAGGGAATATGAAGGATTTAGGATTTAACTTTGAAGCCTGGCAAACCCAGACTAGAAACAGAATCACCTGCTCTTTTAAATGCAGACTAAGTCACTCTTGGAATGATTACTATGGAAAGAACTGGCCTTCCCATCTCTTGATACTTTCAAACTAACGGATGCTTTTCTGGACAAGCTATTTTCATGCTTACAACTTACTGAGTAAAATGATGGAATAATTTGCTGGCTTTGTTTTATACAATAGGTGAGACAATGATGTAATAGTCCTCCATATTTAAAACCTATGAATTTATGGACTGTGTCAATGTCTAAACATTTTTCTCCATCAGGTATGACAACAGTTTCTCCCCTCACTTTCCAGGTAAGTTTAAATACAGATTTATCCTATTACTTTCCCTCCCTATGGCACATGCAAGACAATGTCTATGAAAAACATTGAGTAGAGAATGCTGAATCTGAAACTATACAGTGCAAATCCAACCTTTTCAATAAGGCCCTTAAGAATAGCATGTATCTATGAAGATATTTGGAACAGAGATATCTGAGATGAAGTGAGTACAGAGTGGTGCAAGCAAGCCTCTTCATTCACAGAACCCAAAATTAAAATTCTTAGGAAATAAATGATACCACTTGCTATGTAAATCTCTGTGTAGCATTTACGGATCACTGCAATAGTGAACCACGTTTAGGAAACAAAACACTTTAATAAATACCCTATTAAAATCTTAGTGTACCTTTTCCTTCATTTTACAAAGTCTGGATGACACCAACTTCAAAATCAAACATTATATTCTACTCACAGTATGAAGGCCTCAACTAAACATGCCACTGCCACAGTACTAACCCAGCTCCCTCAAAGTGGAAAGGTAATAATTTAAAATTACTCACACACACACAATTGGGAACACAGGCCCATTCTCAGGTCTGAAAGAGGCTGTGCCTCATTTTACAGAGATTTCATTACAATCACCCATCCCCTATTGACATGATCACAAACTAGCAGGGATTTCTTTCCTACCTATCAATGTATGTGTATATATAAACAAAGAGAAAAAAAGATGGAATGAGAAATTGTATACATCTAGATGTACATACAAAAGATATGTCTTGCATGCAAAAGATACATAAAATCTCATTGTGCCCTGTAAGGCTGTAGGAGTTACTTCAAATATTTCCCATGATAGCAAATAATTATGTTACTCTTGCATCTCTCAGCCCACCCTTAGCACTGAAGTAAACAATTCCTTCTAAGACATTCCATCTTGCTTCTACAAGTTCAACAACCAAGCCTGGGATCACTTTAAAATATTCAAGAACTGTGCTGTTAGAATCAAATTATTGAAAAACGTTAAGTGTGCACCTCTATTAGAATGTGCAGCCATTTCCCTAAATAAAACAAAACCTGGAAAAAATTCCTCCCATGGGCTTTGGTGATATGAAGAATAAACACATCATTTTATCATGACCTTTCCTGTCCACTTTATCTATCATAACACACTACTTAGCATACTGCATGAGACAGATGAAAGTTTGTTGGGCTGCCCAATTTTGTTCTAGCCTCCTGATTTATTATGTTAAGTAATTATCTGACATCTGAATTAAATGACACTATCAACAGTAGAATCTAATTTTGACGAAAAAAGAAATTATTGAGGAAGACTTACCTCTTATAGGGACATACCTGAATATATCCAGCCTTTTACTCAAGCCCAACACAACTAGAAAAGAGTTCTTAAACTTTCTACTGTCCCCAACTCTCCCTGTTACCTCCTTTCTCTTTTACCTGGTACCATTGCTCTTACTGCAATATATAAGCACAATTTTCACATTCTTTTTACCAGACTCAGTCTAAAATCTTGTAGATTGTTTCCTGCTAACACTGAAATACAGACTCCTTTATCAACTGATATGTAAATCTTCTGTCCTGGCTTTCATCAGCTTTTCATTGATTATTCAAATAATCTCTTCTCTGGCTTTGATAAAATCATTCTTTTTCTAGCCAGTGGTTTGGGCAACTTATCTCTCTCTTTGCAGTGCTTTCCTTCACTCCTGTCTCCAGTTTTCATTCCTTTCCCACATGAAATTTCAGGTGCCATTCTTCAAGGACAGGCCAATTGTACTTTTTATCAATTTTTATTCAGTATACCATTCAACCTCTTGGCAAGTATGTATGACCAGCCCAAGGGACCAACTTTCCAACCAAATCTGCAAGCAAATACTCTTGTCTCTCTTGGTCACTGTCCATTACAGTTGGGAGGATTTTCAGGTCCACCTAAAATTATCCTTCTGTTACATTTACAGTTACTATTTCTCCTTATGAACTTCGTAAGTTTCTATTAAACTCTATTGCTATAAATTTTGTGAGAAGAAAAAAAACCCAGCACAAATCTTAGCACTGATGCAGCAAGATCACTGCCCAAGATGCTGATCATCACTCTTCTTCTTTTCCTTTAAAACCTGTTAATCCTCATCCATCTTCCCCTGTCTGATTGCTAGTTTTTGGAATAGGAAGCAATTTTCTCCCTACATTTGCATAGCAAGTAGTACAACAGAGCCTTCATCCAAGACATGGATCCTTAGTATTATGGTATTAGAAGTTGTAAGGTAATGTATAGTAAGAATAGTTACAAGGCCAGAGATCTCCTGGACTGCATTATACACAGTAAAAGCTGCAGATACAGAAGATTTCCTAACCACAGCTGCACTGGCACAAAATAAACCTTGCCCCATGCACCACATCACATTTATACAATATACTTTTAATATACTAGAAAACAAGGGGGAGTTCCTGATTATTCTGTTATTATTTCATATATACAAAGTAGGAATAGTTCAAGCCTAATGACTCTGTCAGTTGCTCTTTATACTGTAATTTCTGCTATGTTTTTTTAGTGATCACAGACATATGTCTCCTTACCAAATTAAGTACATACACGTTAAAGTGACAGCATATTTTTAGAATGCAACATTATATGTTGGCAACAAAAAACTACAACATCACAACATCTAAATTTATAAAAAAGCCAGCATAACACCCTGATAGTATCACATTAAAATAAAATTATACTATATTATTATAGCATTTGAAATTAATATTAAAGAGTTTGGAAAATGAACATTTCAAAATGTATTCTGTTTCATAAGAATGGATCTTATAATGACCATTCAGAATTTGTGTTCCAGGTACATTGGATCTTGAATTAGGTAGCAGAAGAAAGAAAAAATAGCCACAGGAATAGAGAACAAGATTTCAAAGATGCAAATAATTATTTAAGAACATATGTAAACCACCCCCCAACCCTATTTTCCTCACAAAGCTTCATAAACAGAGCACACACACAGACACAGCCACCACTGCAAAACCAGTTTTAATGACAACAGTCAGGAAAAAAAAAGAGACTACCTACATAAACCTAACTGGCACTGAAAAATAAACCACACACATTTCTAAACAGAAGGTTTTATGAAAAAAATGGAGTATCTGTAACAGTGCATCACAGATCTACACAGTATGAAGTTTATCTCACTAATCAGTCATTAAGTGAAGGTTTAATAGTTCCATAAGGGAAGGTAATTCCCTCTTTTTCTAATACCTTCACATCATTAAGTGACTGCCAGTTTCACAGAAATGTGCTTACAATCTTCTGATTCAGAAAATAAAAATACCAAATATCTAACACTGAAGGAAAACAAACCCCATTGAAACAAAAAATACTAAACACCCTGCTCAGAAATCCTGCCCCCTCCTCCCCCATTAGATGTGGTTAAGAGTTTATGCAAACGTATTACTAATGTGTATTACAAATTAAGCAGAATAGAATAATCTTTTGCCTAGACTTACAGGACATTTCACATCTTCAATTAGATGAACAGCAACAATATTCACTTTGAGTTCTAAAATACCTTTCACAGATAGAGAGGTTAATTGGTTGATCTTAGAATATGGATAAAATTCAATACCTAAATTAAATGCATGTGTATAAATAGATATAAAAACATATATATATATATATATGTATACATATAAAAGCATCTTTGCACTTTTTGATAAAGTTATTTTAATTAGAAAAACAGACACCTTTTAAAAATTAATTAAGTTTAAATCCTGTTCAGGAAAAACTTGCATATTATTAACACTGTATTTTTAACTCTTACTCAAATACAGCCATATACTTTTTTTGGTAAATTTATTATTAATATCCCTGGTATGCAGATAAATGTTTAATAGCAAATTGATATACATTTCAAAAGAACAAATAACTGTGTTTTATAAGCACTGTATTAAAAAGTATCTATGGCATATTTATGGATATAAAAAAAATCCTAATAGGGTCAAACTTATAAGACACTGACTAATGTTACAAGTAGGTACTTAGAAACATGCTGCATTTTCCCCAAATTCCATTATGGTAACAAACACAAAAAGATGCTGATATCCAGTTCTGTTAAGTACATCTTTAGTTCCACCCATTACACAATATCAAGTCAGAAAACAGTTTTATCTGACTGGTGGCTCAATGGCGCAGCCTATGTGTGCAAAAGTAGAACACAGCAAGTTTCTGGTTTTAGAAATGTGTGACAACCCTCTGGTTTTGTTGCATTTAGATAAACATACCTACAATTTACAAAAGTGATGAGCTGTAAATCATTATTGATTTTAATACAATATGCATACTTACAGCCTAAATTAAATTATTGACAAGATACAACATGAAATCCAAGTGATTCTGTGCAGAATTAATAAATAAGTATAATTTATTTGGATATTTCTCTGTAGGACTAGATCTGAAACAATGATTGTCACTCAACATTTATTAAAAAGATACTGAAGAATATAAATATATATATGTATATATAACACAATTTCACTTCACCACCTTTAAAATGCCTATTTGGGTACATTTTTACTGCTTGGTTTGTTTCTTATTTTCAGAGACAAAATACCTACTTAGATTTACACTTTCATTTTCAAAGCAATATATCAGTGTAAAATGTTTAAATACTCTGATACAAGTAATGAATGAATTCTGTAGCACAGAAGGATGCAAAGCACAAACAAATACTCTCCTCCTATATATGCATTTAACGTGAATTAGCTTTCCTACTTCCCCACCACAACCCTCACTCAGTGCAAAGCAACCAAATTCAGTAATTCTGCTTAAATATGATCACAAACCAGTGACAACATAGGATCTAAGTGTGGACTGTAAAAACTGGGGAGAGAGAAGGCGTGAAAGAGACAGGGACTGATCAGCTCATGCCTCTAAATAACTGGATAATAATTTTCAGACTGGCGAAAATACGAGTTGGTTCATTCCAGGTGGCTGTCTGATACCTGGCTATGACATTTCATGACCTGTATCACTTGTTCCAAGTGAGCTGAACAATCTTAGGGGGTCTGAACTGGGGAGACCTGCAAGCAGGGCAGTTTATTTAGTTAAAGAAACACTCTCCTAGTTAATTTGACAGATTTCAAATAAAAATAAAAAGCCTTTTTAAAAAAACACAAAGAAGTCACTTTCGTCCTAACAGAATATAAGCACATATCCATAGAAATGTAGAGGCAAAACTCTCAAATAAAACCTTATTTAACAATCAGATATTTGTATTCTGTTTTAGAGAACAAAGTCATAATGGTTTTGCAAAGGCAAGTATAACGACATAAAGAAGTCTTTTTTTTTTTTTGTCATGCAGAGTTCGCTCCTAATCCAGACATAGAAAAGAACAGTGTTTTATATTTACACTCCATTCTTTTTTTTCTATTATTCTAATAAAATGACCCCACATATTTACTCAAGCTGTTCAAGCAGGTAAGAAGTGCAAATAACATGGCTTGCATCATGTTACAAACCCAAGCAAGTAAGAAAGAAAGCTTCCAGCACAAAAATATATATTAAATTCAGAAAAGCCAGACAATTTATATAAACAAATTTAAAAAATATATTAAATTCAGAAAAACTTAGGCACCAGTTAAATTAAGGACTGCAAAACCTCTTTTAGATATTTAAGGAATTTTTTTTTCATTGTTAGTATGTCTTGTTTTTTGTAAACATGCAATTAATGAAAAATTCCTGGATTTAACTCAAGCTTGGATAATGTTGCTCCTTTGTGTTCCACCTGAGACAGTTTTGGAGGTTTGTTAACAAGTAGGTCAAATGCTCCTATTTCTTCATATGCAAAAGAAATCTATACACTAATTTCACTTTATTTACTAATGCTGTTCATTGCTGGACTTTTTCAAGTTAATTTTTGAAGAGCTTGTAGTGCTTAGAATGCATGGAAATGATCAGCCACATACTTGTCACTAAATTGTCCAAGCCAAAAAATCAGATGTGGGAAACAGCACTGACAACCTGCATTCTACAATGAACACATCTTGTTTTTAGCAGTAATGCCTGTCTGTATTTATTTAGCAGTGCTTTCTAGTGCTGATTCAAATAGAAATTTGTGTTTGGCCACGGACATGCTCATAGCCCGAAAAGAGATATTTATTCTGTAAAAGTTAAATCCCTACTCCAACTATTTCTTTGGTCGCTGCTTGCTCACTCTAGAATTAAACTGATCACACACATTTTTCATGTTTGATCCATTGAAATAAAACTAGACAACTTTTATAGACATGGCTTTATTGAAATGGATGTTTATTAGTTAGATCATACTGCTCTACAGAAAATAATTCTCCTGCTGCTTATAAACATTTTGATCAGCCATATTCAAGTGAAAGAACAAGTCTAAGGGGGAGGGGGAAAGGAAAAGAAAGAAAATGGGAGGAGTAGAGACGGATACCATGCACAATTCTCATGTGACCTGTGGTACTACCTAATTAGAAAACAAAGTTTCCATAAACCTTTCCCTGGAAGCAGCAGTCTTCCTACTATCACATTTCAGGCCGTGTTGGCTGATTTACCTACGTTTCCGTGAGTAGAAGAACAGAAAATGCAACGCATAGTTTTGAGGAAGAAATCTACTAGCAGATTGTAAACAAGCACCACCAGTTTAGAAACTGAATGCAAATAAAGCAAAGGGATTTTTCCAAAAGATCTTTCTTCATTATGGTACAGGACACATAAGAGAACGCCACTGAACTGCAACCTCAATTATACTGGCCAGCGAATTACTTTTAACCATTAAGTTAGAAAATGTTCTTCAGCACTATTCAGTTTAGCATTCTACACTGTCTCCAGGCTGAAGGTGGTCTGCATGTTGAACTTAGTACTGTGTGGGTTATAGTCTTTGTTTGCAGTCTTAACTGGGGATTGCACCTTAGCTACCGTAGTTCAAGCGTAAAAATACTTTGTCTGTAACACTATATACTGTTGCCAGCGACCCTCTAAATCCTTGAACCAACTGTGTCCTCTGGTGTCACAGAAGATAATGCCAATTTATTGCAATGTGTGGCTTTTTTAACTGATTAAAATTAAGCCGTAAACACGTGACAATGGAATTAGCACATTTAGAGAGTCTGTTTTCCCACATCCCATTTTGCGCTAGTGCGGCTGATCCCTGCAACTCTACGCGGGTGCAATTTTAATGACTTCGCTAGGTTTTGATGTTCTTATGAAAAAGCAGTGCTTGGTGTTTGTGGAGAAGGTAGATATGGAGGCTGAGTAGCTGTGATTGCGGACACTGTGACATCGCCTCTGTTTTTCGATAGGATCGGTGTCATTTTCCTCCCCACGATAAGACACCTCACTGACAGAGCCCGATTAGGGAAAATTTTATTATAAAATTCACTTCTATCGAACAAGGATGGAGTGATAAACAGTTCAGCCTCAGGGAAGAAACAGGAAAAGATTTTTCTTCTCTCTCTCTCTCTGTCCCTTTTTTGTTTTCCTTTCTTTTCCCCCATTTAAGAAAAATCCTCCCTCCTTGTATGACTTTTCCTGAACGTGAATGTGTTAAGCTAATAAGAATTCTCCAAATGTAGAGATCAAAGACATACGAATGTTGTTCTAAAAGGAGAACAGTTGTGTTACCTCACAATTCAAGAATATGATTTTAAAAAGTAAAAAGTGAGGACATTCTCTGAATTACATTTTCTGTCAAATTCATTAAAATCAAAAGTCTTCTGAACAGGAAGCTTAGGGAAACACAATTTTATTTTCCAATATTCACTTGCATTTCTCCCTAGTTAGAAAACTGGCAAGCTGCAGGGTAAACAGGGAAAATGGATAGTTGTGGCTCTCTAATGCTTGAAGATGGACTAACCTCCAAGGAAGAACATAAAAGAAATATTGATTGTGTCTTTTTTTTAATACTAAAACATCTTTGCTTCTGCATTTGGTAGCTCACAGAGGCTAACTCTAGCAGGGCATCCAGTGCCATACATGCAACACATTTCTGTAATCAGCACAGAAGTAGCCAGTAAAGATCATCTCTAGAAGATGGCTTGGGGAACTTGGAGAATAAAGTCCAGGTACACAGAGTAATTAATTCCAGTTTTTTTTACTTTACATATTTTCTTAATTTACATTGCATCAATGGAACACATTAATTAACTGATTAGAAAATAAACAGTGCTAAAAAGTTTCTTTTCTAAAAAAAGAAAAAAAAATGAACACAATGGAAAAGAGTGTACTGATGATTTTTTCAGGCTTTCACATCCAAGCTGTAACAATGCCATGAACCAAATGGTTGTCTTGGTTGCTCAACAATAAAACCTCCAAAGGAAGAAAACCCTAAGCACTGCCAGTGTTTTTTTTATTTATGTCCAAACTGGAGTCACTACATTTAAACCATTCCCTCAAGATGGTGGCCTCAAAGTTACAGATGCTCCTTAAATGAGTTTTAAGCACTTTCAATTAGAACATTACAAATCTGCTGTCAAAGAGAGCCTTAGCATACAAGTCCTTCTGGCAATGTTCTACATTTGCTTTTATTAAATAACAATGGGAGGATGTTTACAAGCATATATAATTTTCATTAGGCACACTCAACCCAAACACAGTACACATATGATGCAAACTTCAAATAACTTCAGTAGCAGTTGTAGCCCTGCAGTAAAAACTTGCCAAAAATGCCTCCTTATTTGGCTAACACATCTTTCTAGAAATTGTATTTACTGACATCTGTGCCCTTCTATTAAGCTGAATAGAAGTATTAACTGAAGGGTCGGCTGAAATAAACACTGCAATAAATTTTATGGTTCTACGAAACTACATTAGACTTAGCCATCAAGACAGCTCAGCTTCTCTACTTGCAACTTGCATGAAAGAAGAGATAAAAATGTTATTTAACACTCTTGGAATAGTCAAGACAAAACATGTGTTCCATCTATCTATCATTTCAAGTTGAGCGCACCGTATTTTTAATAATGTACAAATTATTTCAGAAGTCATGATCATACTACCCAGTTTTATCTTGAAACACTACATTCTATCAAATATTATCACCATGTTTCTTGACTGGTGATTCAGTTCTATGCTGTGCAGTTCCACATAATCAGAAAAAGAAAAATGTTTACAAGGATGACTGCATTACAACAAACATCAGTGTGAAAAAATATGACTAATGAAGGTAAGGCAGATCAATTAAAGGGCAAGTTGGAACGCCAACACATTTCTTTTTAGCCTTCAAAATCAGACTTTAAACAATGAGTTAGTGATTTCAGTAGGGGAAGTAGCCAGAGGAAAAAAGTGCATCATTTGACTAGTGGTCTGTTAGATAGATTTCCTTCAATAACTTCTTAAAAGAACATTTGCTTCCGATTGACTGTAGCTGAAGCGTCAGCGCTGTTAACTGTGTATTAAACATGAAAAAAAATACAGCTCAATAACCCCATCTAAACACAGAGGAATTCTAATTAGCAACAAGGCAATAAGGCTGTTCTCCCCTACAACTTCTTCCACATAAATGTCTCTAAACCTGTTTAGAACTTATTATGTTTTCTGGGAGGGGGGGCAAAAGAAAACAACTCAAATAATTTAAACAGCTCAGTGTTACATACTCCTTGTGCCAAAGTTGGCCATTCCTCTCCATGTGTAGTCTGAACAGGGAGCTGGTGAGAATAGCAGGCAACAAAGATGAGATCTGAGAAGAGCTTCACTCTATTCTGTGTAAATACATGGTGTTGCACTTTGCAACAGAAACCAGTTATACCTGAACTTCAGTACCCAATTGAATAATTAGGATCTGCACACAATTACTGTATTTTTTCCCCTGTAATATACCCAAAAAGCAGCATTAACTAGAAGTCTCCTGGAAGGAGAAAGCAATTCCCTTTCTCTCTCCAAGACATAGCACATGAGTTGCCTGTGTGGATCTGTGTAGCTATAAATACACTTATCTAGAAGAAATAGTCAAACAGTCTTTTCTAAGAGGAGTGCCTGATTGGTTAGCAGAAAATTGATACAGTGGAGTGAAGAATAACTGATAAAGAGATAATCCAGTGTGGCAATGTAGTTCTGCAGTGCTGTAGCTCCTGCCTTCATTGGGTGGTGAGTGTAGGGTGATGGAAGAAAAGGACAGGCTTCTGTTGTTTGCATTTGAAGTATGAGGGAGACATGGTGTGAGCAAACTTCAGATGTGAAGAACAAAAGCCCAGTTTTCCTCTATACCATCTCTAACTATATGATGAAGCCTAAAGCTGAAACGTTGTGCTATTCCATTTTTACAGCTTATGTTCTCTTTATCTGTTTTTTACCTCTACAAAGCAGAGATGCAAATACCTGCATGTACTTATTTGGTGCATGCATAGTTTCATTTCCAGAGAGAGGGTCAGTGTATATGTTCTAACCTGACCTTAATTTATGCAGTAGTTTCCCAGACTGTTACATCACGCTCATTACCAGCATAACTAAATTTTTCCCAAGCAGGCTATATTTAACAAATGTTTAAAATTATTTCTGCAAGGATTAAACACCCACAAATTATTTCATTTTATATAAGTGAATAATTTGGAGAGAAGAATAGTACCTAAGCTGGTGGTGGATCAGAGTATGCCAGCCAGTTACAGGAGCACTTAAGCGCCCATTGGCACAGCAAGACTCAAAGACCCTGTAGGTTTCAAAGAAACACTTTTTTTTTTTTTTCCCTTCTAGAACTCTTTGCTTTCTAGTAAAGCTGCAACCACAATGTTCTCTCTCTTAATGCCACCATAAAAAATCAAAACACTTTAAAACAAATTGATGTCCTCTTTAATATAGTCATCACATCATCACAGTGCCCTTGCACCCTGCTTGGTGACAACCAGGGGGATGCACACACACATCTCTCTCTTGCTTGCTCTCTCTCTCCTTTTTTTTTTTTTTAAGGCATTGAAGCGGGCAACAAAGAAGGAGAGAAAGACTGGGAGAGACACTCAATTGAGATATTGGCACCTTTGATTGACAAGATCTAATCAGCTTATCTCCACACTAATAAAGTTGATGGCCTGTGGAGCTGGTATATGTCCAGCTTCGAGTGAACTTTCAGTAGCCAAAGCCTCAAGGGCCAGGACTAAGACTGAGCTTATCTAAACTGATTTAAATCAATTCCTAATGGGCTATTTCAATTTGATCAATTTGAAAGGTTGGAAACCTGTAACCACTTGACTAAATTGTCCTGATTCATGCTGGCATCACTGGAGATTTGGTCACAGACACAAACTATTTATCTACAATGAAACAATAGAGAACAACTGATGTACTTCTGAAATTATTTCAACCTCCTTAAGGTACTGTTCAGTTTATTACAAATTGGGTGTTTTACAGAGCAACTTCTCTTGTACTCAACAGAACATTTTGAAGTATGATGTTCAAAAATGGGTAGTGAATGCCACAAGCAAAATTCCCTATGGCATAAAAAGGGGCTGAAGTGCTTTGTAGCTATTGAACAATTAGCTTTGTTTTCCTAAATTAACAGATTCCTTCATGAGTTTTCAGGGACCGCCTGTCCCACCGAAGGTGTGATGGCAGAATTGAACAAGGAATGACTTGAGCATTAGGATAGATTTCATTCATTACCAGCAGAATTAAACAATTCACTTCTGAAATTCTCGGAATTGATTTTGCAATGCTCAATGCACTTTCAACTCCAGAATAACATGTCAAAGAAACACGTGGCTATATGTACCACATCACATGAAGAGAAGGGTTTGCGGCCTCTTTCAGGGAAAATCACTGCTTTTAGGAATGCAGAGAATTTCATAGCATCAAATTGCATCTACACAAGATGACTTCTGAATTAAGAACTCTGTTATCCATATAAAAATTAATATTTTTAGGAAAACATGGTAGTACTAAACAAACATCTTATGAGGCAGAACTATATACTCGTATATACTTTACAGATTTGACAAAGCATGAGCAGTGAAACCAAATATAAATATTTTTCAGTCAATAGCACACATGAACACCTTCGGAATGTCTTGTGTTTAACAGAGGTAATTTAAGCACTTTCCAAAGGAAGAGTTTTTTGGTATTATTGCTAGATTACAAAAAAAACCCTAAGCAATATTTTCATTCAGATTGTGGTTTTCAAGTTGTAATTGCTTTATACAAAATCCACTCTAGTGTTATCACTCAATATCATCTTCACTGCTGTACATCTGAAGATAATTTTGCAATAAAACTTAATTGATAGAGCTTATTTTTCACTAATCTCCTAATATAGAAAAATGAAAAAGTACTAACAGTATGTATTATAAGCTATGACCCTCACAGTGCAAGATATTTCTAGTTTATCAAACTAAAATAGATCCATTTTACGGCATCAAATATTTTTTATACTTTAATAATGCAGAGACTTTTTCCCCAAATAGGAAGTAAATGGAAAATTCCCTTAATAAAGGAAAATGTGGAGAGTAAAAGTCATTCACAAAGAGGATAAGCAGAACATCTCATCTCATAACATTACTAGCTTGTGCCCCACTGACCATTAGTGCAAAATTTCAAAACATTTCAGTTATGGAAATCAGTAAGTCTGCCATCAGTGACATCTATTAAGAAGTTAAATCCAGTGATTCTATAATTATTAACTGAACACCTTCTGATGTACTGCATAAACTGGATTCCAAACATGACTTTTTAAAAATTAAAACGTTGTGGATTATTTTATATTTGCTTCTCCTTCGGGTAAGTTAGACATGGTAACACTCCTAAGACTTCTCATCAGTTAAGTAAAAAACCAGTTCTAGTGATTACAGAGAATATCAGAGAGAAAATAAAGCATTAGATGTTCATAGATGATGACTGGCATTTTGAATTCATAAGGCTTTTTCTTGAACTTCAGTACACCTTAAAGACAATGCTTCCAGAGCAGAAAATTCCCCAGGTATCAGCCAGCCATCATAAGAAATGTCCTGTAATCCTGAGACCTGGGGTCACATTGAGATCCAGCCACTGCAGTACTGAGTTCCTGAGCAGAGTAGGTAACTTCTGTCTTGAAAAATAAATGGTCTGCAGAGTCAGGGAGCTACATTTGGCTCACAATCAACAGTTTGTCTGCTTGCCCCAGACTTTGTTCCCAGTTCTACTACAAAAATCTGATGGAATGGACAATCTGACACTTTGAACACCTAGGTGCTGCTCTGCGACCTTGGTAGGCTGAAATGAGATAAACCTAAACTGTAAAACTGAGATTATCCCTCTACTCCTGCAGTGCAGCTTTGAACTTTCCTTCCTCCCCAAATCAGCCACTCTCCTGCACCATTTCTGTTTTGGTCTCTTGCAGAAAGATCCAAACATACTGATTGCTCAAACATGACTCAAAACAACATAGAGAATCAAGGAAAATGCTCCTACTATTTGGAATGTCTATATAGGTTTTAAGATACCACCCTTCCTGATCATTCAGGACTTATGTAAGACAGAAAAGATACTCATAATAATTACAAACATCTTTCCAGATCTGCACTGACCTCATTTTTCTGAGCCTCTGAGACAAATCTAGCTTGGTGCTGCCTTCTCACCTCTTTTTTTTTTTTATTTTTTAATTTAACAGCAAACTGTGCTTTTGTCTATCAACAGAATGAGTATAATATCATTGTTTCTGTCTCTCAAAAGGATTAAGATGCACAAATGAGAGCCCACGATATTAAAGAGCAAAACCACACTGACATCAAACCGGCAAAAAAAAAATGCAGCAATTTCAGATGTAAAAATGCAAGTATGGCCTTATTTTTGCATTTCAATACCTCTCATACTGTCATTTAATGATGGAAAAGTTTTCTAAATACAGTCATCAGCTTGCCAAGATCACTGCAGATGTATCAGTCAAAACTGGAGACTGTAAAAGGCTGAAAGATTTGTACTTTGTCTTCTGCAAACGAAGACACGACTCTCCAAATCAGCCTCTGCATTTTTTGGCAGTCAAATCATAACAAGGCCAAAGTAATACTAAACCATTGATGAGGGTTTTAAGTTTAAATATCAAAGTGGTATATATGCAGAAGAACTGTTGACATTTGAATTTCAGCAACAGGCATTTTTTAGGCATTTCAAACTCTGTAAAACCTGACATTTCAGTGTTCATATACAAAACCTTCTATGATACAAAACAATACCTCTTCACCAATACATTGTCATTTAAAACTTTCTTCTTTGTTATATAGTCACATAGTAACATTTCAGAACGTATTATTGCCTAGAAACTTGTCAGCCTTATGCAAATAGGAAAAATCTGCTGTATATTAATTATGATTTTTTGTAGTGATCACTTTCAGTCTCCTTGTTTCCAGTAGTCATGTTTTCATCCCCTTTATTATTCATGTAGAAATCTGGCAGGTAAAATATAGTACTTTTATGCAATGTTTTGATGAAGCACACCAGAGAAAATGAAATGAAATGAACTGGACTACCCCAAAACCGAAAAACAACACAGGTGAAATACAACTGTTCAGTTTATTATTTTCATGACATATGGGAACTAACCTATACTGCTCCTCAATTATTCCATCATGTATAATGTCTGTATCCCCAACCTTTTAACAGCTGGGATTGAAATGTTTTGACATGATGATCTCTAGGTGGCAATACTGAAAGCATTAAAATATAGATATAAATAGGTGATAATGAAGAACAAAATGTGTACCATTTTCTTGCAGTCATAGTTTGCAAATTAACAAGCTGCTATTGATTTTTCTTTGAGGTCAATAACAGCATTTATTGATCCGAGAAGTTAATACTCACTGAGGTCAATATTATATCTCAGGGGTCAACATATCTGGATTCTGACTTCTATTTCCTGTCCATACATAAATATTATAGAGACAAAATGCAAAAACTTCATCTTTAGAGCTAAAGCACTGTATTTGACTGGATACAAAATCTCCCCAAAACATTAAAACTTATGAACAGAGTCTACCTGGATCATTTTCAGACAGCTCTCAAACACTTAAAACTTTAAAATCTAGAAGTACTGTCTTTATGAACTGTATCTTCAGCCCTGAACTCAACATCCTCCAAGTATAGAATGATCATTGTGCTATTTCCCCACAGCAAAAATTAAACCATTTTAGAGACTACTCAATATCAAGGGACATCAACATATTTTACCAAACTAAACTAAAATTCATCAAAAAATAATAGCTGAATAACAGTTACGGTGTTTTTGATTTTGATTATTCCCCATACTTTCCAACATGATCTCAGGGAAAATCAAGAGAAACTTTCCTGCTGCGTTCAGTGAACTCTGAGCTCTTGTAAAATCACACAAAATCTTCTACTACAGCTTGTTACCTAAGCATTGACATGTCTAAAGAAAAACTAAAAGTGAGCAATTAGTCTCCTGATAAATTACTCTGACAAATGTCAATGAAGCAGTAGCACACTTATAAAAAATGACAGGGAAGGTAATGAATTTCAGAAATGCCAAGCTCATATAGGGATTTTTACATCTCCACTGCAACAAATGGTCAATTGTATAACATCTCAAAATGTGGAAGTTACATATTAGCTTTGTATGGAATTGTAATTGTGTGAAGAGATACTATTAAACTTACAGCACAAACGGGGCACATTGTGGCAAGCATTTAAATTGGCTAAAAATGATACTCCAGAACTTTAATAATATTCATCACATTTGCAGAACTTAACAATTCAAGACCTTTCTATCATTATGCAAAGCAGAAAATGTTATTTTATGCATGAATAAGCTGTAACAGAAAAGCTGATAGTCCACAAATTGTACAGAACTACAACTGTTAATGCACCAACTCCTGAGCTCTGTAGTAGCAATGAGTAAAATATGGGTAATCTGGCTTTTGGCACCAGGAATTTTGGCAAGCAAAGAGTCAGTAAAACAGGAGACCATAGAAAGCTATTTTCATTATTAATTAAGTATTTTACCTTCCTGTATCAAAATTTTGCTTCAAATTCCATAAATTTGCAAGGCAAATATTTTAAATACTCATTTGTTATCAAAACATAGTAGTTCCCAGACAAAATGTACTCATAATGGTGCAAGTGTGCTATGCAGAGCACTATAGATGAATAAAAGGTTCTGTTACAAATGGTCTAAGTTTTTTAAATGTTTTAAGAGACATGATCATGCAAATAACTATCCATGTATCTAACAGGAAAATGAAGTAAAGTAATAATCATTGCTCTTTCAAAATATACAGAAATACATGATTGATTTAATTTAGAAGTAAAAAACTACAGTCAATCTTATTTTGAACCACTAGTTAAAACTACTTTCTTCAAATCAGAGAGCCATGCTCTCTGTTTTTGCATAGCTGTTTAAACATAGAAGTTTCTACCAAAAGAAAATCTTTCTAACTCAGTTTTGTCCCTCTGGGTGGTCAGGAGGACATGCTATACCTCCATATATTTCTTTGAGAGTAACATAGGTTATGGCATATTCTTCTTTGTTTTGTGACTTAATTTATTTTAATTTTGAATTTGAAGAAACTTTCTTGGAAAAAGGAGATCACAAACATTATTTTGTTGTTTTAATAGCAGAATAAAGTAACTAAAAAAATGTCATCAACATAGGGAAAACACCAAAGTTTATCCAAGCATATTTTACATTTACAAGTGATTAATTAATTCCACAAATTTAGTGTCATTTCCATTTCTGTGGGCCAGGTTTTAAAAAGCATTTCTAAATGTTTTCTCCAAAGATTAATCTTAAAATGTTAAAATTAACATTTATTCTGTTATAAATACAGTAAATACCTAATCTAGTTCATGGCATATTTATAAAGTTTTGCTAGAATATTTGTTGTACAGAACATTTTATGGGTATGCAGTAAAAAACCCTTCCCTTGAATTATTACCATTTGAGCAATACTCTGACTTGCCATTTTAAACTCATTTGAGAAAATATCATTGTTTCTAGACTGGATTTAAAATACATCCTCTCCATAAAATTGAAAGCAGTTAATTAAAAAAGATAATAAAATAATGAAAAAAAATAATGTGATCTCTAGGTTTCATTCTTAACACTTCTATAACTCATATTTCACTACTGAAAAATAGGGCCCTAAAACAGAAAAATCACTTACATATGGAGTAAAGCAAATATAATAACTTTCAGAAAATTTCTCAAGATGGCATTCCAGCCAATTATTACAGTAGGCAAGTGCCAAAACATTCAACACATGGAAATCTTACAGCACTGAACTATAAAAATCAGATTAATACTTTCAAGACATCTGTAATGAAAACACAATTATTGCATCCCTGTGAATAACAAAAAATTAAAACCTAAACAATACTCTCATTCCACTGTTTTGCATGTTGGCCTTCTAGAGCCTGCAAGAGAGCTAAACAGAAGCCAAAACCCAAACACTTAAACTTCAGTTGTACAGAGTTGCAGACTCCATAAAATATGGAAAAATTCACCCCAGTAGACACCAGCCAAGTAGATGCAAGAGATTACCTTTGCACCATGTTTATCTTTGCAAGATATGAGAAGTAAATTGAGGAATTTATTTCACAAAAATGCAAACCACAACAATTATCTGCCCCTGATCCCTTGATTTGGAGATAACTAAACAGAGCTCGACTGACCTCTCTCATGGAAAAGAACTCTTATCTTGCAAACCTTTCTGGAAATGTGCTAAGCAAAACAGAGAGAGGTTGTCTGGTGACCAGTGACAGCATGGCCTGAAGCTGTGTCAGGAGAGGCTCAGGTTGGATATTAGAAAAAGCTTCTTCAGCCAGAGGGTGGTTGGGCACTGGAACAGCTCCCCAGGACAGTGGTCACCAAGCCTGACAGAGTTCAAGAAGTGCTTGGACAACGCTCTCAAGCACTTGGGGTGATTCTTGGGGTTGCCCCGTGCAGGCCAGGAGTTGGGCTTGATGAACTCAATGATTCTTAAGGATCCCTTCCAACTCAGCATTTTCTGTGGTTCTGCTTCTTCCCCAGCACGCACAATGTGTCAATCAACGTGCATGTGCCCACACACACACTTGCAATTTAATATGTAAATATTTATGCTCTGCCAATAACTGGGCATGTTTATAACCATGACAGTTTATTACATTTGTTAGGATTAGGCCAAGAATATAAAATTCCATATCAAAATTTACATTGACATTTTTTGAGATACCAAAATATGATGAGGTAAAGAGAAATTGGCAGAAAAAGAACCACAATGTGACAGACAGCTGATACTTGGAATAAGGAGCAAGGAAAAAGTTGGAAAAATATGCAAGGGACACAAAATCATAGAAGAACACAAAAAGGTTTTCTTGAGCCAAGAAAAAATACAGAGTACAGATGTACAGATGTGCGTAAGTGGCCTGTGACTAATGTAAAATAGTGAATTTGTATTCTCAAAACCATGAACTACAATTTTGTTGGTTTACAGTTCCTCACAACAACTAGTAGCCAATAATCAGAAGTAGTTTCTCAAAATAAGACTGTAACAGCTCAAAGAAAACCATAGTGCTAGTTCATACTGCCAGTTCAGAGAGATGAGTGGTACTGCACATCAGCAGTTCCACTCACACTGACAGGATGAAATCAAGCCAGTCAGTAAACAGCTTCCAACATGGAACTCCTGAGTCTAAGTTTTGATTTAAAAATAGAGACTTGGATGGTCAGCAGTACTTGCACAAATTAGAGGTTATGTCCTCATCTGGCACACATTACACAAGCTGAAATTTCAACTGTAACTGGACTAAGGTTCCACAATGTTCAGCACTTCTCACACCTGATAGCTTGCTTATGCAACACACTGATAATTTTTTGGACCATAAATGTCAGTAATTACAGGAAAAAATAAACTCTATAAGCAGTATAATAAAATCATTATCATAAAGTAGCATGGTGTGACTTTAACTGTATGAAGAAATACCCAGACAAGGTGCTCTTCTATCATTCCAAACTGTGATAGAACAATGTTTTTCAATTCTGTGCTTGTATGTCCTGGTTCAGGACAGTAGTTTGGGCTCCCCCTCCCTGCCCCTATATTTCCACAAAAAAAAAAAAAAAAAAAAAAAAGAATTTGTGTAACTGTAACTCTTCAAGTCCTAAAAATGTAAAAGGGCAAAATACTGTGCTAGAAAGATGTTCTACCATGAAAACCCTTTTGATATTGGCTTTTTCTAGAAAAGCATGCTCTAGAAAAGCATATTAAACTTCATTCTTTAGTGCATTCAGAGGAAAACAATGTTAGCCTATCAGGAAGCAGAGGTAGAAAGCTTCAAACAAAAAATATAAAAATATCTGCAAAACACAGGTAAGCTTTGTGAAGTCTAAGTTCATCAACTTTTCTTCTTGTTGTAAGTTGTAATATAAAAAGTCTTTGCCAAGCAACACCTCATGGTGTGCAAATTCAGCCGTGCCCATGTAGCAAAAAAATCTGTTAAAAACTATTGAAAACCAGGTTGTTTACTTAAATACCATAAATTCCAATTCACTAAAGTCTGTTTTTTTAACAAAATATACAGCTGATGTTCTTTGGAGAATGAACTCACCAAATGAAGTCATTAAATTAGCAGTGTATTAATATATTTGAAGGCCAAAAGACGGACTTGTAATTCCATTCAGCTGTGCTCTTTCAAAAGCTGCAACAGACTGACAGTCACTGCCAAGTCAGTATCACTTGGAATCAATTCCTTTCACTTGGTGAAAGTTCAAAAGGAGTGCTAGTGGTATATGGGATGGAAGGGAGAGAATAAATCATAAGTAAATAGGAACACTGTTTATGGACAAGAGATCAGAATTTGAGTTCTACCCATTAAAGATTAACCAGCATTTCCCAACTATCTGAAACTTTTTGGACAAGTTTTAGAAAACTCATTTTCTTCAGGGAGAATATGCAACCTGACCAAGACATCATCTCAGGCCTATACAAGTTGAACACTTACTTGCTATAGGCTTGACTTGACATTTTTTGTCCACCTGTTGAAATGGGTTTTCTGGACAAGCTATGGTAGATGAAATTCTGACATCTCTTGGAGACACCTAAGCACAGTGGCTGAGAGTGTTAACAGATAACAAAAGAGACTATAAACATATATATGGAGGAAACAACTTCTATATGTGGAAGCCTCAACTGGTGGCTTTTGCCTTTTCCATTATCTCTTTCTCAAACCAAGGTGGTTTGGAGAGTTTATTCACACTTCTAGAAACAACAGATACTGCTCAAAGTATCTTTTTGTTTTTATCCTTCTTTCTTTTATTTGCCTTACCTGCTCAGAACCAGACAACAAACTGTGAAATGTTATCACAGAGGGGAAAGCTCCCTGAGGCTAAATAATTTCAAAATTGAAAGAAGCAGGTAGCATAAGTACAGACCAAAAACTAGCCATATACCTTGACCTGAAATCCTTACATTCTTATTAGGACAAAAAAGCCTTCAAAAGCTTTACTACAGACTTAGCAATAAACTACAATGAATACATTCATCAATAAACACCATCTTATATGAATAAATACATTAAAGAAAGAGGGTCAGCACAAAAAAAAAAATTATGCTGAAATACTGTTTTCTCTGATTCATTTAGAGGTTATTTCCTATACAACAGTCTGTGCAGCAGAGGTGGTCCAATAGAGGGCCTGTAAAATAATACTTCACTGTTATCTTCTGATTTCAGCTTACAAATCAGATATTAATATTATTCACAGGTATTCTATGACAAATGCAAGGTATTTGTGAAAACATACAGATTTTAGCCTGTGTGATTATTTGTCTGGCATACACATGGGAAGAACTTAAAGTTTCTGATAAACTTTATCAGAAAAAAAAAACGTTTTCAACATTCTAGCATGGAATAAAAACTCATAAGACTATGTTTCTATTACATATAATAACACATCTTTATAAGATTATTGCAAAGTTTGTTCATCCAAAAATCAGTCTTAAGGAAACTTCAACTGGATGCAAGTTCCTAACAAGGCTGAAGTTAAGCTGTCCCATGATATGTGGTACAATAATCAATTCCTGCACATGTAAAATAACCTGACACTTCTTCCAAAACAGAAGGCAGAAAGGTCAAATTTGGATCACTATTTTTCCCTACTGTAACTCAGCAAATCTGTACTACTGAACAGATTTGACATTCCTTATTTGCTGCATTAATGATATAATCCCAAACCTACTGAGGTGAAAGATAAGCCCTCTTTTTATTGGAAATCCAGTTGAAAGGTGCTGAATACCAAAAGATAATCTTTTAACAGAAATGATCTTACAACTCTATAAAGTGAGTGTTTCCTCATCTCTTAAAAAAAAGTAGTTGGAAAGAGGTTTTTTGGTAGCAGTTAGAGGGCAGTACTCTCAATTAATTTCCTTACTTTATGGCAAGGAATAAAGGTACATAAAATAAGGTATGTTTTTAAAAATATAAGAAAATACCAAAATAATCTATATCCTGCATTTGAAACAACACATGGAAATGCAGAAGGCCAAGGAGCAGAGGGAACAGACTTTGAAAACCACTATTCAATGCTGGGTGAGTTACTGGATAAACTTTTCATGACTGCAAAGGTGCAAGGCCCATACTGCTGCTGAATCAAATCCTTCCCAGAGCTAATGAAAACTGGGATGGTGCCAAAATTTGAATTAATATGCAAAGGAGTACCTGAATAAAGAGAAAGGGTATTAAAGAGCTAGAATTGGGAAGATCAGAGGTGAGAGGGAGGGCCAGGAAGGAGGAGGTGGCAATAGGGAGCATCTCAGTGACTGGACAAGTAAGGAGCCAGCAGGAAATATTCAAACTGAAGGAGTAAAAAGCCCTTCCCTGGTACCAACAACTGCATGTAAAGCACTAAGGAATGGAAACTGAGTAGTTTGGTCTCTCCATGCCCTCTCAATGCTGCTTCTGACTGTTTATGAAAAAGCAGCAGCACAACCCAAACATGATTCCCCCCCATGACCGTGCAGCTGGGATACTCCTGAGGCCTGACATCCCCAGAAACAAAAATCTCTCCCTATTTCTTCCTCCTCACCACTTTAAAGCCCAGACTAGGAAGAAGGGCAGAGGGCTTAGAGATGTAGGAATGCAATATGCCACTTCAAAATGAATTTCTGAAACAATAAACAGATTTTAATAGAAATCAGCCAGAAAAGAAAAAAAATTATATATGAAACATGAAATACTGCTGCTAGCAGAAGAAACAGGGATCATGAAAAAGCTCTCTCTGATGGTGACTGGAAACTGCATAAAAACTCATTTCACTATAGAAACTTTGGATTAAGATTTCAGTAGAAAGATCTTCTGGCATATCAAAGAAACACCTGAGGAGGAGATATTGGTATATGCTCCAGAACTCAGAAGCCCTCTTTCTCTAATGAAAGGTTTTACACACAGTATTCACATATACATGTATGAATAATTCATTAAAGATGAAATAGGTAGATATTAAGTGTAAATATCTAGGACAGGAATAGCCTTTTTTATTTAAAGCAAGGGACACTAGAAGCAAGGTCCTGATTTTCAAAACTTGGTTTCCATTTCCATACTCTTAGTTATTTGGAGCTCAAATGTAATCAGAAAATGCACACACCTGAAGACAGAACAGGGGCACAAAGGTCCAAGAGGTATTAACTAACTCAAGTAAATTACTAAATTACAACAAAATTATGTATTATAAATTGTAGATTTTATTATATACAAAATTACAACATAGGAGAAACAGCAGCCTTTCCACTAGTCTAATGCAGGTCTATATGTATGAACATTAGGATTTGTCACTTTCTTAAATTAACATTGGATGTTAGAGCCAGTTAAGGTTTTTTTAAGCTGAGAGAACACTTTTTAATTCTATTGTACCTGTCAAGTAAACTCCAGTTCTTGCAGCCGTAATGGAATGGAAGCAGTTTAGTCAATACACTTATTTTAATTTTAATGGTTTTACATATGTTATGACAGTTCTGGTGTGCATCTCATTTATGACACCTGACCAGCACAACCACCCCATGAAATATGGAGGGAGAAGGTCCTTCAGGGCAGCTGCTTGGGGATTCAGATTGTTCCATCAGTAAAGGAGTTGGAAATCCAAATCTGTGACATGCTGCTGTGGACAATGTGGTTGTACATTAAGTTCCATTACTCATATCTGGCAGGACACCTCCTGGAGTTCACTGTTAAAACAGTTCCCTTCTCATGCTAAAGTAAAGTCATTAAACTTGAAGACTCCTGCCTTCAGAGGCACCTTATAAAACATTTGTTAACATACTTTCAGTGATCTGTTCGCTGCACTTTCACTCAGTGCTGCATCCAGTTAAGACAATCATTAATATTATTTCATAAAGAAGCAAACACACATCTTTGTCTAAAGAGATTCCTATTTGCTTTCCAGCAAGTAGGCTGCCATTGCTTTGAGGTGGGTCAGACCAGCTGCCTGTGGGCCACCACAACATTACATTATGTATTTATGATCCAGTCCAGAAAAGGAGGTTTGACTGCAGTTCATTACAACAGGTGAAAGCCACTGAAATTTGCTTGGATCCCTTAGTAACAGGAATTAGCCATGTCACACAAGAGTGGAAAATAAGCTGTTGTGTCTCTTGCTGAGAGATATTTCTCCTTTAACTGTTTCAGAGTTACATATTCCTGAGATTCCCAATGAGTAAGGAGGATTGAAAGAAATAATAGTTTTAAGCAACCTCACCTCAAGTTTCTCCTGTATATGGAACAGTATTTTTCTTCTTTTGATTTCTTAACTTCTAAAATACCATGTTTACATGCTACAAAAGGAGTATAAAAATAGAAGCCAAAACAAAATTTTAACGATTAAGTACAAAGAATAGATATATTATCCACAAACTCTTCTAGTAGCACAGGTATTTCAGAGAGATTCAGAGCCACAGCTTAATATCCAATATTCACCACTCAGAGGGAAGCTCAACACTTCTCAAATTACTGAAAGCTATAGAAATAGCTAAAGGTGATGAAGGAAAAAAGTAAATAGTTGCAACATAGTTTTTCCCTAAAATCCTGGACAGCATTCAATGGTTGGATCTCTCTCTCTCTTATATTGTCCTGAGACAAGGTGAAACCTACATTATATAAACACCACATGTTTTTTTTTCCTGGAAAATATCTGGCAGTTGAGAAGAACTCAGTGAAAGCAACTCAGCTGCAGAGCACTATGGTCCTCTACAACAAGGTGTGCTCTTCTTCTCCTTGACAGTGTTTTACATTTCCATGCCAATTTTATCACTGAAGATGAATGAAGCATTTTGAACTATTTCTCATTCAAAATATTCCTGTCTGTGCAAACATATCTAAGACTCAACAAAGAAGGGTATATCATATTATGCTACATTCTGCATACAAAATAAGGAAGTTCTAGAATTCATGTTGGTACTATGGAAATCTGAGCATGGGGAATAGAATTAAGCCCCCCCAAAACCAGGAAGAATTTTATGATTAATCAGGATTAATTTGACTGAAAACAGCAATTTTCATGCATTCTTAAAATCTCTTTCTCATATTCTGAGGCTATATGGTCAGACTAAGTGGCCTGAAATTAACAAAATTGAGTTGCAGAGTTGTAAATAATGCGTGGTATTGGAAATGCCTACTTACAAGGCTGTAAACTTGTCTTTCTCACAAGCAAAGCAGATTATAACAAACCCAGAAAAATAACAACAAGAAATATTCTTTAAAACAGTGTTTTGAATTTAAAAAGCAGATGAATGCACTTTACAGCATTATCAGCCATTATTAAAGACTTCCCCTACTTGGTACAAACAATGGAGACCTTTGAGATGCGAACTCTGATGGTTTCTCTTTATGTCTTGAGATATTTCCGACGTGTTTCTGCCATAAAATTCAGGCAACTTAAAAGTAAGCGCTCTGGTGTACCAAATCAGCTTCTCAAACACCTGTTAAATTTGCAAAATACCCCTACAAATGTTTAGAATAAAGTTCTTCTGCTTACAATGGGCCTTGAGTACTCCAGAACTGGTTGCCAGACACTAAAGGCTTTGCATAGTCCTTCAGGAGGTTTCTGCACAGATTTAAACATCCTCAGCACCAACAAATGACAGCAGACAAACTCTGAAAGCCTGACAGTGCTGGATTGCCTTAGAGATGGTGACATAAGTGGCATCCTGTTCAGACACCACTGAAGCCATGAATCAATGACACTGCTCAAAGAAGGAAGTCAGACCTTCCAACAGATCTCAGCTTGTATGAACAACTGTACATAAGATGAAAGGGCTTATCAATTTAGAGATGCAAACAGGAAAAAAGCTTCCAATTTATCATGGTAAGTTTCAGGAATTGTAATGTGAAATTGCATAAAATTAGTTATGTGATGTCAGATTAATCCCTAGATGATCACAGGGGCAGGTTAAAATAGTATATATATTTTTGCTGATTAAGGTAATAAAAAAGACCCAAATGTGACTTATTCCAGAGGTGAAAATCATCCAGCTTCATTACAGTATGCAACATAAATATCCATAATTGTGAAAAGACACCACATAAATAAAGTAGAATAGATACTGAAGGGTTGTCACATCCACCCCACAGAAATATAGAATGGCTGAGGTGGGAAGGGACTTCTTGAGATCACCTTGTCCAACACTCTGCCCTAGGGTCACCCAGAGTCAAGACTGTGCTCACCTGCATTTTGAATATCTTCTGAGATAAAGAGTTGACAATCACTCTGAGCTACCTATTTCACTCTTTGACCATTACCACAGTAAAAAATGATCATGTTCTGATGGAATTTCACAGGTTATAATTTGTGCCTCTTGTCCTCTCACTGGATATTACTGAGAGGAGACTGGCTCCCTCTTCTTCATTCCAACCCATCAGCTGTTTGTACACACTGATAAAGTGCTCCAGAGCCTTCTCTTCTCCCCAGTGAGCACTGTTTGCTTTCTCAGCCTCTCCTCACATCAAAGATGCTCCAGTCCCTTAATTCTGGTCATGGTCCTTTCCTGGACTCACTCCAGTAAGTCAATGCCTTTCTTGTACAGGGGAGCCCAGACCCAGAAACAGCACTACAGAAGTGGCCTCACCAGTGCTGTTTAGAGAAGCTCTTTATCCAATAGAAGTAATAAAAAAGGCAAGACATGGTCTGAGGAGTCTGCTCAAAGAAGAACTGAAAATGCTTTATTTTATTGGGAGACCTCAACACAGAGCAACCAAAAATAATTTCAGAAGTAAGTTCTTTCATTGCACTTGATTAATCTAAATTCTCTTATACCTAGAATCATTGTGGACCATGATTAAAATAATTCATCACTTTCTATAAAAATCTTTGGAAAAAAATCTTAATTAATTAATTAATTAAAATAATTATTCAGTTTCTATAAAAATCTTTGGAAAAAAAATCTACACTACAATGAAGTCAATATTTCCAAAGTCATTGTCTCAAAATTATTTAACATTAAGAAGTCATATAATATCACTCCACTCCTAGTCTTCACAGAGTTTTAGGAACAAGAATTATATACCTCTCTCTCTGTGCATGAGATAAAAAGTAGAGACGGACACAAAGATGGGGTGAATTAGTGACTCTATGGAATTCAATGCAGTTTCACCTGGTTTTGATAGTGAAACCATATAAATATACATTTGCACTCCAACCATATTGCTCAGAAATCACCATGGAGATATGCAACCAAAGTTAACATGATCATCATCTCCATAAAACAAATTCCACATGGAGTAAAAAAGGATATAAGACATCTCCTCCACAAAAGGATCAGTCTGAATTTTTATACTCTGCTTCTTTGTGAAAGATCCAGGCTCAAGTAAAGCAGATCAGGAACCATTTTTGACAAGATTAAAATAGTCCTTCTAAAAACAAGTTATTGACCATTTATAGAAAATCTGCAGGAAAGCAAATTTAATTGCTATCATATGTCTGTCTATATAATGTGCCATCCTCTGGTACAAAAGAATTAATGCTCCTTGTCCCCTCCAAATTCTGCACTGTATGTTCCATACATCCATTTCATTACTGAATGAAATGCACAGCACTAAGCCCAGAATAATTAAAATGTAGGCACTTTAGTAATACCATTTATTTAGCATAGCCATATTTAACTCTATAAGGGTTTAACTCAATTTATCTCTTATAAGGTTTGAATTCTAAAAAACTATTCTGGATTTGTATCAATCAATCGGGACTCTCTACCAGAAAATCATTCATGGGTCAAACATACATTTCCTGCAACTTTCTTCAACTTTGCACAAGCTTTATTTAAGGAGATTAGACTTTGAAGGCTTAACTATTGCTGGTTTAAAAAAAAAAATCCACTACAAATTGCTAAAACTTAGAAAAAACATTTTGAAAATACAAAATGAAAAGTTGTAGTCAATTAAAAACACCACTAATTCAATAATTGTGCTGCAGTTTAGCCTTCTCCGTTAATTTTATTCCATCTGTATATTTAGGGATGTGATTTGTTTACTTCTTTCCTTGCA
>VZRH01005099.1:1012929-1017929 GCA_013397555.1 Urocynchramus pylzowi | reverse complement strand
TTGGGAGGTGCGGGGCATAAAAAGGAGTTTAGAGGGTAAGAATCCTAAAAGTTAGACAGGAGATACTTAAAAAAACCACCAAAGGCTGGGAGTGAGCACAAGGAGTAGAACACTGATCACAGAACAGATGTACAGGGCTGTATACGGGAAATGAAAACACCATCCCGCAATGTTAAGGGAGAGAGGGGGAAATAATCAAGGTGAAAGAAGTACCCAACAGAAAGAATTAGCATTTGACTGTATGTTTTTCTATACCATTTAAGCCAAATTTAAGTAGAATAAATTACCATCCCAGTTCAGTCTTACTGCGAGCAATTAGAACACTAAAGCCCTGTGAACTCGGTGCTGACACTAACTCAGAGCCGTTTCTTAACTTGATTTCAGAGCCTTTCCACCCAAGGCATTCTATAATGAATCCTAATTTTATTATAAAGGGTGGTGTCATTTACATTGTTTGGATTTGGAGGCACCCTGTCCTGTGGACATGAAATCAATGCCCTATAGCAGCAGCTGATGCTTTCAACTGCTTCCCACCCCTCCCCAAATTCCTTCTTCCACAGTATCCCCTGCACTCCGTGAGGAGGGTAGCGAGGTGATTCAGTCTGTCTCACAGCTTCAGAAACAGCTTCTGTCTGGGGGTATAGAAGGAAGTTTTGCAAAGTGGCACGCTATCACTAGAGATTTAGTCATTCCATGTGGGCTGGATTCAAACTGAGATCTCAGGAGCTCAAAAGACAGAGCGACACAGCCTCCACGGAAGCCTGTGTACGGCAAGTGTGTGAGAATAGAGCTTTGTAATGAGAGGAAGCACAGGTTTTATTAACAAACAGTATGGCAAACCACAATTTCTTTTAAGATCACTTCATACCTCCTTAGGAGAACTATAATTGGGGATGCCTTGATGTTTCACTCTGTGACGAGTTAAGAATTATGCCTGAGTCACTGTACTAGCCTTCATTTAAACTTTAATGTGCATTTTGCATTGGGTATAAAAACACCATTGCATTTACATCCTAGTCAACACAGAGTGGGTACTTACATGCAGAGAACAGAATGGCAACAATTGGGTTTTAAATTATTTTTCTCTCTACCAGCACAAATTTGTTCAAGACAAAGTAATAAATCCCTTTATTTAATTTTCTTCTGCTTTCACCATATGCAGAGAGGAAAAAGTAACTTATGAGGCTAGCAAGGAAAAGCAAAAAAAAAAAAAAAAAAAAAAAGAAATTATATAAAAGCNAAAAGTAAATTTTGGGGTAAGAAAGAAAAAAAAAAAAAAAAAAAAAAAAAAAAAAAGAAAATTACCAAATTACCAGAAGCAATGCCAATTTTTTTAGGTGGCTAACACAGAGGATTTATAAAATCCAAAAGGTATAACTGAGTTCAGTATAGCTCCCAAGTTGCAGCCCTTTGCAATAACACCCTGTATTTTCTCACTTGTTTTCACAGCTATTTCAAAAAGAAAAGCAGATGAGCAGCAGCTTTGTTCTTTACGTATAATTAAATTTTCAGAGCGAATTTAAAAATTATGCATCTTTATAAAACTATAATCTTACGTTTGCAAACAAAAATGATCCTACTGCATTCTTTGCAAAAGCACAGGAGCAGACATGCAGGTGCTGTTAAAGGGACAAGAAAATGAACCTTGTTCTTCTGAAAAACCTCAGAAATCAGGCTATACAAACCCTTGCAACAATACTGTCATCTGTTTAAATACTGGGACTACTGGGGAGGGGAGCTCAGCAGTGGTGGGAAGGCTTTCATGTGGCTACATGTTTATTTTATTTAATTTTTTTTTGTTGACTCTTTTACTTTGTAGCTTTTACATATTAACATCAGCTCTATGAGAAGAGGGGGGAAAACAAAGCATTCAGGGAATTAGTGAACAACTTTGTATCACAAAAACCTACCTGTTTTTAAGAATTCTCTGTAATTGTCCTTAATCTGGTTACTCTACAATTCTTTGTCATCACCATTTCTAAAACTCACAAATCCTTTCCTGCAGAGTTCAGTATGTATTACTGATACATTACTGGGCTCACATGTTCCACAAAGAAGATACCAGGCAAATAAGTGGTTAAAATACTTGTGCTTCTAAATATATTTATTCAAACACTTCACTGGTCCAAGCTTTCCGTATGAAATCCTTCAGAAATCTGACCTGTAAGTAAACTTGACTTTACTCAGCCCTTCTTTTTAGTGGCTACTAGGAAATAATAAAAAATAGCAGTTCAAATACCTGCTTTACTACAACAGTAAGAAAAGCAGAGATTAATTTCAGAAAATATAATGAAACATTTGAGGAACTGACCATTAAAACAGGCTTCTTTCTAAATATTTATGAGTCATTTTATTACTGGAATAAAGGTGTTCTGGAATACTGATCTCTAGTGTTACACCTACAGATCTACAGCACTCACAAATAAATAATAAATATTGATATGTGTGTAGGTCTCTACCTCTACTGTATTTTCAGTGGATGTGCAATACCCAGTATAATACATAAGCTATTTAAATACCTCACACCAACCTCAAAACACTGTGAAACACCGTGTAATTTTTAAAATGTTTCAGCAAAGGTTTAAACCAAAGCAATGCTTTCACTTTCAATACCAGTGTATAAATGTACTTTCCCTATCAAAGATTTTGTGATGCAAACATGATTATTACTGTACCTGATTTGATCATGGTATTCTGGGAGAGATCAAATAATAAGAGTTTTTTTCCACCCTTCTTTTTCTAGTGCCTTTTAAAAAAATTCCACTATCAAAGAATGTTAATTTCTAAGGATTGATCTAGAGATTCCTATGTAAGTATACAATTATTAGGGAAAAAGAGGCACAACAGTGAATATTTTAAAGCAATGTAATCAATATTTTTGCTTTGTGTAGATTTCCCTGCAACAATGAACAAAAAGATCTACTTCAGATTTAGAAACTCAGCTTTAAAGGAAAGCTAGACAACAAAAAGCAAGAAAGTACTCACCTCTTCACGTAATTTTATCAACTGCAACATGAACGCACAAAAAAGATAAAAAGGAAAGAAATGGCAGGAAAGAAAGATCAGTTGTGTGACAGGATACAGAATTAACATTGACAATTTATCTGTTTACATGTTTAGCATTTAAAAATCACAGACAAACACATTAAAAGAACCTAAACATAGACTACATGCAGAGTTTTTTGAACGAATAAAGATCACTTTCTCACACTGTCACATTAAACAAAGAGAATAGTGTGAAATTCTCTTTTAAACCACATCTAAGACACCATCATGAAATAAAGGGGAATGACTTCATAGAAGTCTATATTATAAAAAAAAAAACAAGTTTACTATTCCTCTCTTCGAAGATTGTACAGCTGAAGTGGTTTTGTATATACAAGTTTTCAGAATGTTTTCTGTATATTTTAGTTGTGACAACTGATTTCTTATTTTACTAGCAGATCTAACTTATTAATAGATGACTGCATCTTTATAGCATATATTTCAGTATTTCAATTTTTATACACTTGAGTTCTACTGTAACTATATTATTTTATTATTGAACTTCATACTGAGGGTTTCTGCCAGTAAAAAAAAAAATGAAGCAGCTTAGTTAGCTTAGTTAAATGGCTCAGAACTATGATTTATTGAATAGCATATTTAAAAATAGACAAAGGAATAGTGAACAACATGAAACATATTTCCCTCAGAAAAGACCCATTCCAGTTTCTTGATCCAGACCACTATACAGTGTGTATACATATACACACATAGGGTGTGTGTGTGTATGCTTATATAGTATATAAATTTATATTTATTTATTCATGCTTGTAAATCAACACAATCTAACACTAATAATATTGCTCTGGCAGCTTTAGTATAAAACTAAATAAAACCCCAGCCTGATTATCAAGCTAGGTTGTAATATACTTGCCCCTTAGAGAGATAGATAAATTATTTGTGCTGGAACAAAATGTATAATTACTCACAACAAATATCTGCACAAGAATGGCTCTTTATAAAAAAATTACAGTTCTCTCACCGATTCCAGTTTGAAATTACAACAGCTACACAATTATTTCAGTTTATGCTGATACTTCACCTACAGTTTCATAACACTAATTTTCAACACACATGTAAGCTGAGAATGTTTACTTCTAATAAAGTCTCACCAGCATGAAGGAAACAAAAGAACCTCCATTATTCTCTATTGTCTCACATGGCTTGTCTAAAACTGAAGGTTCGCCTCACCCCTTACCAAAAGGGACAAGAGCTCTAATGAGATGTAATTAGGGGGGCTCTACACCACCCCGACTTGCACTGGGCCAGCTCTTCTGCACCCCGCTAAAGGAACTTTGCTACAATTTGGTATAAAGAAAACGGCACTGCTGGGCAAACCGCTCTAAATTCAAGTGCTTGGCCTATCATAAATTGGTCTCTTTCTCCAGCTCTTCCCCCTCTTTTCCCCCAAAAAGGCAAACATTAAGGCTCTTTAGAAAGAGACGATCTGGGAGTTGATCACATAGCTATCTTTTCTTTCTGAGGCCACCATTCTTCAGTTGACTATGATACTTAAAGGGCCAAAGTTTAAAACGACTCTCCCGCAATAGAGCCCGTCCGGGCATGCCACCCTGCTATAATCAATGAGAGTTTTAAAATGCTGCACATTTGCTTTTTCAATAGGTCCCAAACAAAAATGTTCTATCTTGTTTGTGCTGCATGGCTGAATTTAAGCTCTGCATGGGATTTGCAGCTAAGCTAAGTAATGGGAGAGGGTTGGGGTTTTTTTAACATCGGCTGAAAGATATTCATTCAAATTAACAAAAGATGTATTTTTCCCCCATTTAACAATGCTCTTGATGAAAATGTGTTACCTTTATATTTATATTTTAAAACATTATTTTTATTATGGCCACTCCTGAACTGTAAACAGCGTTAAGCCGTGCACAGCCACCATTTTAGGTTATGATAATCAGCATATTTTTGAAACAAAGATTATGTTTTCTTTTTTTTTTTTT
>VZRH01005099.1:957211-1012712 GCA_013397555.1 Urocynchramus pylzowi | reverse complement strand
TGTAGGCTAAAAAAAAAAAAAAAAATCTGGTTTACGCTGGTTTGAACCAGTGGAATCTCTTGTGGCTAAGCCTTCTGCTGTGACTAAAATCAAAACTGCACCACAGAGAGCAGGGGAGCGAGATGGGATGTGTGTGAGTGTGTGTGTGTGCACGCACGCGTGTGGCCGCGAGGCTCGTCACGTGACACAAAACTACCGAATTTTTTTTAAAAAGCTGATAACGCCACCGCCGTCTCTGTCCGCATATAGATAACGAATAAATGCTGAACTCTATTAAACGCCCTTTACACATTATCGTGGGTCGAACACACAATTTTCTGAACTTATGATGACAGTCTATTTATTTTGCTATAAACCCTCGGCATGTAACGAACAGATTTGTGTCTGGTAATGATCTGCTCTGCCAGGGCTATATGAAATGATACCGACCTTCTTTAGATCTTGGCGAATTAAATTGACCAACTTCACCCCCTGGTCTGTAGCTGAAGTTTGACACACTTTATGCACAGCAAGCCCAAATCTAATATTATCACAACTTTGTAGTCAGAAATTAAATAGACACAAAATATTTGTTCACCATGAATCACATATAGAATGTATGGGTATATGGATATGCAGTTTAACCCAATGTGAATTTATTTAAACTTACTAATGAACATAGCTGCAAAAGAGAAAGGAACACTGTTACACCTCAAAAAAGTTGATAATACTGAACTTCACATAATTTTAGTCGAGAGAGATTTTGGATTTAACCCAACATATACTTCCTCAAAAACATATTACTTGCTACATAACACAGTTCCGTTATTATTAAAGCGAAGCTACAACTTTCAGTAGTGTATCACTACACCGAAAAACTCAAAACTTCCAAGGGATTTGCTAAATGTTGGTGGCCAGGATGACAAACAAGACTTGAAAGCAACTGCCTAAGATCACTCTTAGAAAAGAAATAACCCAATCCACACAGAAGATTTTGTGATTGAGTTTGTAAGGTGGGAGCTTTTTTTGATGGAAGAAGGGATATTTATTAATTTTCAACCTCTGAGTGCCTCATCTCACTACATTAACGTGATTCAAATTAAGAAGAAGTTAACATGTTAAGCAATGACTTTACTGAACTCCAGGATCATTAAGAGCACTATATCACTACCTGTCTCAAAAACAAGTTGCATTTATTTCAAAAGAAACTTTCAATAGCGGAATTATATAATTCTTAGAGGAAATGTCTATATGCTCTATCTGCTAAAAGCAGTTAAACCTTGGTATAATCATTAGAAGGAAATTGTATTCCAGATCATTCTAAGTGTTATCTAGATATGATGGCTGTTGGGAGACGTGTTGGGAAAATGAAGACAAAAGACAAATCACCATTACCTATTCTTCAATCTGTTCTTTGTAGTTCAATCTTTCATCCAAGAGAACAATTGGAAACTTATACCTATCATCCTACTCATTACAGCTTATAACTTGGCTGTGGTTTGCTGTAATTGTACCTTTGAAACTCAACTAAACAAAGAGAAGGTGAATGAAGAAAAGACACAGATAATTTAGTTTTCCAATAGCAATCTATTTTATTTCTAGCTCTTTAATATGGTCATACTAGCCAGCAAGCGTTAAGAGCCTTTTGTCTTCTCTCTCCACAAAAAACATCATGCAAATGTTTATCATGATGACAAAGACCAACAACTCATATCTCTTGTCTGCCTCTGGGTAACAACCCTGACTACCCAGGTATTCAATATTTCTATTGGCAGATTTTACCAATATTTGTGGTTTGGTAAAGGAGCAATTCTAAACTGGCAAATTTTCTCAACACCTCTTCTGTCAGAAAAGGAATCCTTTCTTTCCCCTTTCACAGTTGGTGACTGAATTGGGAAAAACAAACCCACCATTTTTCAGTTAAACTAATTTAATCTAATCCAAATTGATTGAGAAGTAAAAATCCTACAGTATTAGAATCAGGATCAGTCCATGTACCTATATTTATTTCCATCAGACAAAACAAAAGCAAGCATTTGAAACCTCTTCAAATATTTTACATGGTTTTAAGTTACACCTGAGCATCCCTTCATCATTTACTCCAAGTTTTCTATTGATATAATAACATATAGGAGTGAAAGAATATTAAACCTGGGGTTACTGAGTTAAACATGACAATATCTCATGTTCATCTCTGGTAAGGACCCAAACCTAAACTTGATTTTGAAACCATCAATAAGCTCAATACCAGCTGAAGTTTTTGCACTAACTGCTTGTACCCGTATCTACACGTATATGTGTACAGGTATAAATAAAGATATTTAATAAGAAAAAGAATGTGATATTTATTATTGAAACAACACAACAAATAATGGCTTTTAAAAATACTGGCATTCACATATTTAAAAGAAATTAGGTGACTCCTTTATGGTGCTATTTCATTATATTTTTCAAGAAAGGAATGAAGAACTTTAAAAGGTACAGAGGTAATAATTTCAAGTTGGGCTATAGAAAAGGATTTTGATTACCTAAAAAACTATACAAGAGTCCCTCAGCAGACAAATTTTTCTTACATTTAAATAGTGATCATTTGGCAGAAAAAGCCCAAAGTTGACAAATGGTTGAAGGCATCATTTAGCTCCTTGAGATGAGAACATGTCTCTTTCACCAAGTTTGGAAAAAATATCATCAGTCACAGAAAGTGCTCACATGAATCAGTTATTTAAACATTCCTTAAAAAGTGAAAATAAAATATTTTATCTCATCCCTACACATAAGATATTCTGTTATAAGTAAAGCTTCTTATCACAATTGCCCTTTTATGTCTGAATTCACACTTTTTTCTTGAAATGTAAAAGTAGCAGTACCTTAAGAGAAATAAAATGAGAACCTTAACACTTTCACAGGACTGAATTTACAATCGTGACATACAGACTGGGAAACTCTTCTCCCAAAAATAATCTTCTCCAAAAATTCATTATGTAGGCATAAAGCCCCCTCTTTATTTTACTCAAATTTTGGAATCTCCCCTTTCTATCATATATAAATATGAAGATTAATGTCCTTTAAGTCTTCAAACAGATACCAGAGCTGTTATACTCCAGTCTTATGTCTTCATATAATGTAGCCTGTGTCTAATTTCATTCATGTACAAATTAAAGTCTATTACAGAGTTTAAAACTTACTGAGCATGTTTAAAATAGTCTATAAAATCAGGGTTATGAGGTCTGTGTTTTGAAAGTCCTTGTACCAGGTAAGTCTCCAAGTCTTTATTTTTTCTGTCCTTAGCCTCCACTAAGGACATCTACTGAGCCTATACTAAGTGTAGAAGATATAAAAAAAATTCAGAACATTGCCCTGATCCATTTCCTTATTTAATAACACATTTATCAAGTAAACATTTAAACCATTTTTTCTTTCATCAGCAAAATAATTTGGATTCTATCTGGTCAGAAGAGAAAGTATGACCGGTAGGAAAACTTTCAGCTAACTTCTAACTCAAAAAATACAACCCTTGGATAACATAAATTTTAGAAACAAAAGAAATATTCCCCTTTCAGACAGAGTGTCAAACAAGTTTCATCCCAAAAAAAAATATTAACAGGTGGGTCAAAGCCTCCTGAATAAAGCGTTGCCGTCACAGTTTTCGGTAGTCTGTCGGGGTCCTCACTGTAGTACGCAGAACAACAATACGGGCACAAGATTTTAAAAAAGCCTCAGGATTATCAAGCTTTCATTCATTAAAAGAGGTGGATAGCACTCTGCATCCTAGTACAACATGCATTATGAAAGCACGCTCTTATTAGTACAACTTGTGTTTTTGGTACAAGGAGAGAAAATCTGGTTAAAGAAGGAATCACACAAGGAAATTGAGTGGGATACTGCCTAATTCTGAGAGCGCACTTTCATTTGTTTTGCCTGCCAGTGTTGATTTAATTATACTGCATTATTATCAAAGCTGCATTATGTACTTTTTTATTCCTTTTACATGTGTTTGAGGTGAAGACCTTGGCTTTGTCGGCAAACAGCGTGTTTCAAGTTATTTCTTAAGTACTAAATAATAAAGAAAAGAGAAGAAAAGATTTTTTTTGAGATAGCAGACAGTGATCACAAGTTAAAGGGTTAAATGTAAGATCTCCAAGAAACATTTTGAAGTTGATTAAGACCCCAGCTTTGCATTAAACAGTATCACTTCCACATGAGTTGTTGCTAATGCTGTTAAGGAGCAGCTTGAGAAGCCCAGTGTGCCAGTGACCTCCTTCACCCTCCAGCCACCCACTAGGGCTTCTTGATTAGCATCCTACCTGGTTCTCTGAGGAATTCCCGTCATCCCCTAGGAGTTCATTCCGCACCTCATCACTGTAGGCGATTCGTGACCTTTTCTGTAAAACAAAAAGAAAAAAGGGTTAGGAAGTAAAGCTCCGAAGCCATTGGTATCAAGGCTGATCATCTTAAACCTCGAGAGCCCCCTAATGGATACCTATTTGATTAAAAAAAAAAATCTGCAAGTGAAAGTTATTACAAAGTTCTTCAACTGCTGTACCTTAACAAATCCGCATGGCAAAACTATAGTGTTTCTAAGACAGTCACACCCTCAACATTGCAGCAATGAAAGCAGCTTCTGTGAAGCTTGAGATAGGTAACATGTCAGGCAACATACACTAATAGCAGAAGCACAGAAAAAATGCCAATGCAGGAACCAAATGCATTTTTCTGAAGAACACTTGCTAGCAAGTCAAAGAATGCAACATAACAGCAATGGCAGCAGCAATGCCACTAGACAGGAAAGGACGACTGAGCTTTTCCCATATTAAAAAAAAAAAATCCCAGAAACCAAACCTGAACAACACACAAGTGACATATCTGATTCAATTTAAAGACATAGAAAATTAACAAGTATTTTCTATGCTGCTAAGGATGCTGGGAAAGAATCAGAAATTAAAGGGAGAAAGAAAGGAGAGAAAAAAACACTGCAAGGAAACACTGATTTTCAGCAGTTCATGGAAACACCACAAAACAGACAGTTATCCATGGGATCATTATAACAGACAGGATATTTAATAAATTCACAGCTTACGAGCACCAGATTTGCTCTTGAACTGATAATTATGTTGATTCTAAACTAGATCAAGTGCCAAGCACTGGAAAGCAAATTTGTGATGATTAGCAAGGTAGCACAGGACTCAACAGAGCAATAGGGAAGTCCACAATAAGAACATCAGCCCAGCTTTCAATTTCTCTGTTAGCCAAATAACAGGCTATTACTCAGTTAATATTTCCACACTTACCATTAAAGAGGGATTGAATTTTGAACACATTGTCTAATTTTGGTTTTTTTGAGAGTAGTTATGGTAATCTTTACAACTCATCAGAGGAAGAAACCCAGAAGTAATAAAAACTAAGCTGTAGGGCCTTCCTTTATTGATGGGGGCTTCCCTCACACCCTGCCATGATAGTGACTACCAGTAGGAAAAAATTAATCCCTCTTCAAACCTTCCCTGCTTGGGCCATCATGCCAAAACTTGTGCTTGGGACTAAAGCACAGGAAAAAACCACTAGAAATTATACTGAGCTCAGGGAAATGCATCACCTTAGTAACAAGGAGGTTTGGAAGTAGGTCACCCTTTGTGCAAAGGACCTAGCAGAGAAGTAAGCCTTGTATGGGTCACCTCAGAGCAAAACATTTTAGCTCTTTATGCTGTGTAGCTCCCCTTTACTACCAACATGATCGCTGCAATGTTTACACATTTGTGATTCACTTGCCAGCATTCAGACCTAGATCATATCCTAAAGCTACAGATGTAAGGAGGAAGGACAAAGCCCTGGACCACAGACCCACGGCAAGAGGTGAATTGTGCCAAATCTTTAGGAGATCTCAGCTGTCACAGTTTCATACTAACCAAGCTAAAGTAGTCTACAGCATTAAAGGAAATGAGAACCTTTAAACAGGCTGTGGTATCAGAGCTGCCTGTTTAAATTATTCATTTCATCACTATGGGGGACTAAAACACTCCACAGTATGCAAGAATATCATATGGAGATGGGTTTTGTTTTTCTCTTTTCTCACCAAAAAGCCAACAAATTGGCATAGATTGCTCAATTACATTATTTTCCTATTTTCATTTGATACACATCAAACAAGGAAGGAAATTACAAAAATATGCCAATAAATATCTGATCATCTTTTCTGATTACGATTCAATCTTAAGACCTCATTTGAGGTCTAGTAGTTCAACTGTATAGTTTTTCCCAATTTCACAAAATGACTCAGCCCAGTTGATCCTGTTAGTGTTGAACGTATTTTTTATCATTATTAGACTGAGATGAGGAGCATGATGCTTCATGAGCTTGTTCTTGAGTGAACAAGCTTCCTAATAATATGTAGGGACTGAAATGGTCCTTGATTACACGTAATTTATTTGAAAGATATAACTGGATGATATTCTCATTCTTAAGAGCCTGCATGGGAGAAAGGAAAAGAATACACTTCATGGGAAAGAAATGTTAACAGCAAAACAATTCTTAGAGGCCCTTTATAATCCTTTATTATTATCACCAGTGAACTTAATAAATATATTTGTATCACTGTTCTTTTATTGCAATAATCTGTCACGATCTGAAAATCAGAAATTTTATTAAAAGAAATAATATTTTGGCTACAATTAGGTAGAACTCTTTGCCACAATCAATAAATAATTTGATACTACTTTTGATCACAGTTTCACTACCAAATGAATCAATAATATAAAAGGAAAGGTCTTTGAACTAAAGTGTTCATTTATTCTTTCAGGATTTGTCCAAAATATCAATATCTTGAAATACTATCCTTATTTTTACTGAAGTATTACTGGCTAACATTTTTAAATGTTGCTATCAAGTTTAGTTCAGCTTGTCTCAACTTAATAATTAAGGGGTTTTTATTATTATTTTTATTTCATAACCATCAGCTGTTTATAAATATATACTTCAGCCAAATGCAAGAATGATAGTTTGAGCTGGAAATGTCACACACTCTGCTACATTTTGAAGGAACCCAATTCATAATGCATTTTATAAATAGTTAATGACTTCTATACATAAGCTAACCAGGCAAATCAAGAAATTGTCAACATTTTTAGTCTTAGTTGTCAGTTACCACTGTCTACTGGTACTTTATATGTATGTTTCTAGAAAAGACAGAAGCTTTACAGAGTTTGTAATCCAAGGCATTTCTGGGCAGCTCAATATAGGTTTAAGAGGTTCTGTGTGCAGTTTTTTGTCTGCAAAGCTCTGTCACATATAGAAGTTTTCCTTGTACTTTATATTTTCTTGTATATACCTAGACAAAAAGTCTAAGCACACAAGTGGTTTTGCTCAGTGAATGTGTTTGCATTTGGGCACATAGCATGTGCCCAAACAGAGACACAAAAGGGTTAAGCTACTTTCTACAAGAACTTCAGCACTCAGAAAGTTTCAGGGGCTGCTTTAAATGTACTACAGTACCCAGACCTTGTGACAAGGAAGAATTTCTGATTCCAGGCAGATCTCTCTTGGTTTATGAACAGGATTTTTGCATACTGATTGGGTGATTTCCTTAAAGCCCTGTTCAAACAGATACACTTGCTCAGTTCTGTCTGGCAATTTGGCTTTAAACAATCTGTCTACTTGACCCAAGCCTTAACATTTCCCAATAGAACTGAATGTGTTCATAGGCAAGCCCAGCTAAATTAGAATTGAAATGAATTAACTCAGCTTAAACTAATTAAGATCTGTGATCTGCAGTACCACCCCCCTGTATGATTCTACATGTGAAGCAGGGTACACGTAACCAGACTGTAAGAATTCTGCTATACCACTAATCTGAGCATACCAATGAAGTTCTTCTATTACTAAAGCATATGAGAAGTTAATTTCCATGGCCTACACATGGCAAAGCAATTGCTTAAATTGCCTCACCTGGGAATTTAATACAATGTTATCATCAGACCAGCCACACTGTAAATAGATTTATAATGCTTTCCATGTGCTAGGCTAGGTTGCATATGAATTAAGTAATGATCTGGTATTACAATACAATCAGCTAGTTCCCACACCTGGCAGACAGGATATTTTGCTAAATTACTACCTATACAGATACATCACAACATAAAAACAGAGAAGGTAATGGGAAGAGAAACAATCTACATGGTGTATGACCGAATTTTACACGGTAACCAAATAAGATGTAGATAGAAAGAGGTATCCAAAATAATCTGTTTCCAACATCTGCACAACAGAACACATACTTATTCATTTCTATTCAATTTTGGCCTAATTTTCCGCATTCTATACTTTAATTACCATCCACATTCTGAAATGTTCCCATTAGTGAAGGCCAGAACCAGCCAGTGCCCCCTCACTCCAATGCACTTCCAGCAATCAGCCAAATAATTGATATAAAGTATTGTACATTTTCATACATGAACTAAAGAATAGCTTTCCCCCTCCTAAATGCTAAGCAGCCCCCAAACAGATGAGCAAATGTAGGTGCATTTCAGACAAAAGACCCAACAGATCCTTTTATCCCAACCTTCCAGTTTTTCAGGCTCAATGTTTTAAAAGCAGATTAAACAGATTTTTCTGGTGGAATATGTGTAAACAACAAAAAGGCTTATTTATCCACAAACATCTGTTTTCATACAAAATCTATTAGAATTTCCAAGTATATATAAACATTTTTTTTTAAATCTCCAGGCACCTGTTTCACACAGTTTGGCCCTGCTCTAAATGTAAATAAATACTTGAGAGTAACATAACCAGAAATAATTTGTGGGAATATATCGGATTTTATTTTGTGTTCTTTGACAGTAGTCACTTCTGCCATTTGCTAAAAGCAAGCTGAAAAAAGTGACCTGATCCCCAAATGGACAGCTAAATTCTGCAGAATATACTCTTATCTCTGCCTTTTGGAATAGGCATTTAAGTATTTTTTACTAAGCACAAATGGAAAATATACAGTTGAACGAATTTAGAGGAAAAGTGGCCATATTTAACAATCTTAAAGCTTATATTGAAACAGAAACCCAAACTGATTTCTTATTAAACTAAAGATATTGGAATTCCTTTTCAATTTGAAAAACTGTGTTCAAACTTCAGTTTTCAAAATTCATACTTAATTTTCATTTTCAAAACTATATTTCTCTGTAAAGGTGATCAAGGAACACTAGTTCACTGAAGTGACTAGACACTTCAGACTGCAAACCCAAAGGGGTTTCCTGTTCCTAAGTGGCTGAGTTTTTAGCAATTGGGTGCATGAAGCAGGAAAATTGTGCTAATATACAACCTGATGCAATGCAGGACTTCCAAGCATTTCCTTAAGAAAATTGAGGAAAAAAACCCAAATGAATACATTCCTGTCCAAAAGCAAATAAAAACTATTCCACAAATCCACTGCAACTTCTGATTGAAAGAATCAATTTAACAGTACACGTCAGCTGGCAAAAGTCAATGTCTCAGCCACCCCCAGTGCTGCCTCCCTCCCTGCACACACAGAGAAGAGGCTGCAGGCAACTCTGAAAGAGAAACAACTCAAACCCCGTGTTTTGCCACTCTGCCAAATGTCAGCAGCTTCCTGCAACAGCACAAAGAAATCAAACATCAAGTGCTAATGTGAAATTAATGCAGAGATACTATCATCCATCTTAAATAGATGTCACAGGTCCATAAATCTTCTTTTCAATAATCCTCATCAAACACACTTTTAGTTTCATTATGGGATGAGGGCAGGGAGGAAGGCCAAGCAAACCCCCATGAGGACACAACACATTTTGCTGTGCTGATCGTGGAAAATGCAGCTTCTGCCCACAAAACTACTTCCACCTCAAACTCATGACCACTTGATCATGTATGATCATCACCAACAAGGCAGATGCTTAAACTGCTATACTGCACCTGCTGAGGGTAGGGAAGGAAACAGGGGACCTGAGAGAGAACTAAAATTTACTTTTTTTGTGGATTTATGGAGTTACAGAGGAAGATTCCTATTGTGAAAAAGACAGTTCTATTTAGAAAAGCTTTTGTTTACCTGAACTCAAACTCCTAAACTTAATAGCCCAGAAATGGAAATTTTTCAAAATTAAAAAGGTTGTAACTAACTGACCTCTGCCTCATTCTGATTTTAGAGAATGCTCAAATATTCACTATGATCACTATGGAAATCTATGGAAACATCTAAAGAAACCTCATATAATGCAATACAACAGTTATAAATCCAAGCATAGAAAATTTCAGGTGAATACTGCTTAGGCTTGAATAGTACTGTCCAAATATAAAAAGGAGTAACTTCCCTTAGCCTGGCATGTAAATCAATTTTATTTTTCTTTTATTATATAAAACCACTCATCTTTGCTTGTTTGAATTACCACATAGTATTCCAAACCTTGGTCCCTCCACATACATTATTTTATTCTTTCATCAGAATTTAGTTTCTCCAAGGTGCCTTTAGTGCTAGGCTGTTCTGCACAGCAGTTTGCCAGCCTTTTTACTCATGTGCCATAATCTCAAAATGTGCTAGGCATCAGCTGCTGCAGGAAGGAAGACTGGGTATATCTGCAAATTTAACTGTAACATCTCTGTAGGCCAACAGTGATGCATGACCTCTGCACTGCTGACTTGCAGTTATTCCACTGTCCACTGTTACCCACAGCTCACAGTCTGCTCCTGTAATGTGCTTTTCAGTACTCTAATTTCAGTATTTCGTCCAACCCCCTTCTATGGATTCCTTCAAATGACCATTATTAAACTATCTTCTTTCATTACAAAGCCCATCTTTTCACATCTACTTAGCTGGCTGAGTTAACCAACTTCTCTATTCAGTCAGTGGAAATTCCTTTAAATTGTGCATGAGATCACACAAATTCATTCCTTCTCAGATCCACCTTCCTGAAAAGCCTCTTGCTTCCTTGCAACCACCCTGTGGGTGTTAAAAACCCAGTCAGATAATTCAGATTGTTAAATTAATAACTGGTTGTTGTGCCTTTTGCTTTGAATACATACAGCACATATATATTGGCTAATTTGGTGACAAAGGTTTTGCAACTTGCAGACCCTTTTTACTATGGCCATTTCTATCATCAGTGCTGGAATAAAAGGCAAGAGCAAGGCTGCAAAGTGGGGGAACACCCTTTCTTCCCAACTCAGACAACAGTTTGATTATAAAGATACCTCAGGTGAAAGACCACACCTGATGCAGGTTCAAAATAATCTACACACTGACAATTAATTTGGGTGTAGGGGGACTAAGTGGGATAAATTCGGCTATTTACAGCATAGGTTCACAATAGGCCTTGAAGTGAAAAAGGACACATCCAGACTGTGGCCCCAAAAAACCCCATCTGCATGCAAAGAATAGGAACAGCCAAAATCAAGCCAGTATTCTTGACAGATAAATTAATCCTTAATTCATGTTGAAGCTAACCTGCAGAAATATTTAAGGATATCAATATGGTCACGTAAAACAATTCATTTACTATGTCAATTCCCAGAAGACTCTTATCCCTAAAACAGATGTTCAAGAGTCATGTGAGGCACTGGAAGTCAGTCACTAATATCATACAGGCTGCTGTTTTTCTACAAAAGTCTCTGTGATATCTGAATAACTTCAATTTAAAGACCAGCAGAACTAGGCTACAAAAATAAGCTTATTTTGAGAATGGTTTAACTACAGCAGGTCTTTGAAATATAATATATACCTGTAAGAATTACAAGTTTCTCTCCAAAACTACCTTTTAGGGAAAATTGTTAAAGATAATGGCAGAACAAAGAACTCCTAGTGCTTTTTAAAAGCACACTACAAAGCTTATGTTTCTTTTATGAAATCTTTATTGGTCATCTCAACTCATCTCCTTGCTGTAATGACCTAAGCCATATATTTTAGTGGTTTCTTTTATTACTATGAGCTTGGTTTTGTGCCTTTTTTAATAAAGGCTATTTTACCACACAGCTTCATTTACCCAGCTAATGCTATTTAGAGGACAAGGAGCAACTACACATCACGATCATGTACTTCAGACTGTTTTGTGGTCCAAAGACTTGATGCTGTGTGGTAAGTGTGTAATTAACATAAATGTCTTCTAAACCATGGAGATGGAAGATACACTCCAGTGTGTTGGACCAGCAGAAAGATGAACTGAGAAAACAAAAATATGGAGCCATTTTCCTCCAAGGGAGGAAGTTTAATAACAATGCCAACTTTTAAAGAGTGCTCCCAAAGACACTAAAGCAAGGAAGAAAAAAAATCTTACAGAGGCTCAAGATTTTCTAACTAATTAGTTCACACTAATTAGCTCATGGTGAAGGATGACAAACATCTCAGATAAACCAAAACATTAAATGTTCATTAAAATACCTTTGTTTCAGCCAGTTTTTCCATCTGGAGCCCAGGTTCCCATTGCTAACAGTAACAAGACACCTGCTGGTACATTCCACAAGCTCCTTCCTTTCCCAGAAAAAAGCATCCAAGTTTCACTTCCTTCCTCTATTTGCTCCTTGATTGCCTTCATCAGTCTGTACCTAACTGTAAATAGAAACCTGTAAATGGGCTGAACCAGTTGCCATTTTTGAACACTACCATCATCTTTTTCAGCTCTCCCACTCCCTGGATTTCTAACAGAAGGCAAAGCCCAGGAAAGACTATTTTTTAGGTTTCCCAATTAAAAGTACAATTTTGCTACAGAGCTCAGTTCTCTTAATAAATTATACATTTTGTCCACTGTGAACTCCAAGTGTAAAAGCCAAAATGAAACCATAAAGACAGATCTCATTTGGGACATCCAGAATGAGGGCAGGGAGAATGAGATAAGGCAGCTGAATTGTCCCACCTCCATTTGTGCTACTCTGATAGGATCTATTTTAAATCAAAGACACTTAAGCAAACCTTTCCAAAAATACTTTTTAGTCCACAAAAATCTATTTTTAGACACTGTCCTTTTTTTACTGACCAAACACACTCTCAGCAGCATCTTTCCAGTCATATATCGATATGCTTTTTAATTTCTGAAAATAATACACAGAATAAGAAATTTTCATTTAACCCCTAAGAATATTAATCACAATGTGAAGAACCCTATTCCATGAGAGTAGCATATATTAATTTCTGACTTCACCATTAAATAAAAATAAAGTAATGCTTGATGCAAGGAACAATTAAATAGACACATTGTGTAATTATGGTGGTTTGCATACAAATACACCCAAAAGGTGCTCATTCTGTGTACTTCACTGCATACATTCTGAACTATAAGCACATCAGCTCAAATTATCAATTAATGAAAAGGAAAATGAAAAATACTTTGTGTAGAACATAGTCCTATCAAAACTAATTATTGGATCTTGCTCTTCATGCTTCCTGAATTTATTATTTTTGCATTGACATGATTTAGCTGAGATACCTTTCATTCCTTCTAGAACATATGTACTTGCAGACAGACATGTTGCCTTGCTTGAAAAAGAAAAATTGTCCGAGTTTAGTAATTTCAGTAGTTAAGTGGCCACAATTTGGCTTTGAAGTTTGCAGCAGATTGATGGGGGAGTAAATCTGTACTTTCACTGCTCCCCACCAGGCACTACTGGGACAGCACCAGTTGTTTCATGCTGTGTTAAATCAATAGCTAATACGGTAAAATACTAACCCGATGTTCAGACATGGCATTTTCTAGTTTTATCACAAGCTGATGAGGAGCAGTTCTTGCTTTGCACTACCTGAGATAAAAGTCAGTAACTAATCCACTACCTCTAATTTATTGAAAATCCACTACCTCTAATTTATCAACCCAAAGTCCTCCTCCTTTTTATACTGCCTCTCCATTTTTCAGTCTCCCCATTCAGTGAAAATACTTATTAAAATATTCATTCCTAAGCAGATGAAAAAATATTATAATGCACATAGCTATATGAAAAATAACCGTATCAACCCATTCCTTACTTGATTTCTTCATAGCTCAAGTCTTAAGCCTAATAATACAGTGTAAGGGAAAGGCAGTATACTTATAGAAAATACTGATATTTACATATATTTAAAGTGTCTCTCTGATAGACAAGCTTCATCTAACTTGTTGTTTTTCCCTGTTACCTGTGGCATAGTTAGGAATTCTGCCTCCAAATGGACCAACATACCTCAAGAAGAATAATGAGCAACACTAATACTGGCAATAGCTCATTTCACACTAAATACTGATGTCCAGATTCTAAAAATCCACTGAGTGTTTCTGTTTTGTCCTTGTTACTATGTTGTCACCAACAACGCTTACACATTTCTATTGATCTTGTTTATAGCTGCCTAGATTTTCCCTGTCAAGACAATGTAGTGTGAACCTTAAGGAAAGTCTCACTTGATGTATGACTGCATAAAGGCTGTTATCACAGTCAAAGCTTCAATTAGTCCAGAACTTGTACTGCCTCCTATAGTGGCCATTAATGGATAATAAGGGGAAAACTTAAGAAACAGAGCAAGGATGGAATTATTCTCATTTCAGTAAATGCTGTCTGTTTCTGTTGATCAGCAGTTCAGGGAGTTTGAGGTATATCTAAGAGCTTCACACTTAATAATAAACCTTGGTGCTTACTGCTTAAATAATGCTTCTTTTATTTAAATAGCAATTGAAGAACAGCATTCATGCACAAACAGAAAGATGTTCAGCTCCCACTATTAGGATAAAGATTAAATTCAGAAGTTATCCCACTTTTCACTTGAAAAAACTGGAGTGAAATTCCAAACAAAGAAGCTAACAATTAAAGTATCAAAAGCAATTGATTTGTATCACAGAGTGTTGTAATATCTCCTCCATGGAGCATATTTTGGCAATAAAAATTTAATCCTGAGGCTCTCATCTTTACATGATGAACTCCAGAGTAAGAGAAAGATTACCTAATGAATTACTTCCCAATTTCAGCCCATACAAGATAGTTGCTCTCCCAATCTCTTAACAAGCTATGGCAAATATTCAAATTATTCATATTAGAAAAATAGAACTATACTCTACAGTCATATTATATTTCTGTTCAGCTCCTTTGAAGTGCAAGAAAAGCCCAGTACCATTTGACCAAACATCTGTCCCTCCACCCCAGCAGCTGTTCTTGCATGGCACAGCGTAGAAACTTCTGGTATAACAAAGCTGTTAGCATCAAACACAGATGATCTGATACAAAGCCAAACAAAGTTTGATAGCATATGGCAAACATAATAGTTTCAACACCAACTCATGAACCTGACATGCAAAACCAACGTGGAAAGAATAAAAGGAACTAAAGGGAAAAAAAAAATCCAATTGTGTAGCACATATCTGGGTTTCTGATTCCTGAGTATTCAAGGACAGACTCAAATTTATGCAATAATCTCAGGTTAAAATTTCAACCTAAAAATGAGTTGTCACAAAGCTAGAGAGCAATAACAACCATTCCACTAAAGTCTCAGATGTTAGACCTGCCATTCTTTCCCCATCATTCAAAAATTTTCTATCTTACACCTTTCACAGTTTGTATCTTACCTCCACTTATCACATGCTGGCTCCAGTGCAATCATACTTAGCACAAAATGTGAACAATGAAACATCATATTTTGTTCCCTTTCCTACCACTCATTTTGCCATTTCCTACTGGCTGCCTCCCTCTGCTCAGATATTTGGGTCCTCTCCTAAATTCCCTCTTCCAAATCCCCACAGCATCATACACTGCACAACAAGCAGGAGTGGTCATCTAGGAGTCTCATTTGTCCACTGCTACTAAGAGCAGCTCTATGGTTCTACAGGACAATGACAACCCTTATGACAGGATCACAACAGATTTCAAAGATTTCTGAAGTAGTGGCCTCATGGAAAAAGCTTAGAACATTGTTGGGTGATAGTGTATACATTTTTCCTTTAAAACAAGATGTATATACCTGATAATACAGGATCCTGTAGTAAATCACGAGACTGACACTTGAGCATTAACTGCAAAACATAAGTGATTCCACAGTTAAGCAGGAAAATGGGAACCATAGTTGCACACAGCTGACTAGAGGTATACTTCTATTTAAGGATGAAAAGCAATTATTGCACCTTAGAAAGTATTCTATCAGAAAGTGTTTGCTAGGCCATTGGGATTCCTAGTTTGTATTGCACATTTTGGATCTAAACACCTCATCAAAAAGAGGATATTTCAGTTATTTATTACATCCTGAAAGAACCATCGCAGGGGATCAGTAGGAACCAGTATGTGTTTTCCTAAACAGTATTTCCATAGATGGCCACTAAAACTGACACATTTGTTTCTATCACTTTAGGAAAAACAGGTGAGACCTTGTGGCTGGATTTCCTCCTCCAGTGTATCATGGATCAACTTTGACTAAACAGACAAAACGACATAAGCACAGAAATTGCCACAAAGCCACAAACCAGATCCACAGAATAATTTATTTAAAACTATCTGCTAAAGGGGGGAAGCACTCTAAGACTCCCCCAATCACTCTAATTTCATATAGGGGCATCCCTGGTATCAGTGTCCTGTTTTTCTCAGGGGCTGGGTAGTCCCCAGGGTTATTAAGAAGAAACTACCAGTCCACTATCTCAAAGAAAAAGGTGCACATACATATTTCTCCTTTGTTTGATTTACAGACCTGAGGAATATGGATTACCTCTGTTATCTGCACAAACAAGCTCTACTAGAATCTTGGCATTCAGTCAACTTTTATCTTGGGGACCCCAAATTGTACTGTTAGGCAACACAGAGCACCTATCTCAACTGAATTGTCATACAAATAGATTTTTTGTCAGATGTTCAATTTGTATTGGGGAGCATGCCAGCAAAAACAAAAGTCAGCAATTTAAAACAACAAACCAGCCCCTGTGCTGACAGGAACAAATTACTATATTCCAAATGAATAAGAATTACTGTAGATCACAGATCCTCAGTATGAGCACTACACAAAGGGTGGAAAAATGCTCCTCAAATTAATTCTTTCTGGTAACTCCGTGCTCTGAAACAAAAAGAGGCTGAGAACAAATAAAATACAACGCAAAATAATACAAATAAGTTTATAAAAGCACATAAAGAGGTACAATCAAAGAGGAATTAATTATTTAACAACTGGTAGTGCAAAGACAGGAGATGAGCAAAGACTCATTAGAGTTCAAAACTAAACTTTTGCAGTTGGTCAAATGGTGCAGCAGTGTGCTGTACTTCTAACAACTCCCAGATCTGCTTTCGAGGCAATGACCTTACAGAGCTGAGTGCACTGCGAGGTGATGCATGCATCTTTTCGGGCAAAGATAGAAGTAGCTGCAAAAACACAATACATTTTGTTAGCCCACCCTAGGAGCAAAACTTATTTCTGTTCTTCCACAAACCACACAGAAGGTCTAGCACAATCTTTTCAAAGAAACCTTCTGATCACTCTGTAATTATTCCTTTTCGAGTGACCCCATTCCATAACACACCATTTATGAAAAGACCTTGAAAACACTTTCTCTCTGAAACTTGGTAGTACACTACACAGACCTTAGCATTTGAACCAGGAATATTTTTCTTTTATGGATTATAGCACTTAAAGAAGCCTTCATCTACAAGCTAATTGGAATGAAATTTATCTAAATTTTTTCTGTTTCTTTTTCTGCTGTTTGCAATGTTTTTGGGGATTTGTTTTTGGTTTTTAACTCTGTTGAAAAATTCAGCATGTTCACTCATAGTCTATCTCCTATCCTGACAAATGAAATGATTTCCAGTTTTGTCTTTTCAACTGTAATTTCTTATCTTAGAAATTAGAATAAATTTGCCAAAAAAGCAATGTGAAATAATAATGTAACATTGAGCACTGGTAGGTATAAAAGTATATAAAAATCCCACCACCCTAATGAAAAAAAAAATACCGCCAAAAACTACACTGAGAAAAAGCGTGCACAAAATTCAGTAATAGTAAAGAAATAATTATCTTCTTGAAAGTAATTTCCTAGAAAAAATTATAAAAAATATCTGCATAACACACTTTTAGCAAATTAATAATACTAGAAAAATAAGGCCACAAGCAGGAAAATATTTTAATTTCTGTTGGATCACTCCATTATCTGTACCATGTATACAGTGATTTTGAAACTAGAAGGAAACCACCCCTTCCCATCATTTTAAGATATTCCAGAGAAACTTTATACAGAACCAGCACAAAAAAGTGAGCAGTGGAACAATAAAGGCCTACAACCCAACCTCTATCTTAAATTCATTTGCATATAATGGTATAAATGTAAGCCATTAGTCAAATAATTAATACTAACTAAAATGGTGACAGCCTAGTTTTGTAGAAAGCACAGAGCAGCCACTTTCCAGTTTACTTTTAAAAACTGAGAGATGATACAGGTTTCACTGAACTTTGAGCAGCTACAGATACTCAGCATCTAGCTTTGGCCCTAAGACAACAGAATCAAGATGGGTTTTGTTGAATGCTGCCATGATTAACCTAAAAGTTTGATGGTTGTATTTCCTATCTTACAGGAATAAGTATACATGTAGGATGTCCCATTCCTGACCTTTGTTCTCTCAATCCTACACACATGTTGAGAGATCAGTGGGATGGGCAGCACACAGAGGTGACACCAGACCTTGTCCCTGCTCGTATTTGAGGCCCAACTCTTGGTATGGCCACACTAGAAAACAAGTCTAGAAATGGAACTACATATTTACAGTATGTATTTACAGATCAAAATGAGAACATACATAATACAGACAATATACCTGCACAGATAAGTATATGTCATCCTAGTCCTGCTTAGTAAACAGAAGATGAAAGAAAGCAAAACTAATGTAATTTTGAATGATGATTTCATTATTTCCCATGACATTAAATAAAGCATTTGGCAGTGCAGAAATTTTTTCACATTGTCACAAAATTGATTTACAATTATGATGGTGATGGGGATTATTTGCTATTCAATCTATACCTGTCTGATTCACAATCAATACATGAACTTAAAAAAACCCTAACATGTCTTTAGAGTAAAAGCTGTGTCGTGGAAGACTATATAAACTGTATTGATGGAAGCTATACAATGTACAGAAGCACACAGCTACCTGCTTCCTGCGGTCATTGTCTTTTTCTCATACACTGGCAAAAATACCATTCCGCTAAGATCTGAAGTTTTAATACTTTCTTTGTGGGGTTGTGACTCTTTTATGTGGAATTCAGAAGCTGAAGCATAAGTACACAAGATCTACCTGCATCTTTTGACTTGAATTTTGTAAAACTGGCATGGGACGAAATCCTTTGGTGAACAAATATACGAGGGAGATGGGAAGAGATTGATCAATTGATTACTTTTTAAACAGAAAATGTAAGAAAGCTCCTTCCCTGGCAAGATAGAACTTAGTAATACAAACCCTTTCAAATCTCAGTGGCTGAAGTCCTTTCTAATGAGACTTGATTTGGGGAAAATATCAAACTTTTCTCACTGCACAGGGACAGCATTCCTATCATATTTTCCTATTGAATGAGCAGGAAATATATGAACACCAGCTATGTGGCTGCATCAATACACTCTTTGACACAGCAATTCATAAAGGAACATGGCTGAAAGTCTAAAGATCAAGTACTTCAGTTTTAAAGTTTTAAAATTTAATTATTAGGAGCATAACATAGTAAAAGAAAATACTGCCTTATTTTAAAAGGAGTACAACAACTGTGTTGTTGCATAAACCTGATATCATCAATGTGGGCATATCCTTTACTAGCAAAGCCAATGCAAAGGTCAGATACTGAAGTTCTTTGTGCAGAGAGGACATCTTTCTGACTCTGGCCACCAGGCCTGAGGGAGTTATTTGAGACCTACTGAATAACCAGTAACACAGTAATGTTAGACAACACTGTTTCTCATTAACAGAAGTGCTAAGGGGGAAATACTGGGCTTGCTCTGCAGTTACATAGCTATACTAAAAAAATTAGCAGTCTGAGTGAACTGCATTGTCACACTCAGTAGACCACAAAATACCACTTCACACAAAAAAACCCCTGCACTACTAACAGAGCACTCTATACAAAATGGTATCTAAGTAAAAAACAGTAGTGGTTCACATGAATTCTTAAATTGTGTGTAATATTTAATGATAAATATGAGACTTCATGCAAGGCCTAAGAAGTGTGTAACTATTTCAAACTCAGGTTTTGTGTTCAAACTTCCACAAACCGGTTAAAAAAAAATTCAAGATACCTCTTTCAAGACAATCTCTTAATTTCCAGATAGTTTTCTAGGTGGTCGTTGCCTATACTGTAAGTGCTACATTTTAAAAATAAATGTGTAGTAGTAATGGTCTGATTCCCAGCTAGATAAGTTATGTAGAAACAATAACTCAAAAATGTACAGCTTAACATCAGCACTATCTTTAAGAAGGCATATAAATCCAAAGTGTACAAACTTAAAAATATTTCCATTTACAGAGCTTTTCCTGAGAATGTTATTATTAAGTGAATGAGGGAGAGACATAGTAACAGATGGAATTTGTTTGTATTCCCAAATAATAGTTGTGGTATTTTCCCCACTTAAGTTATACTATTTCCAGAACTAGGATCACACCAGAACAAAGGAAGTCTTATTTTCTGTGTAGGCTGCAGCTAAATATATTGATCTATCACTCCAAGAAAACCAACACATGCCTGCTATATTCCCAAACTTTTCATTGGAATAACAAGCACTACTTATCTAAGCAAAACTTTCACTGTTCTGGGAGCCAGGAAGCTCAGACACACTGTTTATACCTCACCTGGGCACAACACAGTAGAAGTGACTGCATCCCCTTCTGTATCACATGTGGTCAGGAAAAAATAAAATTTATAAATCTGACTTAGCCATGCTAATTCAGACCAAAGGTCTATCCAGCCTAAGATGCAGTACCCAGGAAATACTAATATTAGAAACCCAGAGAAGTGGTCAAAGTGCATGACCCTTGTCTGGTACCCCCTCTTTCCTCACCTACCTTGTGGTGGACTACAGATCAGGAACTTCCCAACTCTGATGCCCTCTCCCCTCTTGCATTTCAATCTCTGATTCAATAAATTAATTTGATGCCACCTGACATATTATGAGCAGTGGTGAAAAACTTCTTGACACTGCACCTTCTTTATATGCCACTCCATTTACATAACCATCTCTGTATATAGCCCTTCCCTCTTAACCCTAGCTGAAAAATTTCTGTCCATTACCCAGTTCCTTGCACTGAGCTGCTCCAGAGCTTGTTCTGCATTTTTGAGGAACATAGTCATAAAGGTACATAGGTAGAAAGATGATTTGTCTCAATCTCTATTCCTTTCATAGAATTTCCTTCAGTGCAATTCTCTTTTCTGAACACTACTGAGTTCGGACTTTTTACTGTATTTTCCCCAAACAGTAACACTTGCCTGTCACTGAGAATGTCAGTTCAGAACTGTTTTCCTGATAGGTGCATTCCTTTCTACTTATCAACAATAAGTTTCACCTCTGAGTTTAATGCTTAACCACTAAGAACACTACTCCTAAAATAATTAATTCAGCTCTTTTACTGTCCTGCATATTTATCACCAGTAGCTTCATCAATTCTTTCCTTTTTTATATTAAGACCATCTAAAACAAGGCTGAACAACACAAATAGGAAGTTGTGGGACACCACTGATGAGCTTCCTCCCCTGTGAAAATTGACCATTTCTTCTTACCCTTTTGTTACTTATTTTATTCAAAGTGCCTTCCCTAATGCCCCACACAGTAACTTAATTTTTTGAAAAAAAGCTCTGCTGAATGGAAATCTGTGAAATCTTCTCCACATAAAATAAACTTGTTAATTTTGCTTAATTAAAGAGAGGTTCAAAGTTGCACACATCAAGTAAAATGCAATAGATTGAATTAATTAAATGAATGGTATGAAGTTCAGCTGTCTCTTCCAGACACTGACTAGTATCTATTTCCATGAATATTTCCTTATAAATTCCTTTTCAGCCTCCAAACAGATTTGAGCCACACAGCCTCAAGATTTACTGTATGAATGCATACAGTTTTTAATTTATTTATCTTAAAGAGAACCTTTGGTGACACCTAGCAGATAAATGATTAATTGCACTTCTTACTATCTTTGTGGAGTCCCTACAGCTGATATTTTAGAGCCCAGAATGAAAAGCTTACCCAAATAGAAAATAGGTGGCACCCACATGCTTATACCCACCCTAACTCGCAAAACAAACAGAAGCATCAGTTAAGCATAATGAAGCATTTGCTAAAATTACATATTTGGATACAGATATACTCATCTGTATAACTTCTAACATCTGCTCAACTCTTAGCAGATAATAGCCTTAAGACACACAAAAAAAACCCCAAAAAAACACACGCAATGCGGAAAACATTATATAACTTCAGAACCCTGATAACTTACTAGACAGCAGGCTTTGCCACCAATACTACTAGAGAAGGACCTCCTACCCACAGAATAAAGTCATCCAATTATATAGGATGAAACAAATTAAAGAAAGTGAAGGATTTTTCATATAACCAATGTTATTTAGTTTTATTTAAGGCACTATCATTTTCCAGGGTCTGTGCATCCCTGCTCCTCCAACAGCTTGACAGGGGGTCTGGGAACAGGTCCAAAGCAGAAGGCTGCTCATGGTAGGACCATCCATTCTTCTACAGTCACACCCAGCCCTGCTATTTTTTGCCACCACTGGTTTCAAGTTCAGTTCTTACATTTTCACACCACACAAATGACAAAACATTAATTAAAAAAAAAAAACCAAAAAAAAATACCACTTCTACATTTGCATTCTGCTTCATTATTCTCTGAGTTTGAGAATTCTCTGACTCTCCCTCTGCAAAAGTTCTACTCCGATTTTTTAGTTCCCCTGATCCTGAGCCACAACTTTGATAACTAATTCCTGTTCTGATGATGCAGTTCTAGGTTGAAACACCACTTTTTACTCAGGAATCTCAGTCCCAATTGAGAAAGGCTGGAAGAGTGTAAGAGTGTAAGAGTAACAGCACACACCTGCTTTGCCCCTGCACCCTTCTGCAGTGATTTTTTACTCACTCACAGAGAAATAACATGAAGCTGTTTGGGGTTTTGGTCCAACCTAATGTACTCATTCTTGTGGCAGGTGGGGATATACCAATGGGAAGTGTTTGATAGTGGTTTCAAATGTGATGCACAATCCTAATGACTTCTCTAACCTATCCCATCTCATTTTCAGCAACGCATTCCTCTAGGAAAATTTTACAACTCTTCTTTGCTAACTGAATCACCTGCAGTATAGACAATATTATCCTCAATAGTACGTTGCATAATTCTAGCTTTCCCTCAGCTATAACTTCAGTTCCACTTCAGTCTTATTATCTGTCTACCCTGTAACATTATTAAAGAGGGAAAAATCACTCCTTTTAGTAAAGATGGAAGAAGAGGTGTAGTTTTTGTGTTGTTTTGTTTTTTTTTTTTAATAGGAGCTGTATAAGAACAAACATTCTCAGGGATTGCAGAGTCATTTTGCATCATGCCACAGAAAAAGATGATCACGCCTCAAAGACTTTGTCCGGGTAATGTTACAGAATTTCTTGCATTTCTTCTTTGCAACAACCAACACCTCAAAATCTTTGAGGTACTTCTGTCCCCTTCTTCAATGACTTAAGCATTAGCTTTGCTATATACAAGTTTCTGATTTCCTTACTTCAGCTGGTATATTCATTTACCCAAAAGGCCTCTGGATATCCTGGTTGCTTGACCATACTGGAAATTCACATGAAAGAAAACATATCAATGAAATTCTCCAAATGGCAAGTGATTTTCTCTGAATTCATAGCTGTTCAAACCCTACCTTGCTAAGACTGAAACATGTTTCTTGTGACAAGATCATGTCAAAGGATGAAATTTCAAAAGCACTTATGTAATCTGAAAAAAAACAAGCCCTCCTTGAACCATGAAATGACGTGCAGGTTTCTACATATCTTTCTTTCACAGGTTACTCATGAGAATCTGAAAATCCCACCTGAAAAGACATAAGACTAGAATTTTTAAGAGGTCTAAGCTGCTCAGCACTGAAAGCCATTGAGGATTGAGCACTGACACCTTCAGGTTCTTTTCTGAAAAAATCTCAACCTACATCTTTTAAGCTGCCACAGGTAAAAGCTTATAGCAGCTACAAACGATGGCTTGACAATGGGGGAAAAAAGATGATAAAGATGGCAATGGCAGTGGTCAGAGGTAATGCTTCTGCATGTTCCTGCAGACCTAGTGAGAAAGCTGCTTTTGATGGTGGCCTCAGAAGCAGCTTAATCGTCTGCACTGGGGCACGAAGCATCTCCACTGTGGACTGCTGTAAAGGAGGAAGCAAATCAGGAGGAATGAAATGAAGGAAAACAGAAAAAAGACTACCATCTAATCATGTCCTTGGTGGAAGAGAAACTCAGAGAATTAGCGAGATGAGAAAAGTTCTAAGTCAGCATCTTTCCCCTAAATGCAAAGAAAAGATTTGAAGCTGATAAATACCACCTTACCAACCTACTGCATTTAGTTCCCTTCCCTGGGACTCTCAACTGATAACTTTGTGAAGGGGCACCAAATTAAATGTTCCAATAATGCTTGGCTTCCTCAAGCCCAATTTCACCAGGAAACAGACACAGGAAATAAAATCACTGAGATATCAATTTACAGTTCTAACTGGTCCACAAAAGGTATAGAAAAACTTTTCACTTTAAAGGAGTACTTCACATGAAGGTTAGTTTCACAGAAGCAGATCTAAAACCAGAACATTTTACCATTGCACCAAACTTTATATTTTTGAAAATGTTTTGGTCTGAAGCTTTGAAGCTTTATTCATTTTCTTGAGTTGAAAGCCTCGTGAACCATTTCCTTATTTTGGGTTCACAACATAGAGTCATGACCTTTGGTGCTGCCTGTAATTTTGTCCATTTCCCCCCTCTCCTCACCAGCCTCCAGAAGCAATGCAAGGACAAAATTAAATAAAATGTGTTTATATATTAAATAGTTTTATATATTACATATAGTTTTAATTGTCCCACAGCTGCTGCAAGCTAAACTGGCATCAATATTCCATATACAGCAAACAATGCACATGCATCCACATACACATGAAGTATACATCTGGATCTTGCACAGACTTTGGGCAATATTAGAAAGTTTGCAAAATAGAGCAGCATTAAACTAATGTGCAGTTTGGCTGAGGAACCAAAGACACTTTGAATGAAGACAGTTCAATACAATTGCAATTTATCTTGTATCATTATTATAGCTTACAGTTATAGAGACACCAGGTATGTTGACATATACTGAATTTTCTTCCTCAGTCTTTCACATTTTGTTCCATATTTGTAAGCAAGCAATATGCTTCACTCCATTTTATATCTCAATGCCTTCTGATCCTTAGTTACTGTCCCCACATGGAACACAAGCTTAACAGCATTGCAAAAAGACAGTTGTTTGACCTTGCCTTTGTACCCAAAGAAGCTCCCTGTTGGTAGACCATGACTTCCACCAATCCAGAGAAATCACTCGTTACTGGAGTAAAACACAATGCTCAAATGTACCATGTCACACATTCATAGGAGAGGAACAATGTGAACTTGGGAAAGGGACTTCTTTACAGGGAAGCTGGGAATAAAGCAGGCCACAATGAAAAGCTCAGATTTGGCCAGTAATACCTGAAAGGACACCAAAAGGTCAATGATGCATTTATCTTTCTCTGGACACATCCTTCATCCCCAATTACACCCACTGTGAAAGTCTTCAAACTAAAAATATCTCCTTTAGATGCTCCATGTAAAGAAGAAAACCCCACCTTCCACAGCCATATCCATTATATTCAAGTGTGTCTAAATGTTAATGTATTTCCTCTCAAACACCATCCAACAGTTTAGCAAACCATTAGGATCTGAGCAATAAGATCCATCAGCTGTCCAGTCAAACACCCACTAAAAGGGACAACAGAGCTGATAAGATCTTTCCAGTCTTTCTGCCAAGTTTGCTACCACAAAAAGTGTGTGTGTGTGTGTGTGTTGGGATCACTCTATAACGAGGAGGGAGCAATGGTAAGAGGGACAACTGTCTCCTTTTAGCAATCTTGTTTCTAGCTGAGGAGTTGGAAGGCTGAGCAGCTTTCCTTCCACTCCCAGCCATCTGTTAAAAACCTCAGTGAGGACAGTTCTACATCAGCAATTATTACTGATAAAACAAAAGTGCTCTGACACAATCTTTAAAACAGGATACTTCATTTTATCAGTCTAGAGAAGAACTTATTCTTTCACAGAGTTACTGACTAACAGCAGGCTGGATCACTCACCCCCCCACTCACCCCTCTCCCCAATATGCAGCACATTCTGTGCCAACCATCTCCCCTGAGTTTAACACTGTCATCTATGTTTTGCAGGGGGAGAAGGGAAACCTGACCTCACGCAGCATTTTATTAAAAAAGCCTGGAAGTCATAGGGCAGTAATAAAAATACCAGAAAAATAAAATTAAGGAAAAGAAAACAGAGAGAAAAAAAAAATCCACAACCAAAAACACAATAGAAACAATACTTTGTGTTCCTATTTTAAGTGCCTCTCTCAATGCTATATGCATAGCAGCTAAAGGCAAGCTGGAAACCAGCCAGGTCCTGGCTGCCAGCAAAAATTTTGTCACCTCCTTTGAACATCTGAAGTATGTTTACCCAATAGATTTCATTAAATTACACTTCCATTAGGAAGCATACAATGTTGATACTCATCTCAAAGATAAAAGGGATCGCTAAGAGGCATGTCATCCTGCTCCCCAGCTGATTGCTATTTCTGGGCCAATCAAGGAAAGGAGCCAGAACAATACTTAGTTAAAAAAATGCAGCATCTCCCCAAGGACTACATACTAAGAGACTGCAGCTCCATTATCAAAATGAGCATATCATTAATGACAATACACATAGAGTATGTTATTTTAATACAACTCATACACAACAAACAAGCTGTATTTGGGTCATTAGCTGAATTTGTAAAGCAGTATTTCCAAGGGTTAGAAACTCCTTATCGAGATATGAAGTTTATAGGTTGGGAGCAGGGAGAAAACAAATATTTTATATGATCCCAAAATACAGTGACTCTAATAACACTCTGCAGTTTGAAGTGCAATGTAGTAGCTAACAGAACAATAGGCTATTCAAACAGAAGTTCTCATATTAAAGTAAAGCAGAAGTAATTTAAAACACCAGGCACTGTTTTGCTAAACATCTATGAGGGATAATGAAAGCAAAACGCCACTGATGCAGTTTATACTGCATGTATCACCTTTTAATTTATTATTACAGTACAGTTAAAACAAAAAAAAGACTCAAAGCAAATTTTACAAGCATTAAAAAAAAATCTATAGAAAAAACAATGCTGATTGTAAGGCAAGACACTGGGGAGGGAGTAACATAGGCGAAGCAAATAATTTATCCTATGGTAGGCTGAGCCTTTCCTAGCAGAGAGGAGGAGATATCTTTGTCTCTAAGCATTGCTGTTAGATGTATGATGTTTAGTGTGTTTCCTAATCTCCAATTCACACAACAGCAATAAAGCAAAGAGGACAAAACCAAACCCATGCTAATTAAAACCTGAAGATATAGGAAAGGGCTGGGAGGTGTTAGCTCTTTACAGTCAAGCTCTGCCTCATCGTCTTGCAGCAATCTGTGACTATTAATCTCTAAAAACACTCCTTGCTCAATATTCTGCAATCTAGACTTCAGCCAATCTCTTTCAACGTGCAGAAAACCTTTTGGTTTAGCCATATTTGACATATCATACGAACTCCAATTATCCATCTTTTTGCAGTTAATCATCTCACAATTACATTTCCTGCACTTATAAGCATCCAGCTGGGAACTGAGTTTTAATCTAGGAAATAAAAAAAAAGGACTCAGGTTTCTAACAAATTACTTCTAATTAACCAGAACCTTTTCTAGTCGTTCCAACCTAAAGACGCCTACAGCAAATGAAAGAATTTATTGTTTGCATTCCTAATGATACTTTAAAATTTCATTTCAATTTCCCCAATGAGTAACTTTCAGGAAATTCACTGCACTTATATCTACTTAAACAAACATTCTGTTAAGCAGGAAATGCACAGCAACACAAAACCTAGGGGAAGAAAGAAAAAAGAGCTGGTATTACACTGAGCAGAAAAGCTGCTAAACAAAGCTAAAAATCCAGAATGCTAATTAACAGCAACTTCCAGAAGTGCACTGCAGCTATGGTGCCCATGCTCTGCCAGAGTTATTTGTAATCTCAAAACTATGATCCCAAATAACAGTTTAGAAAATTAAAAGTTCGGTTTGTTTTTTTTTATTTTTCCAGGGAAAAAAAATGGTCAGTTCTACTGATACAAGGCAGCAATTTGTAATCTGTACAAAGGAAGTGGATTAAATGAAGCCACCTCTCTAGATAACTCAGGAAACTAAGTCAATGCCAGTTAAACAGCACATGAAAGAGCATTGTCCCACAACTTCCAGTGATTTCCCCAGGGAAAGATTTGGAATAAAAGCCATACAAAACAGGCTTACTGCACAATTGGGAAGTGCTTGATACCACAGGGAGGTAACATGAGGTAAGAATCAAATCTAACAGTTTCATTTACATTAAGTCATATCAATTTTCTCCAACTGTTTCAGAAAGTCAATGCAAACATCTGACAGAATAGGATTGTTGCAAAGTAAATTATATCTTTCATGTTTTTTGGACAGTCAAATACCAGAGGGTTTTCTGTCAATTATATGGTATCACAGATGTACATCCCAAATCTGTCCATCTATCTAACAACAAGAAAACAATATACATCTGAAAAACACTTTCCAGAGCTACCTTTAAGTAATACATAATATATAGGTCAGTCTAACTGCAGAAATATCTGTTCAAAAGGTTGGTGTCATTGATGCAGTACAAAAGTTTCCACAATACAAAACAGGACTGCACTAATTGGCTGATTGATTTAATACCAAGTTAAAGTAGTTAATTATTCTGGAAAAGAGTTATTTTTAATGCACCTGAAGCCTTCCAAAACCATTAAACTTTATATGCCTGCACTAACCTTCCATTACTTTGACTTTCATTAAGTACCTCTGTAGGCACTTAGAGAACACCAAAACTTTTGGTACATTTTTGTTTTTATTTATAACAGAGGTTAAGTTGTGACCGTGGACATTTTAACTAATTTATAACAAGGGAAAAACAACAAAACCAGTAGCAACCTCCTTTACCACTGCTAAATTTTAGCATACTGTAATTCCTGCCACAACAGCAACAGTTTTGACTCCAACACTCCAGCATCACAAACCAATTAATGCCAACCTCCCCTCTCCAAATTTCTGCATTTCTGGTTAACTTCTCTATCTGACACATGGAGTACATTCAATGATGTAGGAGGAAGAGATGAATGTACTCCTACAAGGATGTAGGAGTACATTCAATGATGTAGGAGGAAGAGATGAATGTACTCCTACAAGGATGTAGGAGTACATTCAATGATGTAGGAGGAAGGGAACCCTGATGAGATTCACAGATAGATCCTTAGGTATTATAGAAAGAATACTAAAACCACTCTGTTGGAATTGTGTGAAACATCATGAGATTATGTACCAACACACTTCAAATCTACCTGTGCACAGTGATAAATGAAGACCTGCATGAAGCAGCAGCAAGAACACTATGGGAAAGTTCATCTTAGTTGTGAAATTGGTCACCAAAGACAGAATGGAAAGCCTGGCCCTCCCAAATCTAAAATGGGAAATTGAGAGACAATTCAGACAGGCTACAGGTTTCTGTAGGAGCTCTGCTTGCAGCCATCAGCATCAAGATGGGTGTTCCCACTCTGAANTTTCTTGAAGCTCCTCCCAAATCTAAAATGGGAAATTGAGAGACAATTCAGACAGGCTACAGGTTTCTGTAGGAGCTCTGCTTGCAGCCATCAGCATCAAGATGGGTGTTCCCACTCTGAAGGCAGTGCAAGGTACTTAGTATTTCAATGCACGCTCTAGTCAACACTAAGATATCCCACCAAAAGTCCTGCACACTGGATACAAAAGACCCCACGCTGCTCAGTCAGACTCCAGACCTCCAGGCAGAGGTGCAGGAAGGGGACAAATCACCACTGGAGCTGTTCCCATCAAGTCAGAAAGAGCAAGGCCCGTGAAGTCACATGTGCCACAGACACCTGGCAGAGCTGCACAGCTCCCAGTGCCAGTTAAGTTTAGGCCAGAATTTTATCAAGGCACAGCTCAGCAGGGACCACAGATGGGCAGGGCCCTGGGGACCTGAGAGCAGCACCCCACAGCATCCCCCAAGCAGGAGAAAACAGCTCTGAAGTGGAGCCCTGGGTCATGGGTGGGTGGGGAGGCTGCTCAGGGCCACCAAGGGATGTTGGTGCCCTGAGGGCCCCAACCACCCAGAACTGACCTTAACTTTAGCAGGATTTTATAGTAATCACAGCTTGTGGAGAATGTGGAAAAAACGTCAAGCAGAGAACACATAATGGATTTACATTGCCATGGAGAAGACAAATTTCAAATCAGAAATATCCAGCATACGAAGCAACCCTGATCCAGGTTAAGGCCAAGGACATCTGTCTGTTGTTACAAGAAACTGCTCTAACATTTTAGAATAGTTTTACTGGTTTACTGCCCTTGAGTCACACAAGCCCTGAATCACTGGCAAGTAAGGAATGAACAGATGATATTGCAAAGAGATTCAGAAAGTACTGGGCAAACATGAAAAATAAAAAGAATTAGAAGAAAAAAAAACACCTTCTCAGCTGCAGTCATTTAAGTAGGAACACCACAGAGAAAAGCTCTTAAGTGCAAATCTTTCTTATTGCAGTGTTACTTTCAGTGGCACATGAAACAGCAATGATAACAGGCTCAAAAAAAACTTTGAAAATAAAGTTAAAAGATACATGTAACTTAAAACTAACATCTTTTCCTACACAGAAAGGTTAAATTGTGGGGTTGACATTTGCATTTGTTACGTTGTCAACGTTTCCTGCCTATCAGCCTATGTACAAACAATATCTAAAGATGTCATCTACATATTTATACCAAAGGAGTTTATGAACAAGACCTGTCAGTATATTTTAACACCTTTCCAAAACGTCAGCTTTCATCAGGTATAAACACAACATGTTTAATTTATTAGTTTGGTTTAATATAAAAAGTTGACAATCATATGTCACCATAACTATTGATAAGGTAAATAAGGACTACAGGAAAACGTCAGAAAGTTATTAAAATATTTCTCAGCTTTCTGAATCAAATTGAATTTATTGGCTTTTCTCTGTCAATAAGTGCATCACACATTTTTCTTCATATGGCTATTTTTGAAGTGATGTGTCCAACAGTGAAGTTTACAGACAGATTATATATCCTAGAGAATGTGAATTGCACTTTGACTTTTTGGGACAGGGGAAAGGACTTTGTTAATATTAAAAAAAACACCCTAAGAAATGAACACACACAGATTTGTTCACCTATATTTAAACGTATGTCAAAGATATCTAGTTCTAAAATATGCTCAGTCTCATATAAGACAAAATAAACTTTGAATACCACTCTGAAATTGAGCAAAGCAATGGATTTGTTTCCACTTTCCACAGGAGATGCTTGATTCAATTCCCTCAAGAAGATTGCTACTGCCAAAGGTCCCCCTTCTTTGCTTGTAATGTCAGGAGAACAACCTGTTCTCACTTCATTCTAGATACTTCCCCCACAAATGTAACAGGAGGGCAGCACAGCCACAGTTCAAGAATTTTATCCCCCCTATGACTATACAGCCAAACACCTCACCAGTGACTCACTCCAGCCAGACTGCAGCAGCTTTCTCTATAAGGGGAAAAAAACCCTTTATCTGAATGCAAGGATAAACTCCATTGCACAGATTAGCTCAAACACTCCTGCCCAAGCTACACTCAGGCCAAGTAACAGCCAGAGGCACAGAAGTGTAAAGGCAGGGGGTGCCAGAGAATGGACACCTCTCCTTGCTGGAAGAGGCTTTTCTCAGCAAGTCCAACTCTATGCCTCAGAATTCAATACAGCAAAGAATTTACTATTATACAACCAAGATCATACTAAATTAGATACCATGGACATCATGAACCATGGCATAGCCTAGCCCAGCCTCTTAACTAGTCTGTAAAATGTACCTGGCAGGGATAATGATAGTGTTTTCTTAGAATTCACCAGACATGCTAAATGTGCCCTCAAAGACCTGATCAGGATTTCCTGTTGCTAATTTTTGTGGGATTTTCATGATTCATGTCACTTCTGCATCAAAATCACAAATGCAATGAGTACAGCACAGACCCAGGTATGGAATATCAGAAATATAAGCCACTAATCCTTTGTTGCTATCAGAAATTTAGTGCTGAAGATCTTAAAAGCAGATTGGGTAAAATGGAAAACCAGAGACTTTGTTTTTCTGGTCAAATGTCAAGTAGGTGAAAGAACTGACACATGTTCCACCATAAGGGACTGAAAAGACAATTTCCAAAAATGAAAAATAGTTCAAATTTATTAATAAACATATTGAGTTATGCTTATTAGCCATAGGATTATCCAGGCCTATCCCTGGGAGTGTTCAAGGCCAGACTGGATGGGCTTTGAGCAATCTGGTCTAGTGGAAGATGTCCCTGCCCATGGGGAAAGGGTGATGGAACTACATAATCTTGAAGGTCCCTTCCAATCCAAACCATTCTGTGATTCTATAATATTTCAGGCTACAGAAGCACCTGTCCTGGTTTCCTTTGTCTGATACAGGTACAAGAAAGGGAATGGAAATTTCCACAGGGTCCAAATTTTTCACAAAGGACAGAAGGACCTCAAAAGGAAGTCTTGCTCCAAAAGAATACATTTATCTACACCAGAAGCATGTTGGAGTTCTTCCACTATTTTTCTGTAGTGTACATGATTTCAGGTTTTATTGCAGAATAGATTTGGCCCAGTTCTTAGATCAAACATTTTCCCTTCAACATGGTTCAAAGCTGCCTCAAACACCAGTATTTTGTTCAGACCCTCGTGTCTGTACAGTGCACACCTGAAATGGAATTTCCAGTTCATTTTCCTGAAAAAGCAACTTTATTCAGACTCACATGCAGTAAGTGAGGAAAATTGGGGGATTTTGTCCAAGCAAACACCACCACTGTACAAGTAGCCCCAGATGGGAGAAAAGTCCTTAGCTAAGACATTTTTTAAAACATACAAATGTGTTGGAAACTGGTCCTACATTATGAGAGAACCCAGTAGTTATGACCTTAGCAACAGAGTACTTTTTAGGTACAAATTAAAAGTGAAAACTTTTAACATTTGCCCCAGAAAGAGAAACAGAAAAAGGAAAAGGGAAAATGAGGAGAGAATGGAGCGAATTTTCCTTATGTTCATTCTAAAATACATGCATTTTAAACCAAGCTCTCTACAGGGCCCAAGTGCTGAGCCACCGATCTGCATTGCTGAATGCCAGACATGTAGCTCATGAATGGAAAAAAGGGATTTAATAACATGTTTGAAAGTGACTCCAAGTATGGGTCAGGAGAAAGATGCAGCCCAGGTGCCTTCAACTGAAACAAAGATCTAACAGGAGGACAACATGACAGAAGGTAAGAAAAAGACAAAAGGAGCACTAAGGGCTTAAAAAGGCTGGGAAAGCAATTCAGGTTAGCAACCCCTAACTTAATCCTGACCTTTCTGTAACTTTTTACCTTGATTTAGTTGACTGAACTAACTTTGTGGGAAGCTTACACAACTGAACCAGAGAATCTGATTTCTCCTGAGGACTGGGCAGAAAGAAGAGGGAATCACGTGGTCACTTGAGGGTCTTAATGACATTGAATTATGAAACTAAACAAAAGAGTCAGTACAAATCAAATCTTCTGACTAAAAAAATCCTAGCACTGTGGTTTAGACCCTGCCTTAGCATTATTAGTTTTACTCACAACCACATTAATCACAGATAAATGCTTCTCGTTTTTTAAGGATGCTAGAAATTTTAACAGAAACACATGTCCAAAGACAGCTGCTAATGGAACAACCTCTAATACTGACACTAATCTGTATTTCTTAAACAAACAAAAACAATCACAAGAAACACATTAACATAACAACCCAGTCCTTTGCATAGTTCTATTTAGTTAATACTCATTATAGTGCCAAAGAGCTGTAGTCATGAGTGAGAAATCCCTTTGTGTTAGGCACTCCACAAATGGGAGCCCTGTGACAAAATATCTGCAGCTACATGTCCCAAAATACCAGCCACCACAACAGAAAGTAACTTTTCAGATTTTGATATAAGAATTTGCTTTGATATTAATGCAGTTATTCTCTCTTAAATAAAATACTAAATAAACACTTCTTTCCTGCTTGGTGACACAACCTAGCAAAAGTTAGAGCTCGATTTAATAATGGCTCAAACCTTTACTCAAGAATCAGTGAAAAGGAGGTGTTAAATTCATAATGCAGGAGCATTTTCTAACTAAGGCTCAAGCCAAGACCCACCAGACACAATACAAGCCTTTTCTTTGACTTGCCAGAGTTCACATTTGAATCTTTAGTGAACAGGTACAAAGCCTGCAATTGCAATTCAGTGTTTTCCACACTGACCAGGAGGGTAAGTTGGCAAACACTACCCTTATTCATTCTAGTCTTAACTTCTCAGAAAATAAAAAAAACCCCAAACTAAGGACATGTTGGAAAGTTGTGGGGGTTCCAAAAGTACACACAAATGCCACTCAATGGGAAACATGCAGAGCCCACACACACACTCCCCCTTTTCTTTCTCTTTATATGCCAGGCACCAAATATTTAGTTAGCAAAACCCTTTTTCCATTACACCCATGTGAAATGGTTAAATGTTACTATAGAGGGAAAAATTATTCTGTTCTACTGCTGATCCCTGAAGCCACCTGCTATATTCCTTTTTACTATCTGTAATCTTTCTATTTCTACTCTAATTTTCATTGATCACCTCTTTTAGGAGTGAAACCTCTGTAGTATTCATTAAATATTGGAAAAGGCCTATTTTCCTCACATTGGCACCCTAAAGGCAATTTATAAAAAGCAAATGAAAAGTAAGGGAGGTGCTGCATTTGATCCACTTATTATAAATGTATACAAGCATTAAATTGTCAAATGTACAACTTTAGATCCTCTAGCCTTTACAGGGATTTCCTCCCTAACTGAGCCAGAACAGCAAGTTTAAATAGACTTTGTGTCCAAGAAGCACTTTATGTTGAGGTTTGTACAGCAGCTTTAAGGGAAGCTGGCTGTATTTGGGACAGACTACTAAATGATTGCAGAGTAAAAATAAAAAGCTACCAAACAAAAGAACAGAAATATTTCACACTTTTTCCATATGTTTCACATAGTAAAGAACATTACTAGGAGGAGGCAGAATCACTCTAATACAATTCCAGCTCCACTTTTCTACTTTCTATTCCTTCCTCACTAAGCCTTAAGCCTGAAACAAGATGACATCTCCACTGCCATAAAAGTCCATCTTTTTTTGTCTCTGAGAGCCAGTTTTACAGAGCCATAAAGTTCCTCCTGAGTTCATTACTAATATGTTAAAAAGAACCAGCTTAGAGCACAAAATGGGATGGTTTTTTCCTGAGATAAAAGAGGTGTGGTTTAGTTTTTAAATGCCATTTAAAATATTTGCAGCTAGAAAATATTAGAGAAATGCAATATTTTTTAGTACAAATTAAAGTCTAACTACAGAAGGGAACAGCACTCTATCCAACACTGATGATGACATCTGCCTAAATATCTGCTTTGAATTTGGGGTAGAGGTGGAAACAAAAATCTACCATTTTGTAAGAAAAATCGTCATGAAAAAAGGTGGACTTAGTTCATTAAATTATTTTTCTTAAGGATCCCTGAAGCTTTTGAATTCATCTAACACATTACCTTTTCACAAAGGCTGTTCTATCAATTATAGTAGACTTCTTGAGAAAAGAGACAAATGCAATTTAATCAAACTGTATTTCTATTGCACTAAATTCCAGTATTCCACTTCTAGAAACCCAAGATCATAAAAACAAGTCTATACAAAACATGATACCTGGCAACTCTGATTTCTTGTAAAACACACAGAAGTTAACAAGAAACATCACTAAATCAGTGCTATGGAAAGCATCAGAAAGAAAGAGCAAATACATCCATCACTGTTTCTTCATCTCTTATTAAAAAATCTAGAATGTACTTACATTTACAAGAATTTGCAACTGGCACAGAAAAAAATTGTACTATCCCAGTAACATTATCATAAATCTACAGTTTCCTGCCATTCTGTGGCAAAGGTTTTCAGCAGAAACAAGGTAACTAAAATATTATTAGTACTAGCAGAATATAATGAATGCTAGTATTTGTAATGTTTGACATCTGTTTGACAACCAGACATACAATGTATTCAGTTATGCTAAGAGGTTTTTTTTTTAAACACTCCAATATTTGCTTACAATGCCATGAGAATTTCAACAAACATTTAATATGTAATGACCATATAACATTTTCCCCTTGAATTCTGATTGAGAAAATATCAAGATAAAGAACAAACCTCTTGAAGTTGGATAGAAACAGTTATTTTTAACAGCAGTGCTTATATTTCAAGTTTCTCTTCATGGAAGCAACAAAACCAAGCTGGCAAAAAAAGCTATTAACCACTCATTTGCCAACTAATTTTTGACACGGGACAGTTAATCAGTCACAAATAAAAAGTTCACCATTTACCAGATGGCAACTTCACTATAAAGGGAAGCTATTTTTGACCGTGGCAATTAGTCTTCTCATGTTTCAAACACTACATTCTATTTTCACATTAATTTTTAAATCTATGTGGCTTTAACTTAAAATAAACTGTACATCAAAAGAATGGAAAATAAACAGCCAGGAACACAATTTGACGAATTGGATTTATTTAGTTTATTTAGCTAAACAGGGTCCATTGGATCTCTTTAATAGGCTGACAGTTGCACTGGGCTGGTTAATAAAACATTCAACACAGTATCTTCAGCCAATATAGAAATGCAAATCCCACCAGAAATATTTTATTCATGAAACAGTAATTTCAGTTACTACCAAAGCAAAAAAAAAGAAAAAAAAGAAAAAAAGGGGAAAAAAAGGGGGGGAGGAACACTTGCTCTGCAAACAAACAGCGCCACCCAGCGGCACCGCACGGCCAGCACACCGGGCACGGCTGGAATTAATCCCGCCCGTGTCCAAAGGAACCCTCTCTCAATTTTTTATGATTTATCAGTAGCACATGTCTCTCCCTATTCAGCACTGAAATGCAAACTAGCCTCGCTCTAGGCGGAAAAAAAAAAAAAAAAAACCAAACCAAAAAACCATCATAACACGTTAAGGAACTCCAGAGCGCAGTTCTAGTCTGAAAACCGAACACATTCAAATGGTGGGGGTTTTGCTCATTTTGTCTAATTTTTTTTTTTGTAAGCTTTATGTTTCTAGCTCATGATAGAAACAAAATCAAACTTCTACTTAAATGAGTGCAGGTGAGCAATACAATGAAGTGAGTGTGAGGTACACCCTGATTTCCTCATTCTTTATGACCTCCTACACCCATGTTCAACTACAGCACCTTTGTTACTGCTGCTATCAAAAGCAGGACAACAGCTGCTTATTTCTGCATGACAGGTACGGGGGTATCACTTGGGCAGAATAAGAAATCACCTAGGGAAACACTAAAGCCTTCCCCTTCCCCCCAGCAATCACCTTTTCTATATGAAGTCACTTCATGCATCAGCTGGTTAGAAGAAATTTTGAGTGAACATGGCTTCTTCCACTGTCTTTTAGAAAGAACAGCAAACATACTTAATTCTACTATTTTCAGAAGTAGAAGTTTTAACATAAGAACAAATTTCATGGTAAACAGAAATTGCAGTTCTCTACTTGGGAAAGGGCTGAAATCTGAACATGTCTACAAACTATCAGCTGGTCTACCACAGACCACTTTTCAGCTTAATTTAGTACAGAAACACGTTGTGTGTGAAGGGAGAAGGAAAAAGGCATGAATGCTTAGTGCCCTGTGTGAGTCCTACACCTTCCATTCACAGCCCCCAGCCACACACAGAGTTAGATTCACCAAATCATTTCCTGAAAACACCTTTATTTGTAATCAGTCAGCCAAATCTAAGCTACACAAACGGGTTTTTCTTAAAATCATGTGCACCACCTCCACCACGACTTGCTGGAGGACCAACAAAGAGACACCACAAAAGTCACCAGTCTCAGCCCTACCTGTTAACAGGTGAGACAGACACAGAATTCCCTGTGAGGGTCAAGGGGGAGTTGGTTGAGAGAAGAATCTAGTTAAGGCATTAGCTTTACTGACATTAAAAATTTGCTGCTTGGTTGCCCTCACCCAGCATATTATCTCTTCACACATTGAGTTATGAGATTAATAACACACTTATAGGTCAAACATGAGATAATTCTTTGTAAGCAATACTTACAGGATTACAAAGCCCAGGAGCCAAGGTGTGTTTCACTGGTCTGGCCTCCCAGGAATCTCAGCTAAGATGATCATAACCCTTTAGACTGATTACAAATTAAGCATGTTAACTCCCATCTTTCACACCTTCCTCCACAGAAAAGCATCTCATCACTAGTAAACTCCTTTATGAAATAAATTTTCTTCCATCTGCATACTTCCACACAAAACAATAAAAAGAAATTTAAGACATGAATAACTTAGGGCAAATTTTCTACAGGGGTTCTAAGTTATATCACTCCCTAATATTTCATGAGTTTAGGCCTTAAATGTTACAAAAAAAATATTTTTTTCTGTATCACTTTTTCCCCATTTAAAATAGCAGTATTATAACTCAAGGAATTTCAAAAGGTCAAATGCCTCCACCCTTTTCCATCACAAACCCCCCAGGGTGGGGACAAAAGTGAAAACAAGCTGAAGACAATGTGGAGTTAGCCTCTATAGAAAAGAGGCCAGCCTAATGCTCAGCCAGAGTCAGGCAGACAAATATCATATCAGAAGTTATTAGAAAAGTAACAGAGGAAAACAAACAGTACCTCTGTAAGGAGCAGTTTGAGTAGAATGTAGAGGAGTGATTACTTATCTCAAGAAGGTGACAGTATCTCTAAAAATGGCCGTGAAGGAACTTTCGTTCACAATATGCTTTTTCAAAATTGTTACGTCAAAGTACATGGCCAGATAACTCAAATTCTTTCTTCTGAAACTTAGCTCAATCTTGTGTGCATTAAAACAAATCCTCCACAACCCCATTCAGAAGAGCTGTACTAGTCACAGAGTGAAAACTAATCTGATTTCAGAACTTTTAAATGTGCCAACAGATCAGGTTTCACTAAAGACACCTGCACTTGCCCAGGCAAGGTTCTTGTGCACACATGATGTTTTGGCATGACAGATTCCCTGCTTTCAAGAACACTGTTAGGATACAACAATTAAGATATACACACAGCAGTCCCACACACAGCTCACAACTTCATAAGTACAATACATTATTGCACTATTTGCTTTATAAATCAAAATAACCCAGCAGCAACAGTTGAGTCTCTAAGTTTTAGTTCAAACTGGAGACTTAGGGAAGACTGGCCATAAAGATACAGCCAGCAACTTGTCATTTGACAAATGGTTTCATATGCTTACAGCCATATTTGGCTGGATAGGTGACTGAACCTGAAATAGGGAAAGTGATATTTGCAAAAAACAGTCAGAAAATAACAGACACAGCTGTATGAGTTGTTCAGGTAAGCTTCTGGACACAGGTGGTATTTGAGAGTCATACAAGAGAGCTAACTTTATCCAATAAAATTCCACTGGTTATCTCCTTAAATGTTTTTAAAGCTTAACAGCAGCTGAAGCTTTAACAGTAATCTTTAAAATTTATTTATACCTCTGCAGGAGGTACAAATTGTAAATACATACCTCACTAATGACTGAAACTATTGTTAAATGCCAAAAATATTTAAATGTTTACTCAAGTTTTGTACAATGCATCTATGCATCTGCAAATTTGCCCACCCTTTTTTTTCTTTTAAAGGTTATTCTGAAAGTCTGAATTACCAAAATCAGCACCAATTCTAAGGATTTAAAAGGAATGAGCAGTGTCTCCTGAACTGATAACAAATGCTACCTGCAAGATTTACCTCTGTGCTGCCAACAGAATAGGAACAGTTCCTATGTAGATTTCTTTATTTGATAGCTATTTCTTCTTTCTCAATATGCTCATCTCATTTTTAGCACTGATTATGCAATATTCATTTTTATAACACAAATGTTACTGTATAATGTGTTCTTACAAGATTTTTATATTTCCTCATCTATTTAAATGCCTTATATGTCAGCAGTAAGCTTTTCAGGAAAATAAATGCCTGCCTTTGGTTTTTTCTACTTTATGGCACCCTGACATTGAGCCAGTACATGGAACCCTGGGGATGGATACAAATGCTAGGAAATAACCATATATTTGCTAGGTTTATAGTGTCACATTTCCACATGTGATAGAATTAGCTCAAAGTAATGTTTATAAAATCTGGAAGCCTTTTACCACTATATACCCCTGCTATTTGAAAAAAAATTGGCTCCTTTTAGACAACAATTAACATAAAATGCTTTACTTCTATGAATTAAAACCACCTACAGTCCATATACTTAAAATACCTTTTTTTGCCATCAGAACTTACTTCATCAGGGCCCATGGACATTCTACATCTGAAACAGCCAGAGAAAAAATATTTACAAGCCTAAACCCATTACAGCATACGCTGCAGCTGAGAGAGCTGTGACACACAGAGTATCACCATACAACACCAGAAGGCTTCAACCCATACAGAGTAACACCTTACCACTTCTGAAGGCTCCAGGCATCTACCCATACAGAGCAACAGCACATCACTTCAGAAGGCTGCAAACATCTGCCCTTCTTGTTCTTTAGCCCAGCCTTTTATACCCCTCCTGTTCATGCACTGCACCTGTGTGCCCTCTGCTCACTTTGCAGGCTGGTCAGTGCCTGGGCACTCCATGGCTCAGTGCTGCCAATGCTGCTCACCTGCAGCTCTCAGCTGCACCCACTGGGGATGGGGATGGGGCTGGGCCCGCTCCCAGTTACCACAAACTGTGTGCCTACATAACTGCACAAAGGGGCACTGGTAGATGCAGGAAAAAGACTGATGGGAAGATTGTTCTAAGCTTCAGGATCTCTTTGGCAGACAGTCCCAAGCCGTGGAGCAGCCTGGAAAGAGCAAGGCTGTGGTGTGCAACTCCACTTGGGGCCACAAGATAGAGCCAGCAGCGCGCTCACGGGCCCGCAGTCCTTCCCTGACCCAGCGGGGACCACCCCCTGCAGAATGAAGGGCCTGGGATGAGCTACTGAGAATGAGACAATAAACACAAGATTTACACCTGCAAGGGAACCCAGTTATAAGGCTTATAACAGAATGTTATTGAAACATTCTGTTTCAATATGCTTCTCACAAGCCCGAAAGTTGGCTTTTTGAGACGTGCACAGCTTTTCCTCAGAGAAGTGTCGCTCCATGCTTGCCCTGTTCTGGTATTTCTCCCCAGGGGAGACTGCTCAGCACTGAGGTGAGCACCAGAAACCACCCCTGCCTAAAGCTGAGGTGCAGTGCTTGCTCTGCTCATTTTCCCATCACTATTTCCTGAGTACTTTTAAGGACAAAGTTGTGCTATTCTTTTTTCATTATTGCTGTTCCCCTTCAAGAGAGAGAGCTAAGCTGATGGTTTTTTCCCCTTGGATATTATTTACTGCAATTAGTGTGTTACCAACTATGCATGTGCAATCCAGTGCATGGAGTAGATGCCTTTGCCTTCACACACCCCTGGACTGCAGGGCACTGACATCTAACTGCAGGTCTCAAACCAACAAGGATTAGCAGAGGAAATAAATCTCCTATTTGCAACTTTTTCTTATTTGATTACAAACTTGGATATGAAAAGCCATGTTTGGAGTAAGTTCTCTAGTACAGCTCAACAGAGCTTAAATCTGTATTTTTCAGAATATACTTCAACATAGTAAAGTGCATGGGAAAATAACCCCTACATATTCAGAAAAATGCCACAACACCTAATAAATAATATTACAGTGATAGCATTTTGTCATTATTACACACACTGCTCAATATAAAATAAACTCACCAGTTACATATTAAATGTCAAGAATAAACTTTAATGTTGTTCATCCTGCCAGAAAAGAATGGACAAATGAGCAGTCCACAAACCTCATGTTTCCTTCTCCTAGCTTTAAACATGTTGCTGTGCTGCTGTTTTCCATAACTGTTTGGGTGAGGGCAAATTTTCAGATGCTATAAGGCATTCTAATAATCACAAGATCAATTCTCATGCTATCAATGAATAGAAAATAAAACTAGTAGTGCTGGTTCTGCAATCACTTTACATTTGAAATACAGAACTTAACAAAAAAGACTATGTACTGAGGTATGTAGTTTTTTGCCATTAATTTTGTTCTATACTTTCCAACAAGTTGCTACTTGCCTGGATAATAATCCAAAAAGAGTCTTAAATCCTTACTTACAAAACTAGAAAAATATTAGTACTTAGAAACTGTAACTGGCATTGGGTTGTAACACCACTATTTGCTATGTAAGTGAGATTTTTTTCTAGCACAGCTGTTTTCTTCCAGCACTTTGCTCCATCCTTCACATAATTTTCTTTCCTTGATCTTCTGCTGAAGGTCCTTGGGTTTGAGCTGCTGTTTCTATCCATTATTACGACCTGTTCCTTCCTCTTTCTCATGTTGTGCTTGCTTCTTCACTTTGAGCACAAACCTACGTTCTTGTGATCATGTAACTCCCAGTGCTATGATGCATTCCCTTCCACTCATTTCTCCTCTTCCATACAGTGTTCAGTTCTGAACTCTCTCATTCTCACTTGCCTGGGAATATGAAAGTATGAATTCCACCATCTACCTACATATAGAAATAGGCCATGATCAAATATATGCTGACAGCAAAATCCCACACATCTCAGAAGATAAACAGCATTCACAACTGGTCCAGAAATTGCTCTCTCTGGGAAGTCACTGTTTGGCCACACACAATTCCTACAGGGGAACAGATGAGACTGCCTCAAAATTTTGATGCAAGTCTTTTTATTCTAACATTCCTCAAACTTTACAAACTGCAACCATCTTCTCATACATTTTTGTGCAACTGCTCAACTTGGCAGAAACACAGAGGAGTGACAGTCAGCTGGATTTCTTGGCTGCAGGTATAAACACTGACTTCCCTCCCCCGAAGGATTAAACTGCTGCCAGCAACCTGAGGAAATTCACAGTTCTCCAGTGAATGAAAATACTGCCACTAGTTATTGCTTTCTCCCTACCCTGGAGGAACTGAGCTGCTGCCAATTAACATAGCATTTTCCTACACTTTGCAATCCCTTTGAACTTTTTCATGATTTTACAGGAAACAGTTTTGTCTGTATGTAAATCTGTTCAGTGCAAATCCCAGTCACAAAAAAAGGACTGATAACTGTAGCAGAAGCCCCTAGACAAGGGAATCTTGTTAGTCTGCATCCATTACTCAAAAAAATGTAGTATTTATAACCAATTTGTACAAAAGCCAAGAAGAATCTAAGTTCAATGGAAAAGAAAATACAGTGACTAACAAATGAAGTGCACATGAGATAAACTACATTCAAAAATTCCACGGATTGGAGATTATACTGTTTTCATGCTACTGCCCACATTACTACAAGCTGTCATTCCTTGAGAAATAGGATTAAAAGCTGACTATTTTGCATAAATCATCAACACTCACAATATTTAATGACATATATATATGAAATAACAGAGTTCCAGGGTAAAGGGATGGGAGGCTAGCAACTGGAATATTGGTATGGGACTGCTGCTAAAAGAAAAGCTTATTTTCTCCAGTTTGGTTTTCATCTGTCCACATACATAGCAGGACACATGCAGAACTCATCTCTCACACAAGGCAAAAATGTCCTCCCATTTGCCTGAATAACTGCATTGTTTTATTTTAAAAATTCTTAGGAATGCCTTCTTTATGTAATAAGTTAAAAACTCACAAAATCAGCTTCAAGTTTTCCCATTTCTTGTTTGTAGCTTCTCATTCGACTGCTGTACATCCCTCGGCTTTGAGGTGGGATCTCTCGAACTTCAAGTTCCATCTGCTCAAGCTGACAAGTGAAAATAAAGAGGAGATATATAAATCAAAAGGTTAATTAAAGCAAGAACAAATTTACCTAAGTTCAAGAACTATTTCTTCTTTATAAGGAAAAATGTTGCCTATTCTGCAATATACAAACAATTTATCAAAATCTTTGCACAGTTGTAAGTCAAGAAACAAGTGACAACACTAGTATTATTAGCACTCAGAAGGAATGATTTGAGCCAAACATTTCTGGATTTCAATTCCAACTGTGATGAATACAGCTTACTGCAAAAAAAAAATAGTAAAAGTGAGGATAATTCCTGCAAATGAGTGTAGTTCAAAAGAAAGCCTACCTTCACCTAGCTGTGCAGTTTTGGAAACCATTGGCTGAAAAAGATCATTTACTTATTTGTTTATATATATATATGTAAAGTTTTGCTTACCACCAGTCTGTGTGTTTAATAAAGTAATTCTTATGTTTAATAAAGTAATTCTTATGTTTAATAAAGTAATTCTTTTTTCTTTAAACACTGCTATCTCAGCGGAATTACATAACATGAATTGGCTACCTAAATCTACATCCCAAATCTATATGTAAGTATATTAAATAGCTGAATTTCAGGGTTCAATGACAATACTATTCAAGAACTTGTATAAAGTCAAATGGATTTAAAAAATTAGAGACATATTCTATCCTTCAAAAGCTTTTTTTTTTTTTTTTATTCTTGCCATGTAGAATTCTAAGGAGCCTGAAATACAAGAATATGGCACAGGGGTACAGCAACTCAGAAGTTGTAAATGAGGGCTGCTAATTACCTGCCCACTGGGTCCTGGAGCCTGCTCTACATGGAGCTGTCTGTTCAGGAATTCTATTCTGAACGGCAGAACAATCCCACACCTGCCTTTTAAAATCTTCCCAATTTACTTAAAAAAGATAAAAGAATACCTCTCCTTGGTTGCTGTAGGCACCTGAAACAATATTTACTCACCTCCTACTGATCTTGGTTGAACAATATGGCATAGGAGCAGAAATGCTTCTCAATTAGGGTCCCAGGCTACTGGTTGCAGATCTTCACAAGGGACTGCTAGAATTTATTCCTATGTAATCACTTGCTTACACTTTGAAATTTCATCCTCATATCATAAGAAAAGCATCTGAATTTAATCAATGGAATTGCCAGATACTAAAAAGTCATTTTGCCTGATGTATTCTGATTATACAAAATTATATTCAATAATAAACTATAAAGCAGACTTTAATTAAATAGTCACTAATGAATTGAAACACACAAAGCAATTTCTAATTCTACTCAGTTCTTTAGCTCAGGCTTAACTTTCCAAAGGGGTATTATAAATTAAACCAATAGCTGGAATTAATAGCTTATTTCTTATCAATTTTATCTTAATATATTTGATCTCAAATGTTCTATAAACATTTCTCTCACGTGTGTGTATATATATATATATATATATATATAGAGAGAGAGAGAGAGAGAGAGAGAGAGAGATGTATATTTTATGAAGTCTCAATTCTTGTCTGTTATGTAAAAACAAAAACATATACCAGTAAATCCAGAATTTGCATCAACAATCAGTCTGTGATCCATGAAATCTAAAATGTTCATTCTAAAGAGTCAATATTAGAGAGTGTAAGGTCCAAGGAACAATGATGAAGCATATTTAGGTTGACCAATATTTACCAATATTTTTCATCATGAGATTAAATGGGTGCATTTTGTGCCTGGGCTGAGAAATTTCCATGAGAAGCCATGCAGAACATAGTGGTCTAAGCAAGGGTGAACCTAAATGCAACTTAATTTCATGCATCTCCATTTTCAGAACTCATATTATTGGTCATAAAATCATATTTTTCATAAACAAGCGAAAGCAGAGCAGCCCTTCATATTTCCATTTAAAAATACAACAAAGTAGTGTGGCTGATGATGTCCACTCCGAAGTAAGTCTCCCCCTCCCACAGAAACTTCTCCATATGAATCAGCTGCTAGCATTTCAAGAAACTTGAAAGCTTCACTATTTTGTTCTGATTCTAAAGCCCTGGAACTAAAATAGAGATCTAAACTAAAAAACACAAGACAAGAATAATCCAGCTTTTACAATACAACAATTTTGTGATATGTCCTTCATCAAAGGTAAAGACAAATAACAGAGAGTTTTGTCTTCTTAAAAGTAGAATTTAACTCAAAATTTCACAATTCTTCTAGCACATGCTAGATTTTTATACTCAAAGAATTTCCCCAAGGTTAGCTCAATAATCACCTTTCTTAAAAACCTGGTAAAAAGAACAATTAGATACTCCACATCGGATGTGGAACAACAGGATTTCTCTCTAGAGATTTCTTACTCCACAGCTCTGGCTTGAAAAGGCAGCCTGGGAGTCTGAAAGTTTTCATGTCAGTTCTGCACATACATCAAATCAATTACACCAGTGATTTTACCCAAACAAAGCAGACAGTGTTTTAAAACCATCACTGGTTAGTTAACACAAATAAATTATCTCTATAATAATATTTATAATACATGAGAGTGTTATTTCCTAGCCAAGTAAGAAATAAAAAAAAAAAATTAAGCTAATCCCAGCTTTGACTATGCAAGACAATGAAGCAAACCAATGTATGAAAACTATCAGCAGCAAGGAATTAGGTTTATTTTGATTTTCTACTGTAGCCTCTAGTTTAAAATAGGATTCTCTTAATCAGTTCTGTTATTAGCAGGTTTGTTCAAATTGATTTCTAAACCCAACCTTGACATTAATCACGAACATGTTGGGTAATTGCTTAAAGCCAATAATTGAATATAAAGATCTAAAACAACAGTGTGAAAGAAAAGCCAGTGCAATGAAGATTATCATCATTTATACGAATGATGATCTTAAATGAAGATCATCATTAGTATAAAAATACGAATACTGGATTTATTTTTTAATCTTGTAATAAATACAAATGTACATGATATTTTCCTGACACAAGGAGAGAAGTAAGAAGCCATTAACTCAATTTCTGCTCCTTCCAATCTACGTGGAGTAGAAAACCAAATTTGAATGACCACCCACACTGGAGCTTCTCTGTACTGCTCTGTCTTTTGCCATGTCAACTTGTAGTGAAAATAAGCTGAAAAACATTTTTAGATTTCTACTTTTTGCAGCTGTTTGAATATGAAAGTGCCCCAAAGGCCTTAATGTATCTTCAGAACACCCTCATGAGATGAGACAATAATTTTACCACATTTCTCACTGGGAATACCAAATCAGAGAAGTTAGGTGCCTTGTCATCCTCACAAGGCAAAACTGCAGGTAGTCACCCCAAGATCCAGCTTTACTGGATGCTATTCCAATGCTCTGGTCTGCAAGACTAATTCTATTTTTAAACCAAAAGCACCATGTATGCCTACAAACAGTTGAGAGACTTTTTCTTCCTATGCCACTTTGAAAAATTAATTTTATTGTTTAGCTAGTAGCCGAGTAATTGATTCAAGTTTTTTCCATTACAAGAAATTCTAGGGTAGAAAAGCTAATTTCTTTCCCCATCCTAACATTCAGGTTACATTTCTGACATTAGAAACACCAAACCCATCTGCAAGCAGTAAACAAAAGCAACTTCAGGTAAGGAACTACTGGCCATGTGGGAAAAAGACAATCTCAGCTGTCACCAACACCTCTGCTCAGTTACTCCACATCTACAAAACTTTGCTCTCACACCCCTCTCAGATGGAAGACATGACAGGTTGCAATGGGAACAAAAATAAAAGAGTCACAGTTGCTTAACACATGTTGCTTGTCACATACTGGGATTTTTTTGTCAGTGTGAACCACAAACTTGGTTAACAGCTACACTCTTCTTGGCTCAGTGACCCACACCGCCGTGGCCCCCTTGTCCTCACCTTTATGTCTCACTTGCTAAAATGGAAAAGAAGATCTACTGCTCTACAAGACATTCTGACAGATGAAATTAAGTAGGTGTTTGGGTCTTAAAAGCCAAAAACAAAGTCATGGTGTGTAAATATTTAATTCCATTCCTAAAGACCTAATCCATAACTCTAAGTCTGTAACTATTTATTGACTTATAGCAACAGTGCAGACCTTGCATCACTTAACACAGGATTAAAAAAATATACACTCTTCTTGTATTTCATATCCTCAAATAAGAACTATTTCAAGACTATTATTTCATTTTGCAATGTATCACTGTTAAGTATTTTTAGGGCATAGGTGTAAAATGTTACTATCAAGGATCCTATTATTTTTGTTAGGAATTTGCAGTCAACATATGAAAAGCCAGAACATACCAGTTCCCTCGCTTCTTCGAGCTGTTTCTCAACATTTGCAACCATCTGCTTCTTCTCATCTGAAACAGAATTGTGAAAGTATCAATATAATTGTGCTCTTACCATGAAAGAAAAATATACCATTTCAAAAGATGGTATGTATCAGCAAAACAGATTTGAGATTTATTCTGTGTGACATCCTCACACATGGTGATACACACATTAGTAATTAAACAAGACTGGAGAATCCTTGAAGTTCTTCTGCCCTGTTATGTACCATTTGCTAGTTAGGAAAGCACTTACAGCTGCTTCAGCTGCAGGAATTATGCCTCAGCAGGCACTTGTTGGTGTGTACAAGTGCATGAGAAGGCACATGCATACACTAAATGGAAAAAAATCATTTAAGAACAAAGGCTTAACATATTCATTTGCAAAATATGAGATGCACAAAACCAAGTATCCCAATTAAAATTAATTCAGGGTCTGAAGAAAAATGATGTTTCTATTCCCCTACTCCTATGCTGGGTCTAGAATTGTTTCTTTTGCTTCAACAGATATAAAATGAAATGCCACAGGAATTACAAGAAAACTACTGTCTTCTAGTAACAGTAAAAATGGAAATTAGTAATAAAACATAAATTTTTTAAAGAATTCAAATAAGTTTGAAGCTATACATAGCAATCATCATCTGCCAGGTTCCCCAGCAAGGCTATATCCCAGTCACAGAGACCGACTTTTGTTCTGCCTCCAGCCATCCATTTGCAGGCAGAATCCAATCTGAACTGAGAACTGAGATCCAGTGTCACAAACATCCCAAGTGCTTCACACCTTGGTTTGTTACAGCATGAAAGAGGACTGAGAAATATTCAGACACTGGATAATAAAATGTCCCCACACTGCTTCATTACTGTGGGTATTCAAGAATTCCATTCTACCATCACATCTTCCAGCCTTCAGTCTCTAAATCCACACATTGTCAATGAAGTTAACAACATAACTCTGAACATACAAATGGTTTGTTTGAAATCAGAAGCATCATGAGACATCTGTACTGGTGGTTTGCCTGATGAAGCAGATAAAAAGTGAATGCCACCAAAGTGTCTCCAGTCACAGCTCCCCAGAGGTCACGATGGACAAGTCTACGTCGGCACAAGACTTAATCATGTACCTCTAAACTTCAGAGCTTTCTTTTTAAGCCTGACTCTTCTTGCCCCTCTTCCACATGATCTCTTTGTATCCTGGAACTGACACAATAAAGGCCAAAAGGGACAATCTGATGATCTCCTTCGATCCTCTGCATTCCACAAGCCACTGAATTTCATGAGAGGACCACTTTAATAAAGGAACATAAATCAGCTTCTCACGGGCTGAAATGCCTATCCATCTATCTTCTCACTCACCTAAAATACTCTACACTGTCATTCAAGGACAGGGGAACACCACAATCTGTCCTTTCTCAGTTACATATACTGGAGCTCTGCCTGCAGAGAGGACCAGGCTTGGGACCATCTTTCCTGCAAATCTGGAATTCACACTGCCACAGCTGGTGGGTTCCACCACAGCAGAAGATGCAGGAAATATTTTCTGTATAGCACTTTCAGTTTTCTGCAGGCAATGTCTTCCTTTAATTCCCCACCAGGTTCTCATGATAGAACCCAGGCCAGAAAATTCAGCACTTTATCTTCCTAACATAAAAAAACCAAAAGAAATCTGCCCCTTCCCCTCCCCCCCACCAATACATTTCTATTCTCATATCCCAAACACCTCTGTTCTTCCCTTCATTTGGAAGTCAGCAAGATGACGATGGACAAAAATAAAAACAATGGAAGGTATGAAATACACAACACAATTTTATTGAAACTGAAATAAAATTTTAAAACATAGCAGCAGAAAATAAATGTACTATAGCATTTTTGGTACTTCCCTGAGTTGTACTGGATCACAGTTTTCATACACATTTAGTAATCTGAAATTTAGGGATATAAAGTTGGAGTTTTTTGGAAGGTATTTCATACTGAGCAAATTCTGCTTGTACTTGTGATTACAAGAGCTACCCAGCACTCCACTGGCCAGTAAAATCTTACTGACACACAGAGAAATTTAGCTACAGACATTAGTACAGAAGAAGGTCTAGGTAAAACTGCTCCCATAAAATTAGGAGGAGAGGGTATTCAAATGATCTCCAATGGTTTAGTTAATTAAACTCCAATGGTTTAGTTAATTAAATTTTAACCCAACTCCAGATTTAAACACTGGCCCAGGTACATAATCACCCAGATGCTGCCCAGGACAAGTGCCTTTGTTTTTCCTTCAAATACAGATATGTGAGCAGGCACATGGCAACATCCCAGCACTGCAGCTCTGGAGCAGGATCTTCAGACTTCCAGGAGAGCAGCTAAATTTGTTGCAACTACTGATCCTCTAGGGCACACAATACCATATAACCATGGTTTCCAAAGCATTTCTTTTGAGTTTTACTTTTACTTCAATGGTTAAGCAAAGGAAACAACTTATTTCACAGCCAGAATCCCCACAGGAAGGGGGGCACAATACTCACAGGATGATTTGCTGAGACTGAAAGTCAGATGCAAGGGAGTTCCTCTGGGTAAGAGAAGTTTGCCACTAATCAAGTAGATCAGGACAAACAAGTTGCAGTCTAATTAAAGATGCTCATATTACTAACTGTATTAGTCCACTGTGACTTAGCAGTTTTCAACCTGTCTACTCAATCCTTTCCTTAAATACACTTTCACAGGAAATGAAGAAAAAGGTGTTTTGCAACTTTTTGTTTTGATTGAGAATTCAAATATCCTTTAGAGAAATAAAAAACAATGCTCCACCAAATATATCTAAATGCATTTTTTTCCCTTACATTGCTAGACAGAATGTCCCACGTAGTTTGTATAATTTAAGTGGTGAAATTGACAAACTAAGGATAATGACTGGAAACAAAAGGGGGTTTTCCTCTGTGTAGGATTGCAAAGAAATCTGCTCTCTGTTTGTACACAAGGTTGTATCACTTTCTTAAAAGAAACAAGCTTCCACTACATTTTCCCCAGTTCTTTCAGGTTTGCCCTGGCATTAGACATTTTCTTTGCCTCCCAAAATACAGCAGTTACAGAAAGGTGGGGATCTGTCTACAAGTTTGGAAAGATACTACAGCACTGGTTTGATCTCGAAGTCAAAAAAGAGATTAAAAAAAACTGGATCAAGACTGAGTAGTCCCACTGCTCATGGCATTGCTTCTTTTCATTAGTACATGCTGAGGAAGAGACTGAGTAACAAAGGCCTTCAGTTCACAGACCACTTGCAGATGTTGCTGTGCTTGCACAGGTGGTTACATGTTCACCACTGCCAGAAGTTACTGTCCAACAGCAGAGATAAATGGGACAATACATGCATTTCTCTCTTTGGGTTATAAAACTGGGTTCAAGTGGCATAGCATAATGAGCCAGACCTGAAACTGAGACAGTAAACTTCAGTGCAGGAGTACAACACAAAATTAAAGGTGGGGCTTTCATCAACTAAACCTGTTAGTAACTGAAATACAGCACTTTGATTGCCCAGCAGAAAATGCAGGTACCAAGTATCAGAAGAACAGCAGCACTCCAGTCCAAAGCCACCACAAACCCAGTGCTGGGATAGACTAAGTATCACCATTTGTGCTGATAAAACTCTCTTTCCAACCAATCAAAATTTGTATGAATTTTTGGTCAAATCCTAAGACAGATGTTTCTCTGAAACACCAAGGAGCATTAATAAAACACATCAGTCAATGGTCTTCATTCTTCAAAGACCTGCAGCAGCATCACAGACAATCTATTTAAAAGGCATTTTTCTATTTATAACTTTCTTTAATCCCCAAGGTGACATCTGCCTCAACAACAGGAGACATTTCTTCACAAGATGTTCTATTGTCCCTGCTGCTTATTGTTTCTGTGATATTAGAGAGCCTTTGTTACATTTCTTGCTGAACTACTTATGCATTTGTGACAACAGGATTGTCTGCTGAGCCATCATCCTCCTAGAACACAGGACAGCATCATGTCCTGACAACATGGAATGCAGGAATGTTGCAAAACCAATTAAGCAGCATTTCTCCATTAGAGCAGGTCCATCTTGGGCAGCAGAGGGAAATAACCAGTCACTAGACTTCAGGAGATCTCTCTTTATTATGCAGAGTGGCACAAGTCCTCACACCTTTCATCCTGCTTCTTCCAGCAGGGAGGAAGAAGGCCATCAGCAATCTCTCTCAAATCACTGCTGCTGAAAACTGTCACCTCAGCTCCCCTCCCACCTCACAATCCTCTTTTTGAGGCTCTCCCAGTCATCGCCACAAGAACTAACTGGAACTTCTGGTGATGAAGAAGCAAAGATCTTGCAAATATTCCTATTAAGAAACAAGGGAAAAATGTGTATTTAAAATATTTCTGATAAAGTGTTCAGCATAATCAGAGATTTTTTTTCCCCAGGTGGTCAAATGCCTCTGTTAGCTAAGACTGCAGTTTGTTTTGAAGTCATGGAAATTTTTTTTTTCCTGATGAAAGACAGAATAGCCCTGAAAACAGAAGCAATAGCTAAGCCATAAATGTACAGTGCAAGAAGCAGCTATAATGCAAGTCAGTTCAAAGCATGTATGACCAACCTCAAATATTACATGGGGGGAAAAAAATTAACTTTTGTCTTATCTTGACTCCATTTAGCCCAGTACCACACTCCTGGTCCTGCAGGGAACATGCATTCTGTCTCCTCCAAGAGAATGGCAAATTCTATTAAAAAAGTAACCTTCTAATGGCCTCATAAAAGAGTGATGATTTCAAAACCTGCTGCTTCTAGGCTATGGCACTGTTGAAGCCAATATTCTTTAAACATCTTTTATTTAAGCTCCAAAATCTCTCTAAGTGAATAAGGGAGGCTGATTCAAGGAGAGGATTATGGAAATCCACTACTATGATGCAGAATATTCTTCCTAATATTGAACAGACTCTGATGACTTCCAAAATCTATACAATAAGGAACTCAAATCTCTACTTACAATTAGGGAATTAAATCTCTCTTTTCCTATAAATCAGTCTAGCACTATTGATTTTCAGAGGATGAGCCAACAGTGTATTTATACTGTCTCCCTGTTCCTACCAGAGGTCCTTAAATTTGCTGTTCAAAAGTTAAGAAGCCTTTGTGAAGGATTCCCTGCATCATCTCAGTAAATGGTTCCAGTGGCCATTTACAGGTTATATATAATTTCTGAGCAGATTAGATCACACACCAGTTCTAAAATTCAATCACAGGAACTCTGATTCTCTCTTGTCTTCATTTTGTAAGTTTCCATTCGAGAACAGACAAATTTTTCCACCTCAGCTGCAGGTTCTAACTGAATTATCTCTCTGTGTCCTTGCTGTTAAGATCAAGAGCAAAACATCTTTGTTATGCCAAGGAAAAGGCATTGTTTCCTTTAAGCATGGAACTCAACCCTATTTTTCCAGAAGACTTTCTAACTTGCTAAGATTCGAATTGGACATAACCTGCCAGAATCAGAAAGATTTTTTATTCAAAATCCTCTGAGATCACACATTTTAGTTGACCACCTACCTCAAATCCTGTTTAGAGTCACTACTTCATCACTTCATGATGCATTTCCCACTCTAAAAGTAGGATGTTATTCTTTGGTCCTGGATGCATGATGCCTTTTCCTTTAGTCATGTGGAAAAGTACACCATTAGTATGTGTTTACCTCCTTCTTACACAGTATCCACTCCTATGGTTAAGGGTCCCAAACTTTGGGGTAATATGCACAAGAAGCAGAGGCAGAAGTATCAAATGAGCTGGGAACAGAAGAGGCATGAAGCTGAGCTACAAGAAGAACAGATGGGAAAACCACGAGTGTCAGCTTCCCTCCATCTCACACTGGGAGCCCTGCACTGGGGCACTGATTCCCGTGTGCTGGAAGATTCAGCTGGGCTGATCAACGAGATTAAAGTTTTCATCTTTCTGCTCTTACAGACACTATTGGCTCTACTGCAGGGATACATCATGAATTAGACCATGAACGCTGCAGGCTACTGACAAACACATTAAAGTAAATGAACATGAATTTCTTTGAATCTGCTCCTGCATGTGAATCACCACAGTCAATTATCCAAATCAAACGTACGAGGACTAGGCAGCAAAAATACTGATTCAGATTAAGTCGTGCACAAAATCTGTCTGTGCCACAGGAAAAACACTTGGTTTCCATTAGTGCTGTCGTGGCATGATCACAATAAAGAGGATTCATGCCCCACCAGCTCTGCTCAGCCCCTCAGGTGCACTGGCGCAACTTCGCGTGCCCCAGAGCCGGGCAGAAGGGAAGAGCTGATCCTTACAGGTGAGCAGCAAACAAATATTCTCTCCGAGTATTCTTAACACATCTCAAGAGACAGCTGGCCGCTGGGACAGACCCGGGGCAGGGAGGTGACTGCGCTGCGTGAGGAGAGAGGAGACATTGGCTGAGGGCTCACCAAACCACGCCGGCACCTCCCGCCACCGCCCTGCGCGCCCACCGCGGCGAGCTGCGCTGACGAGCCGGCCGGGCCTGCCGAGCGAGGGCCGCGGGGGCGGGGAGCAGCCGCTCACCTCCTACCAGCTTCGGCACCTTCCCGATGCGGCCCGTGATCTCTGCCGTGAGCACGGCGAAGTCCTGCTCGTAGCTCTCGAAGTCGGAGGACATCGCGGCGATGGCGCTGCCGGAGCCGGGGGCGCCGCTCCGGATCGCGGCGCTTCCGCGTTCTGCCACTCCAAAACGCGTTCCCCGACGCCGGCCCCGGGCGCCTCGCCACAAGTTCCGGCGAAACTCAGGTGATTTAGCCGGCGCGGCCCAGCCCCTCTCGGCGGTCTCGACAACCTCTGGGCGGCCTTGGCACGCGGGACCGCGCCCCACCGCAGGCACCGAGGAGAGGCGGCAGCGACGGTCACTCCCGCCCCGCAGCCCCTCACGCCCCGCCTCGTAACCTGCAGGGGGAGGAACGCGGCTGCCGCTGTTTCCCGGGGGGGCCGTATTGCGAGCGGACCGCGGGCGGGCGGCGGCAGCGCGGGCCCCGCTCCCGCCCCGCTCCTCCCCTCCCCTCCCCTTC
>VZRH01005099.1:914183-956973 GCA_013397555.1 Urocynchramus pylzowi | reverse complement strand
GGCGGGCAGCCCCGGGGCCGGGCCGGGCCGGCCGCCCCCGCGGTCGGGACAGTACAAACCGCGTGTCTTTCGATGCCACCGTTCCTGCTCTGTCCCCAAGAACGCTGCTCGCCCTCAGGCCGTTCCTTCCTCCTTATCTTGTTCCGAAATCTTTCCTTTGCCTCTCCCCGGTTTGCCCTTGCCGCTTCCAGAGTTTCCAGTACAAGCCAGTTTGCTCCTGGTACCGAAATTGGACAGAGAGAAACTTCCTAACGCAGTTTTGGTATTAGAAAGCAGCACGCGGGACCCTTCAAATATCCTTCCTCTAATGGAGTGTGCCGAGCGTTGGGTAGCAGAGTTTCTGTCAGCCGCACTGATTACACATTCACTAGCTGTCCCCACTTACTCAATGCATATGTGATGTGTATGCTGTGCTTTGCTTTACATTGTCACCTTCCTTATCGGAAGTCCTTATGAGGCCTTTTGGAGTCTCCTTTGGTGGTCTTCAGTGGCCGGTGTTGTAACATTTCAGGTGGCCGTTCCTTGACCCCAGCTCTTGAGCAAGCACAGCCCAGTTGATTTCCGTGACTGCTGCTTTATCAGCCTTGCAGAGCTGAGCCGGCTTCCTGCTTGCCTGAGGGAAGCCTTTATCCACTTCTCCAAGGCTCTCTTCTGTTCTGCTGCCCTTCTCCATCCCCTCCCTGTGCTGTCAGGGCTCTGGTAATGCTGCTTGCCTGGCAGCAGTTGGTGTGTTTTATTTCATTGGGGGCTTCTCAAAGCAAAGCAGCAGGAAACAAGCACTGATAGGTGGGAATGAGAACCTCAAGGTTATTTGCATGCTCCTGCAGACACCTGGTTTGGAGATTTTGCTGCTAGCAGTAACAGTTAGAAGTAATTCATTTAGAAAATTTCTTTTTTATTTTATGCAAGCCAGAAAATTATATGGTTACCTTCTGCTTAACACAGTGCAAGATAGAAATTTGCATTTCCTGTGCTTCAGTAATCTCTTGGAAGAGTTGTAGTCAAGAATGATACAGGTTCAGTGTCTCAAGGCAGCTGCCCAGAGTTTGTGTTCCAGTGGCATGATGCAGAGTTTAGTGCTGGTCACCTTTCTAATTGTGGAATATTACTCAGGACAGAGCAGAAGAGGATCCTGATAATCACCTTAGCAGGACAACTGGGTACTCCACTTCCTGAGTGCAAGATTTTGGCCACTACTTGCTGTCTGCAAGTAGTGCAGTCTCTCATCTTGCTGTAGTTGAGTGTGTGTGTGTAAAAGAGATTGTGAGGGAGTTGAGCATTAGTGTTTACCTGTGCTGTTCACCTCCTATAAGCTTAGAGTGGTTTGTGGTGTAAAATGGAGAGAAAATGTGCTCAGGATTTTTTTATTTAATTAGAATGATAACCTGCTGACTCTTACTCTCAGAACTTTACTATGAAACCCTGCTTGTACAGTTGCTCTTCCTGACAGAAGAACTGTTTATTTCTTTTAGCAACCAGCACTTTCAGAAGTGGGAGATGGCTGTGTTGATAGCCAAGAGATGAGCTAGGGATTATTTAATTTTGGTTTTTCCTCTCCTTGACGCCTACCATTAAATAGGGTTGGACTGTGAAACACACCCTGTCAGAGGAAATCAAAGGTGCTTAGGTTAGAAAAATGCCAAGATAAACATTGCCAGCAGAGTTGTGTATACATCTAACACTGCTGTTCTTCTGTTTAAAGGAAAAATCTCAGGATTGCATGTATCTCCAATACTGTAAAGTGTGTCAGTCTTACAAGGCACCTCGTTCACACCACTGTCGGAAGTGTAACAGGTACTGTTCTTCTTCACAACTGTTTGAAATCCATGTTAGAGCAGCTTCAGACCTAATGATGGGCTATTACCATAATTTGTACTTCCAGCACTTGCACTGTCATTTTTTAAAAGCTTCCACATGAGCACTAGAGCCCTTTCAAGTATTTCCACTTTCTAATTGTATGATAACTATACAGTTTTGCTGTGTTTTAGTTGTCTTTAACTGTTAACTGTCTTTAACATTTTCTTTATAGTTTGAAATCAGTTTCTCTTAAGAACTTCTTGATGGTACTAACAAAACAATGCAGTCCTGCTTCAGGGATACGAGTCTGTGTGAATACCTAAAAATCATCTGAAATTCTTTTGAAATTCTGAGTCCAAACACTGACCTGCTTAGAGAGTAGAAATATTTATTCTGTCATCTTTCCAAATGGGAATTAAATGTTGATTTGAGTGGAAATTTTGGACTGGTTTTTTTCACTCTTCCCCAAAGCGTGTTTTTGAGGGGAGTTGGCATGTAAGTGAAATAATAAACCTTTTGGGTCAACTTAAGTAGTTTGCACCTTGTTATCTTCCAACACACTCGTCCTGATACAGAGGATACTTTATTACAAATAGCTGTCACTCGAATTTAGTGCATCTTGAAAAAATCAAGGCACTTCAGCTGTCTGCAGTCCAGGCAGGCTGTCCTCTGAAGGACCCCTAAGAGAATGTGGTGAAAAGATATAGCAACATATGTGTTCATTGTTATTTCTATAAACCCAAGATGTGCAGTCAGTGTTTTTTTAGGAAACAGAAACTGAAACTCCAGAGCAGTGCTGTAATTTGGCTACATCATCCCCAGATTTAAAATTAACAACTCTTTTCCTTGAGTGACAATATTTACACTGAGAACTGATCACTTAGGTGGTCACATAGACTTTTGCACCTGTCAAGGTAATTTGGAATGTGAACATTTCAACAACGTTTATTCAGGTGGGGGTTTTTTGCATCTGAGAGCTACACCAACATAACTGACTTTATATTGAATAGAGAGTGTCTCTAGGGTGTTTGCACTTGTTAAATGTATTTTGAAAAGGATTTTCAATGGTGTAAGGTCAATACATAGCAACTGAGAAAGCTTTCAGAGGGTTTACCACTGAAGAGTCACTATGACACTTCTCTCTGTATATCTTTCTTTAAATACTCTTTCTACAATTTCTACAAGGGAATTTGATATTTCCTTTATTTTCCTGGTATTCTGATTTTTAAAAACTGGCATTAACAGTAGTGCTTAATTACTGTGATCTTATACTTCTTATAAGTCCCATTTTATGGCTCTGTTCTATGGTATTTATTAGCAACCAGTTAGTTTGAGCAAAGGGTAGTAAAGGGGAGGACAGATAACTGGGGAGGATAGGACCTGGAAGCACTTTTTATTTGCTCTTTCTAATATAATTCTGAAATATAATTCTGAATGGCAATCAGATAGAAATTACTGTGTTGATCTGTCAGAAATTGGTGGGTTCAAATAAAAGAATGGAGGTTGAGAAGTAGAAAATCAGCCATCCTTTGAGTTTTTTTGAGAAACATCATATGTGTCCTTTATATTAATCAACATTTATTATTCACAGATGTGTGATGAAGATGGATCACCACTGTCCTTGGATCAACAACTGTTGTGGATACCAGAATCATGCATCTTTCACTCTGTTTCTCCTCTTAGCTCCACTGGGATGCATTCATGCTTCTTTCATATTTATTATGACAATGTACACTCAGCTTTACAACAGAGTAAGAAAACATAACTAAATGCTTAAAATATTACTTAAGTCAGGTGCATAATTTATCTCTGGAAGTTTTTGGTTTTCTGAGAAGAAGCATGTGGAATTCCTTGTTCTTCTTTCTACACGCACTTCTATTTCTGTTGTGTACCTGTAAGATGTATGGGAATGGAGGAGGATTCAGAGAAAGTTGGTTTTATTTTCATTCTTTGTTTTTTTCTTTTTTTTTCCCTGCTGCTTCTCATAATCACAGGGAGTTTCCTATTGCTTTACATGGACTGAAGACAGTTTCTGAATAGCACTTTATGTAGGGAGAGAGACAGGCTGTGTTTTGGCTGGCACAGAAGACAGCTGCTATTTATTTCCAGCACACAAGTTAGATCCTATTTATTTTCTTTTACTGGCCACTTTTTTAGAATTGGAATGTATCTATTTCTTCAAGGAAAAAAAGTACATTATTTTTGGGACTAAAGATAAATATGTTAGCTGTGGTGTTTTTAACTGGAAAACTTCAACAGTGAGTAAAGCTTATTCTGGAATACACCCCTTGTCTCACATCCATGGTTAAGATTATAAGCTTTGATTTCAGCCTTTGTGGTTGCAGTGAAGAGCTTGATAACATCAGCTGAGTGTAACAGATGAAGATGTATTTGTAGCAGCTGAGTTGTGTTTGCAGAGTGATAATGTTGAGAATTACTGTCTGCAAAGCTTGCAGAGGAAACCTGCAGCATTTCCACGAAAAACAGGGACTGTTCTATGCAAACGTTGTTCATCTGACATTGATGAATGTGGGTTTTTAACATAGCAGAGTGCACATTTTTTTGCTGATTTTTGAGCCTGTGGAGCTTGCAAGATGGTGATTGTGGTTTCATTTTCCATCTAGCAGCAAACTTCTGAAGATAAAAGTCTTTTGAGTATTTTTTTTTTTGTTACTCTGCTTCATTTCTGTCAGATGTTGGACACTTACTTTCAGAGCCAGATTTCATAGGGATAACTTGCTTTTTTTCAGCAGTTGGAAAGTTCTAGAGCTGAATGGAATTTTCCTCTTTGCAGATATCTTTTGGGTGGAGTTCTGTGAAGATTGACATGAGTGCAGCCAAAAGAGACCCTCGTCCCATTATTCCCTTTGGACTGTCTGCATTTGCTGCATCTTTATTTGCCTTAGGACTGGCATTAGGAACAACTATTGCTGTTGGTATGCTGTTCATTATCCAGGTGAGTCTGTGGCTCTGTTACAAAGAAGTTAAAAGCTGTAAGTTTTGCATGCTTGTGGAGCAGAAACAGAATTCAGGATTGAGATAAGAACAGTTGTTCAGAGCTTATGTTGTATAACTTTTCCAGGGATTTGTGTAGCTTTGTCCCAGTTTTTCTGTTACCACAGTTTGGGTTTTTTTTCAGTATTTTTCACGGAGGACTTGGATGTTAAAATCTAATGAACTAAGAAAACATGAGATGGATTTTGTAAACTCCCTGCAAAAGGCAAAATACTTGTTCTGTCCCTGCAAATAGGTGTAAATATGCCTGATGTATTTCTTAAAATGTTGGGCTCTTTGGAAGGAAACAAAAAGACACATTTTAAGCATAAAGTGCAATACTGTGTGATACTGTCTTAAGTGTATAACTCTAGATTGTGTATTTCGGCTGAGGGTTAGCTTCAAACAAATGTTTCAGTTACGTCTATAAAAGTTGTTTTGTTCTTTAAAACAAGTTTAGTTTGTTAAATGAAGCTTTCTTTGTATAGCTGATGTATTTCTGCAGAAAATAAATCCTAATTTCACCCCACACTTTTATTTCAGATGAAAGTAATTTTGACAAATAAAACTTCAATCGAATCCTGGATTGAAGAAAAGGTATGCTTTTATTACAGTATTCTTGTACTGTTACAAAGCCTATTTTCCATATTTAATTTTTTTTTTTGTTTCATCTCTGGGTTAAAACCAAAGATGTTATTTCAGTTCACCACTGACCTAACACCTACAACAAGCTTTTCCCTTACCATCTCTGAAATTCACTGAAAGAAATGAGAAATCATGTAAATGCATAGATTTTTCTTTTGTTTTGGGGGAGTTTGTTGAACATAGAATATTATTTGCTTTGAAAAGACTTTGCTTATCTACTTGAAATATGTGAGTGTTTTCATCCCATTTGAGCTGTCTTAGTCATGGCATCTGCCTGTACCTTTAATTGTCCACCTTGCTGGCCCATCCAAAGTGGCATCTTCTGCCTCATGGTTTTACCCATTTCTTACTTTGGATTGTAAGGGAGGATTTTCCTTGATTTTTAAGAAGTACTAGAAAATACCTAGTGTTCTGTCCTTTAAATTTCTCTTGGATTTCCTTATCTTTATAAAGGTTTTCACAAGATTTTTCAGGAGAAATATAGTCAAGCAACAGAATCTAAGTTTAGAGGAAGCAAAACTGACTCAGTATTTAGAAATTAGTTTGGTTCTACCTGGTTAGTTTTTGTGCAAGTCCACAAACATTTTGTTTATGTCTTGTTGTCTTTCTTTTATTTTGTGTGCCAAATTAGCATGATAATGTTTACTTTGTATAAATACTTAAAGTATTGTAATGGCAACTCTTTGCCTGGGATATGGCTGGATCCAAGTCCTGTTAGACCTTTGAATAATGGGATAATGGAACATAAATGAAAGAAATCCCTGTTATCACTATATTGTAGAATTTGGAATATGTTAAAATTTTTACTGTAAAACAGGCTGCTAATATGTCCCTTTTGAAAGCTGAGCACAGACTGTAATACATAAATATTTAATAAAATGGCATTATTGTAACAGAGAACACAGTTCTGTGGCTGCTCCACTAGATGTCATCAGAACTGTGGGAATGTAAGGCTCAGTGACATGTGACTATGGAATGTGGGCAATTCACATCATGCCTGTGTGTGCATTCTTAGAGGAGGAGTTGGCACTACCAGTGCCAGTGTTGAGTCATGTTCATGATCATTAGTCAAAGGATTCTCAGCTGTGGAAGCTTTTATATATAACTAAGAAATAGTCAGGCACTGGTCCCTAAAAAAAAGCAGTAAAGGAAGATCAGAGCGTGGAGGGAATTATCAATGTAGTCAGTGGACTGTTGTTAAAGAGTAAATGGGGGTTGACAGGGATGGGGACACCCAAACCAGATATTCTTCTGAATTTAAGGAGTTTTTAAAGGCTGGGTTGATATAGCAGGAGTTCACTGCTCTTGCCTGAAAATATTTGCCTTTAGTTCCCATGGACCCATACAGGGTTTATGACCTGGTGTTAATATTTGCTGCTTGACTGCAGTGTGTAGGGTGATTTTATGTACTGCATTTCTTAATTATTTTCCAGGCCAAAGACAGAATCCAGTACTACCAAACGGGTGAGACCTTTATCTTCCCCTATGATATGGGAAGTAAGTGGAAGAACTTCAGGCAAGTGTTTACATGGTCTGGGATTCCTGAGGGAGATGGCCTGGACTGGCCAGTTAGAGATGGATGTCACCAGTACAGTTTGACGGTAACTGCTCTTCAGAGGTGTCTCGAGCTGATTCTCCCCACTATCCAATTGTCTGCTTTCCTTTGCAATAATGGACCAGCTTTTTAATACTAAAATAGACAGTACAGTAAATGCATGTACAGGAGTTCTGTTAAATGTTCTCCCATTTTTGATGCACTAAAAAGTTATGCTTTTGTGAGTGTTTCAAACTGCTAGTGGTATTTCCTGTGTTTGTTGAATGATTTCAATACCTGGCTTCATTTTGTGTTGAATGCTGCCTAAATTTCTATTTATAATCATTTATAGATAGAGCAACTGAAACAGAAAGCAGACAAGCGAGTAAGAAGTGTAAGTATTTGTTGAAGTTTGGTCTAAAATTACTTTGAAATAATAGAAATAGCAGTATAAATAAATGTAATTAAGCAACACAAACAATGTATAGCAATCTGCTTAGTTAATCTTGGCACTTAGCCTTTGCATTTGCTTCTTAGTTTCCAGATGGGAAGAAACATGATAATAAAGAGGATTATGCTTCATTGTTAAGCAGTAATTTAGAATTTAGAGTCCTTTGACAGCCACTGTCATTATGTTTACATCTGTGGTATGCGTGAATTGATTTTTTTAGTGTGAAACTTATCAGTAAGGCCATAACTCCTTCAAAAAGCAAATTGCTGTGTTCTGTTCCAATCTGTAGGTGAGGTATCGGGCCATAGAAGATTACAGTGGTGTCTGCTGCCCTGTGACTAAAGGAGTTAAAACATTCTTCACAACACCGTGCACTGAAGAACCTAGAATTGCACTGAGTAAAGGGGATCTGATTTTAGCCACCAGAGGCTTAAAGTTAGTGGTTCCACACCTTTATATTTGGTTAAAAGAAATATTGAGTTGAGTTCTGGCATTTAATTACCTATTATGCTTCCTTCCCCAGACACTGGATGTATGGTGAGAAGATTCTCATCTCAGCTGCTGATGGTATGGAGCAGTTAATTTCACTTTTTCTGTTGAAAATTGCAAATTAATTTTATAGCTATCTAAAAATGTGGCCGATATTATATGTTCACTTCTCAAAATGTAGAATGATAACATTACACGCACTAGCTTCTCTGCACTCTTCACAGTTTTTTTTCTTTACATCCAACAGACTTCCCAGTTTTGATAAACATTAATTCACTCCATCAAACTGACAGAACACTGATACAGTAGTTTATTGAAAGTTGAGTGGGAAGGGGGACACTTCATATTCTAAGGAAAAGTTAGACCGTAAAGAGGTTAAATATAATTAATTTTTTGATATTTAAATAGTGGTCTGCCTTAAACAAATCTGGGCTTCCTATCTACACAGTCTGTATAACTATAGAGATTAATCTTTGCATATCTTAAAAACTAGGAGACATCATGTCTTCGTTTGGAATAATTTCTAGAGACTTTAAAATGCATTTATAAAACTAAGTGGGGGTGTTGAAGATATTAAAGACTCCTGCTGATCTGCAGAGGGTCAGCATCACAGCCACCTCCACTGAAGATTTTACATTTTTCACTTCAGACCTCTTGCTTTGGACTGGACTAAAATTTTGCCTGCCAGAGGATATGTTGGATTCTGTTGTTTCTTCCTAGCAACTGTTAATTCATTGCATGTGCATTTCACATTTGCACAAGCTTCCCAGATGCTGAATTAAATCTTCCATCCTCCTCAGCATTGGCAGAGTCTCTGCTGAAATACTCATACAAGTAAAAGCAGTTACTGAATGTCAAGAAGAGGAAGATCAACTGTAAAGGGTTGAGAGGAAAACAGAGAAAAATGTGACTTAAAAGGAAAAGCCAAAGGAATTGGGATGGTTTACCTGGAGAGGAGTAGGAAATGGGAGACAGCCTGGGTATCAACAAATAGTCATCAGCTGTGTGGAAGTCTGTGATAGACGAGTTTGTTAGCTGCTTCCTGTGTCCCTGCTGCATAGAAAAAGGAGCTGTAAACCTGATTTATAGACAGAAAGATTCAGATAGGGTATGAAGATGAATCTTCTCAAGGAAGGTAGAGCACTGCAAAACTTTGGAGATGTCTGAAAACATTTTAGGTAGTTGGAGAAAATCTGCATTCCCAGGCAGTGATGATAGAAAATACTTAGATTTGTCTTGTAGAAGAAAGTAACTTACGTAAGTGTTTGATGTCTCTTCCAGTCCTGTTTTTTCTCAGCAGTGAGCCATGTTTTGTTCTAAGTTAATGCAACTTTTCATGTCTTAAGGTGGAATAAGAGAACGAGGCTGGTTCCCTAGGAAGTGTGTGGAAAAATACCATTATGACTCTGAAACGGATCAACCAGTGGATGGAGAGAAGAAAAGCAAATAGCCTTCTAATTTTTTTAAATATAAAATGGAATTTTTACTTCAGACCACAATCCTTTACTTGAAATTTTCTGTATATTACTTTAGACTTATGCAATGAATATGTTAGGACGAGGTTTTCTTTTCCTCACAGCTGAAAGGGTTGTATATGCCTGTGCCATGGTTTGCATACTTTTTAAACAATAAATAATTGAAGAAGCCATTCAGTGGATTGCCTTCAAGATGCATCTTCATCATCAAGTCAGGATTGTTTTTTCTGTTTAAATTGCATTCTGAGCATTAAGATTTTAGGTTTTTGTCCTCAGCCGCATCTGATTGTTATGCGTGCTGCTTATCTTTTGTATTTCACTGAAGCTGCCCCTGAGAATAAACACCTGATTCAAATTCCAGATAAAATTTGTTATCTGTGACTTTTAATGATGTGAGTTGTCCACCTCAAATAAATGATACATTCATATTCACTTGTGGGTTCAATTGTTCTTAGACCTAGAAGAACTAGTTCATAGGCATGGGAGTGTGAACTGACTGGGAAGTAAACATTTAACCTTGTAAGGTGCTTTTCAAAGTTAAAAAGGCTTCAGTTGTTGCAGTAGGAATATTTTGTGCTTTTAATGGCAAAAATTACATCCAGCACTGTCTGTTCTCTCTGAAATCTGAGTCACTACCCAAGAGATCTTGATCCATTCTAGAATAAAAGGAAGCAGTATCCAAGAACAAAATTTTTTGTGAATTTTGCTACTAATGATTAACAGCCTTCTTCAAGCATTCTCATTTAGCATCTAGTATGGATTGTTGGAAGGAAGACCTTAAATTGGAGTAACTTGTTACCAGCTCAAAGCTTTTTAAAAGTCTCCAAAATGCAGCAAGTGCTTTTGTTGTCTCATAGTGTAGAATTACATGTCAGCCAGGTTGAGAGGCTTTGAAAATCAGTTCATGTGGCCGAAGTGGCACACAAGAGACCAACATAAGACCAATTTACACTTGAATTACTATATATGTTTTATTGTTGAGGCAGTGCCATTCACCCTCCAAGCATATCAGTTCAGGGAAGCATCACTGTTTATTGTATCAACAAAAATACTTTCCCAGCACTGCAGCAGGTGGCATCACAGGATTCATCCTCGAGTTTCTGCAGATCCCAGTTGCACTGGATTTAATCTCGCCAACTAACTTGCTCATTTTGTGTCCAAAACCAGTTCTGGAATACATTTCTTCTTCCCTATTTGGTTTTTTTTTTGTCTCCCCTGGGGAAAAAGATTAGGCCACCACTGACTTTCACATCACATTGCTTTAAGGAAAGGATAGGAAAGATAAGCAGCATTGTTACAGGCAGTTTCAAAGATGCTTTTATAGCCTCACATTTCTGACAAGCACAGTAAGTGACACAATGGTTACCCTACGATGTCAAGGTCTTTGGGCCCAGACTAGAAACAGAATTGGGTCAGTTGTTTTCACTAGTCAAAGCTAGGGCTGCCTACCAGCAAGAAGGGGATCTTTTGATAAATCTTGCTTTCATTTTGGGATAGCTGAGCAAGAGCATTAAAGAGGGAGAGGAAAAGCCACTAGCTGTCTGAACAAGACAGGGAAGACAATTTTTGTCTGCAGACAAAGAGAATAGGAAAGCTACAGATACACCTTCCCCATGTTGCATCCTTGTTAGTGCTGCCTTTTGAACTGCTGAAGCTGACTACTGCAGAGACAGGGAGGAGCTCTCAGCAGAGACAGTGCAGACTGATGGAACACATAAGGAAGTTTTCATCTTGCTTAAATCATTTTCTAAAGCAGCAGCTTAACACAAGAAAATCTCACATCTTATTTCATGTGGTAAATTTATTCTTTCACCTCAGCCTAAGCTGAAGATAAGGAAAGGAAAGTTGGTAGAGGAGCAACTAGACTACAGGAGCAAATCTGGACTACACTGTATTATTGCCTCATGGCTGGAGCTGTGGCTGACCAGTGACAGGATAGGGAACAAGTTCATGTTCTGCAGCAGTTGTGTTCCAGCTGCAGCCATACAGAGCCAGGCAGCTGACAATGTGGTTGCAGCAGAGCCACAAGTAATTCACACAGGCTTTAGTTTGATTGTGCAGTCTCAATTTATTGCATCCTATATCCTTAGGATTGACAGCTAAAGTTTTACACTTATTAGGCTCAATTTCGTAAGTGTAAAGGCTTTAACACTGCCATTTCATTGGAAAATGTGCAAAAATTGATCCAGTGCCTCCTAAAGAATGAACATTTGCTATAGACAAATGTATTTTGCAAACGATTACTCATTTTCATTAGAAACAACTTGCACCGTGTGGTCCAGGACTAGGAACAGGAAATTCACTTCTGTGTTTGCTAAACACATGTTAGCATGAATTCATACTGTGTTCAGTCTGATTGCAGATCAATCCACAACAGGTCACAGTGGAGTTCCTAGTTTCAGCAGGAAAACAAGATTTGCTTTTGACAGTGAGAAGTGCATACAGCTGTCTTTTAAAGGCTGAGGTTCTTGCATGTTACTGCGTTTCAGTCACAGTCCAAGACAGATGAAAGTTCTGGCTTAGCCTAGACAGTTGATGCTCAGTCCCACAGCATGTTAACACTGCTAGTTGTCAGTTATACTACAGCCATCTTCATCCAGAAGTCATTTTTCTCAGGTACTAGAAACAAATAAATTTGAGTTCCTGTTCCTCTCCACTCAAGCCTGTCTTCACCATAGGTCACGTAGTGTCACAGATTTAACTACTCCATGCAGTTTAAATTAAACTGGCCATTTATTCCTGAGTAGATGAGTAGAGGGCCTCAATCTCCTTCTGGAAGAATTTAACAAGGTCTCCTCGCTTTGCCTTCAGTGTTGGTGTCAAGAGTCCATTTTCTACAGAAAACAACTCTGTGTGGATGTACAGGTCTTTAACCTATTAAAAGAAAACAATTTAGTGCATTATACATCATTAGAAGACAAACAACAGTTCTTCCCAGCTTCCTTGGGCAAGAGTTCAGTCCCAGGAGATCCAGTAACTAAACTTTTTCTTTGGGTGACACAGCAAGAGGGTGGAATTCCAGAACAGCCCCTACAGCCTGTGGTGAACCTCCACTCCATCTCTTTTGCTACTGTTGCCCTTCACAGCCCCCGTCTCCCGGTATAGGGACGGGCAGCCAATGTTTCAGTGACTGCTTCAGTCAGGTGTCTGGGGCAGCTGCCTCAGGACCCCTCCTGAAACAGGCAGTAGCAGGAATGAAGACTTGCCAGCCACTGTGTTAGCAATACAGGTGCTAGTGACAAGCAGGATTTGAAAGTACTCACTTGTTCAAAGGATTTAAGGCCAGCCTCTCTCCCCAGTCTGATCATATCGTCTAAAATAGCTTTCTTCACTGCCTAGAAGAAACACAGCAGAAGCAGAGTGGGTAAAGCTGTCATTCTGTAATTGCAGCTCAAAACCATAACCATTTGCCCAGTCAGGGACATCTGAGGATAGCAAGAATACGTATTTCAACATTCAAGACTTCTCATATTCAGGCCACTACAAAGTCATGTCTCTCTTCTCACTGGAAAAGAAGCAGCAATAGCCCTTGAAACAAGAGACACCTATACTCAGCTCCAGTTTTTGCTGTAAGGCTGCTTGCATGACTCACCCAGCATTAAACCAGTACAAACTACTGAAAAGAGGTGGATAGAACAAAGTCAGAACAATGTAGGATTGGACTTAGAATTAAATTCTATCTGACCCACTGAACACAACTCCACTCACAGGGTTTTTGCAGAGCTCTTCAAAGGAACCTTTTACTCCCAGTTTTGCTGCAAATTCTGGAAGCATCTCAGCATCAGGAACCACTATACCTATTAGAAAAGACTGAAAACAAAAAAAAATAAAATTAAAATAGGTTGAGACCAACATAAGGCATACTAAATGTCTTTGTGAGCTTGCTTGTGGGCAGTGTTTCTATGAGAAGTCAGATGTAAATCTCCATGCATTTTCAGAGTTTCAAAGGTAGCTATGAGGATTTCCAAGTCACTGAGAGTTGTGACAGCAGTAATTGAAATACTGATGCAGTTTGTTATGTGTGCTGAATGATCCAACAAGTACTTTTGGCTAGATTGAAGACTGGCCTCTGCTAGCATAGCTAACACTTCCGTGGCAAAGGAATGGAGAAACACTTCTGCTGTGCAGAAAGGCTGAGAGAATTGGGGTTGTTCAACGTGGAGAAGAGAAGGCTCCAGGAAGACTTTTTTGTGGCCCTTCAAAACTAAGAGGGAGCTTGCAAGAAAGATGGGGCCAAATTTTTAGTAGGGCTTGTGGCAGTAAGACAAGAGGTAATGGTTTTAAACTATACCATAGTAAATTTATATTAAATACAAGGAATTTTTTGGAAGTGTGAGGGTGGCAAAACAATGGCAGAGGTTGCCCAGAGAGGTGGCAAATGCCCTATCCCTAGAAACATTCAAGGTCAAGCTGAATGGGGTTCTGAACAATCTTATCTAGTTGAAGATGTCCCTGCTTATTGCAGGGGGGACTATTCTATGAATCTAAACTGCACAGAGCTGACTGACATACTAATCCCACACAAGTATGTCAATAGCCTTTACCCAGATTGCAACAATGCCCGTTGTCACTTGGCAACTAGGTCTGAGAACATCTTCCTATAAACACAGCTCTCTTAGGAACAGATTTTGTTCAGGAACTCTTGTACATGCATACATTTGTGCCCTGATCATCCAGAACTTGTGGAAGGAAATCTTGCAGGATACTCCTGACATCACTTACCCTCAGACTTTCTCCATGTACAAAGACCTGGGCTACAGGAGGACTTCTGATATAGACATTTTCTATCTTCTCTGGAGCAATGTATTCTCCTTGTGCAAGTTTAAATATATTCTTCTTCCTATCAATGATCTTCAGCGTTCCATTCTAGAAGTTAAAAGTGGAGGTCATTAGTTCCAAGTCACTGTCTTGCTTAGATAAGATAAACAGTTTAGTTGTATGAAAGGCACATCTGGAACTAGTCTAGAAACCACATATTGGTCTTTGCTTTCTACAGAGAGAAGGGTTTGGGTAATTTCTCCAGTTAGGTCAGGACATGATTAGACAGCTCCTTTATTCTCCTTTGACAGAAACCAAGACACCTTGTTATATCACTTCTACAGTGAAGAATAGTCTTAACTATGGACCTAGCAGGTGTTATTTGGTATCCTGTAACCTAATTGGTCTTTGGAGCTTTGCCTGGAGTTACCTAGTGAATCTACTGTGTAGAGACTTTTATCCTAGAATTCCATCTTTAGAGAATACTGTGAAGTAACAGGAATTCACATGCAAGAGATGGTTTGTGTTAAGCAACTACTCACTGGCAACCATTTCCCTATGTCTCCAGTGTGGAGCCAGCCATCTTTATCAATTGCTTCTGCTGTCTTCTCAGGGTCTTTCAGATAACCCTTGAACACATTTGGTCCTTTGATGCAGACCTATAGCAAGTAGAGAACACTGTTAGTCACCAAGTCTTACGTTTCAGTATTCCTTGACATGCACAGGAGATGATACCTACCTCGCCTTCATTGTTAGAAGAGAAGTAGCTCATTTCTTCCACATCATCTAGTTTTATGATATTACAAGCAAGAGGGGCTCCAACATGGCCTAAGAGAAAAAAAATCAACAAAAAATACTGCAGTGCTAGTAGCTACTTATTGGGTTTGTTCACTGCTTTAACATGAACCAGTATTATTTAAAGGAGTCTGGCATCAAATGTTCAAGCAAGTTGTTGCAATGCCATTTTCAGACAGTTAATGTAGGACAAATAGCAGGTAAGTCTTGATGCTTACAGCACTATTGGTGTAATCTACCACACCAGCCACGAACCACTGAAGCACTCATGCCTCCTCAGGACCCCCTCTCATAGATCCTGGTATTCATTTGCATTTCATCCTCATGCTCTGCAGTTAGTGTGTTCACAAAGATGGTGACTTGAGTCTGACTTTAGAACATCCAGCACTGCTAAGATGAAAGCTAAATCTTCAAGGTTCTTCAGGAAAATAGTCAAGTATCTTGTCTAATATTTTTGAGTAAAACATGTCATTTAGGAGACAAAGCTAGTTTCTTAAGACCACTTGGGAAGTCCCTATCCAGTTTGCTCAGCTCTCTCTATTCCTTTCCTGTATTCTGGGACAAAGTCTAAACTGTCCTATGACACTTTCCACCAGAGTTCCTCATCTGGTTGAGTCAAGAATTTTAGTACCTATTAAACAGACAGGTGACTGTTGCTACCAAGAATCACTTTGAGTACCCATGATTTAATTTTCATTAAACTAAAAACATTACAGCTCCTAGGCTCGAGAGCCCCTTTATGTGGACAGCTCTGGGAGACTTCACAAGTCTCAGCTCCCATACCTGTTGTCCAGTCTCCAGGCATTGAGAAAGTGGATCCAGCTGAGCATTCAGTCTGGCCATAACCTTCAAAGATCTGTGCAAGAAAGGATGAGTATTCCTTGAACATCAAGTCCTTGGTGTGAAAGGCCTCAGTTTCGACTGTGCCCGTGCTCAAGTTTTCTTAGGAAGGAAGCCAAAACAACCTTTGCCTTTAAGATATCTTGATCTTATTGGTGTAATCAGATGTTAAAGTTCACCTATCTAAACTTTGCTTCAGTCACCTTGTTCTCTGTTCTCAAATGTTGGGAGCTCATTGACTGTCAGAGTAAGCCACAAAACTCAAGGCAGCTGCCTGACTATAAATGCTGCATGTTCCTATTTCTGCTACTCTATTCCTCTTCTCAGAGACTACAGCTTAGTTTTTTGCTAGTGTAGTTTGAAGTGGGCCCTGCAGAATTTTTTTTCCTGTTACAGTTAACTCAGATAAAGCAGTCTGTAAATGCCTGAGACTGAGAGCATTTTCCCCAGGAACAAGCTGAGCTGGACCCCAGATATATCACTGGTCACTCATTTGTGCATAGTCAAACAGGGCTTACTTTAAAAAGAAAACTCAGCTTACCTGACAGCCTAATGCTGCTCTAAGAAATGTTAGGACAGAGGGAGATATAGGGGCTGCACCTGTCACCATGATACGCACTCTTCCACCCATGGTTTCCTACAAGTGAAAAAGAAGCCATCAGATCCTCCAATATTGCACTGCTTAGCTCCCTTACACTTGGAATAACTTACCTGAATTTTTTTGAAGACTAGCTTGTCCCAAATGCTGTCATTTCGAATGATGCCCTGTTTTATTTCAGCCATCTTCATAAACACAGCAAATTTTAACAGGAAATTCTTTACTGGGGTGCTAGCACCACTCTGGATCTGCAAGGAAAAGTACCAGTGACTCTTGGGTTTAACTCACATCTGTACTTCTCATTCTTGCCTTGTTAAGAAGCACCAAATCTCACTTCAGTGTTCTACGGCCTGTCTTCACCACTGCAGTATCTAGGAGGTGACCCAAAAGTCAATACTAATTCACATTACTGTTTCAACACTACAGCCATAGCTTTGAGGAACAGGGATCCTCTTAGCTGTGCACTTGATTCATTCGCATTACAAAAGTAAACAAAGCTTTTGTCTCTTAACAGCAACAAACTTCACCCAGTCATGACTGGATGTGCTGTTCTTATACTCCCAGAACTCTTTCCATCTCCTCAGATAGGATTCTAAAAAATTCTTCTTGCTAAGGAGTAATTAACTAGTAGTGATGTTATGACATATTCAGGGGTTTTTTTTGTACTTGTATGCTTGTTTGGATATATGAACACAAAGAAGACATAGCTGAAATTGCTCACATACCTTATCATAGACTCTGTTGAGCAGTCTTGGTACAACTGGAAATAGCGTTGGCTTCAAGGTTTTCATGTCATCTGTTAGCAGCTTGATATCTCCTTGGAAGAAGCCTACTTTTGCTCCACAGCTGTATATCACAGTCTAAAAATTGACCAGACTAACCTCAGTCAAGCAGAATTCCTAGCTTCACTAGCCATTATTAGTCTATAAAAATCAGCATGATTTACAGGGCCCAGTTATTACAAAATAAGGAAAGTTATTGTGTGAATAGGTTTTGAGGACATACAGATTGCTAATGTCTTTTACTATAATTTGATTTATAAAAGCTCAGATATATATATCTGTACATACCTGTACAACTCTCTCAAACATGTGAGCCAGAGGAAGATAGGAAATGGCAATATCTGAACTTGTACACTCAATTGTGTTCTAGAGGGAAAGGAAGTAGAAGTAGGTTAGCGTTTTCTCTGCCTGCTTTTTTTAGTTACTTTTAAGTAGAAAGTAAATAGAATTTGGATCTATTTGAGTACTTTGAGACAGACACTTCCAATGACTGAAGCAACTCAGGCTCAGGCTCATCCATCACCTCTTCAAGATTTGCAGCTGTCACTCAGCCACACTAAATCAAAATTAGTTTAATGTTTTGGCAAGATTTGAAATAGATGGTTTAGTACTCTTGGTATTTAGGACTGACTCATTCTAGAATAACTTCCATGTAGAAGTTCTTGTTCAATTCAAACCAAGTTTCTTGCAGTAGTATTGTCTCATTGAAAAAAGGGCACTTAGGAAAGCATCAGTTTCTGGGAGTGAATTGTTTACAGAAAATCCCCTCATTAAAGCTGGTTTCATGACTGAGGAATATATCCTGGAGAGTAGCTTACCTCTGTGCATCTAAGGAAGGCAGCAGCATTTGAAACAACATTCTGATGTGTCAGCATGGCTCCTTTAGGGTTACCTTTGGAGAGATCAAGCAAGGTGAGCTGTGGCTCTGACTCCTTCTGCTGGCAGTTTCCCATCTCTTGTTTGGCTCAGTTTGAACTATCTCAGTACTAGGCTCAGTCCCAGCAATTACTCTCATAAGAGATCACAAATATGCCTCATCTTGAGTGCTTTCAGCTATGGATATTACATAAAGGAGATGGACACTGAAACAGCAGAGCAATGGGGAGTAGCACAGAGAATGCTGAAACAAGATTTTTGCTTTAGCCCCTGTGGATCAAAATACACAGTTGAACAACCAATCTCTTCAACATTTAGGCTGCATTTTTCATAGGGTAAGACAACATGAATTTGGCTTTTCTTGCCCCCAGTTCTAAGAAGCTTTATCATATGCAACTTGACTTGTAATGACAGTATGCCAAGTAAAACTGCAAGAGCGTTTGACATTGCTCTGGTAATTTACTGGTTTACTTCCATGTTCATAGGGTTTCTTTACTTTTGTGCAGGGAAGCTGCATGGAGAGGCTCTTTCAGTGGGGAAGCATCACTATAAATTCTTACCTGTGGTTCCACTTGTAAAACACACAACAGAAAGATCTTCAGGCTTAGGAGGCTAGAGAGAAAAAGCCACATAAAGTCAGTGTGAGGATTATGACTATTATCTGTAACTGCATACAATTCCTGTGATGAATCAGAATTCTGGTTCACAAAAAAAAAAAAAAAAAAAAAAAAAAAAAAAAAATCTGCTAGCCTCCTCTACTAGCAGCATAGCAAGAGGTCTTTCCAGAGACTAGTTTACAAATCTATAGCTGTTTCATAGAGATACTTACAACTGGTTCTCTGGTGTTGTTTCTTCCCAGCTCCTGTGTTAGAGAAAAAACTCAGCTTAAGAGATGTGCACAATAGGTGAATAAGTAATTGCATTTCAAATGCAACACCTGTTTTACTACTTTGCCTCTTGATACTCTATCTCATTCAAACAGAAACCTCTTCCTGAATCCAATACACATAACTCTGAAAAACTGTCTGTTCCAAATGTGGACAGGATACATTTGAATTTGTGGAAAGTGATCAGAACTACTTAAGGAATTTGGAAGTCCTGAGTGGAGAGGTTTCCTTTTATTTGATGTAGGCCACATTTCTTTACATGTATGCAAACTTAAGCCTAGTATTGGGATATCTAAGCAGCCAGTAATTTGTACTTACAGTTCCACTTATATTCAACTGCCAGCTTAGAAGCCCGATAAATCCTGTTACAACAGGATCACAAATTAAGCTAAACAAGTCTTGGCTGTTCACAACACATGGGCACAACTTTAGTCAACTGTTTGAACTCTGCAACTCTGTTTAGCTAAAGATATCAAGTTTCAAAATGACTGCTCATTAAGATGTCAGGTACAGGCATGACAACTGGGTAATGCTTCCATTAAAATGTCATTGCTGCCACAGAAGATCAAGATGTTTAGCTGGCAAAGTATTACAGAAGCCTTTAGCCACCTACCTCAACCTCCTGCAGTGACAGAATTTCAATTCCCACTTTAGCTCCTCTGTCCTTGAGCTCTTTATCAAAGAGATCCATGAGAACAATAATCTTCAGACATGGGGTCTTTTTGTCCTCACAGTTCTTAAGCAAGACCTCTGCCTTCGCAGGCGTGTCACAAATCACCACACTTATGTCAGCTACAGAAAATAAATTATCAGAAGTCTATTTAGAAGACATAAGGCCAGTGACAGCTCAGCAGCACATACTTTTAGAACATAACATTGGTTTGGTGCCATTTGCATTTGTTCATATGGATTCAGTGGCTGGTTTACAGTGCTGAGAAAGTTCCTCCTACCATACTCAACTGATTGTGCAAACCTGATATTCTGGCAATATAAAGTGAGGGCAAATGCTGAGGAGCTGAAAAGAATTATCTTTGCTCGCAGTCAAGATGGGCATCAAAACTTTTGGTATTGCCATGATACTGTTTAGGTTTAGCCATCTTCCTTAAATTGAAAGAAATTAAGGCCCAATTGAAAGAGGTGGCTAAAATTCATGAGTTAATACTTCAGCTTCCCTGTAGATGTAGTTACAAAGGCCTTTTCCTTTAAGTCAGCAAAGGAACTGGATTTGCCTGAGCCTGCCAGTTCCCAGTTAGACTGGTAAATTACAGCTGTGTAATCCCAACTCAACACCTGTTTCCAAGATGCACCACTATAACTCTTGAAGTGGTTTTGCTTGACAAATCCTATTTTTGGGATGATCGCAGATCACTGTAACAACAGTGGATGTTTATTTTCCCCATATCTCTCCTAAGACTGGGGGAAGAAAGTTTGAAGATTTATTTAACTTCCTTGCCAGTTTATTCCATGATGGCCTGCTAGATGTTGTTTCTGTAGAACATGCAATAACCACATGGATTAAACAGATTTAGGCATATCTTCAACCTTTCCTCCTCCACTCTTTTCATCCTACAACTTTAAATCAGACAGACACACACATCTAGTCTTAATTTACATGCAAGTCTGTCTACATTGTCTGATTGTTTGGCAGTGTGGGAGTTCAAGATTGCAAAATCTCAAATAGCAAATAGTTAAGCACTCTGATTGCAGAATGATCCACAGGATCTAGCAGATCCTTCAGTGGTCTTGCAATCAAGACACTAGGAAACATAGGAAGCCCACTGGATTCTTGTGGGCATTGAATCATGCACCCTGCAAAGCAGCTTCACTAAGAAATTAAGTGTCTATAAGAGCAGTAAGGTTAAAGGTACTCTGGTTTTTACAAATTCCCTTGAACTTAGCCCTCCCAAAACAAAGTTTCCTAGAAAAATCCTTATGAAAGAGTGGAAGTCTTATTTACCTTTGTTAACAATATATACAATGGCCTCTGGTCCCAGAGTGTCATAGAGTGGAACAGCAACCATTGAGTAGGTGTAGCAGGCATACTCTGAAATGATCCACTGAAAAGAGAAAACAGCACAACTAAGGAAAACTAGGAGCCCTCAAGACAGGATTGCCTACAGACTTCATACAACTTGACAAGCCCATGTACATGGCAGTGGGGGGCTGTGGAAGGAGCACATCCATGAGAATAAGAGTTGTGAGAGGCCATTGTATTACATGCTTGGAATGGTATGTGCTCAGTCAGTAACAAGGGAATTGGGAAGGAAAAAGTTGTGATTGTTCCTCATGTGGCCTGAAGCTATTTAATTACAGACTCTCCTCTCACCCCAAGGTCTCAGAGTAGTGTAGGAAAGAATACACAATTTGTTGCTTACCTCTGGCCTATTCTGAGCAAAAATGCCAATAAACTGGTTTGGTGATGGTTGGCATCCTTTTTGCAGAAGCCCTGATCCCAGGTATTTAGTTCTGTCCGAAACCTGCAAGATAGTTATTCCCCCGCTTTAGTGTTACAAGGGAGTATCCCAAATTAATTCATCTGTCATTTACAATACTCACCTGTTTATATGTCAGCCACTGATAAGGTTGCTTGGGTTTCCTGTAGCCTAGACAGTCACCATTTCCTAATGAAAGAGTTCAGAAAAACAATTTCAAAGCTCAGTTCTGAAGTTGCATAACTACAATAGAAACACTTCAAGTGGGAAATATTTTCTGTCAGGCATTCAGGTAACTGCATGGAGAGTAGGTCAGTGTCCATAGTTAAGCACTTTGCCCAAACCAAGGTTGTAAGACTGTTAGCTTTATCTTTACAAGCAAAAATTCTAAGATCTGGTGATATTTGTTGGATTGCACAACCCATGTGAGGTTGAAATACCTTGCAAACCATCACACATTTCCACGCATAGGACTTGTGAAGTGATGTGCACAAATTCATATCTGTTGTAAACAGGCAGTAATTTCACAGGAAAACTCATACCATAAGACAAAGGAGAGGTGTTTCCCTCCCCATTTCCTCTGATGCTTTGTATCTGCTGACTCTTGACTGAACTCTACCATCTTCAGCTTCTGGTATTTGTTCCTGCCCAGTCCTCTAAATAAGACTAGTGCTAAATTGGGACAGGGAGAATTATGGTAGTTTGTCTCTCCACCCCACAGAAGGTTAGAAGAACTTTTGCTAGCCTGCATTATTACCACAGCCAAGACACAAGGAAAATGATCTTGGAAAAATTTTGTTTACTTGTGATAGACAAGTACTAACTACCAGATGCAAAGCTTACCAGAAATACTCACTCCTCTCTGGAAAACTTCATACAGGGTTTTAGCATCTTCAAAGTAATAAGAAAGCAGGTTATTATCTGTCAAGAGTGCAGCTCTTCTGGCTCCTCCCTAGGAACAGAGCATGGTTATGAAACAGTGCAGACCAGATAAAATATCATTTGTTCCTCAGCCACTCTCTCATCAATCCCATTTAAAGCATTTCAACAGCATTGCATTGTTAGGGAAGTCTTTACCCTTCCTGATTTTGATCTCCTCAGTCACATGCAGTGGAATTTTCTAGATGGCCCACCTTAACGTTGAGTTACAGGTTATTGAGAGGCCTTGACTGAGTGCTACCACTTCCCTTATTACATGAAGTCTAGCACCAGTTTCAAAGCTGATGCAGGGCATTGAAAATACAGGAAAAATTCAGTGACAGCCAAAGACATCTTGTAAAAATCCCTCCTAACCCTGGTTGGAACAAGCTGCTGTTTCTCATCTTAGCATCTTAAGACTTCCTGTCTCCCCATTGTGCTCTTGCGTTGTACACCTGAGAGAAGGCTGTGCACGCCAGACAGGAGAGTTTCCACTGACACCCAGAGTCAGAATAGATCAGTATTCAGATTAAGCTCCAAAACAGACCATGCCCACAAGCAGAGAAAGCATTACCTCAATTCCTATTGACTGCTTGTTCAAGTCAACAGGAGGTAAAAGGGGTTTTGGCCTGCTTATCACCCACAGGAAGATGACAGCTCCAAATGCAATGAGACTGATCAATGCTGGTGTTGGGAGCGGTGAGAACAGCACTTGAAGTATCCAGATCATTGTACTGGATCAGTGGAGCCAGAGTTGAACCTGAAACAAATAGGAGGTTTAGTAGACTTGAGTTAGAAGCTTTAATTACCTACGAGCCATGGTTACTTAAGTAGCTTGTTAAACAATACTGCAAATCATTTCAGCAGTTTGCCCCTAGAGAGTCCTGGTACAATAGTGAAGCACACTTATGCAATGTTTTAAGCCTCTTAAGAGATCTCAAGTCACCTGTCCCCATAAATCTTAATCTATGCTGCATCCACCTCCACAGAAAGCTGAAGCCTGATGAAGTCAGAAAGGAACAGATTCTTTCTATCCTTAAGTAAAAAAATCTGCCTGAAGAAAACCAGTATATAATTTCCCAAATCTGTCTCTCCAAGTATAACTAAAAAATGCCTATGGTTCAATTATGTGAATTGTGGAAGTAAGAAAATTCCTCAGTATTGTAAGTGTTCAATAGGAAATGGTTTTGCTGAAATAGAAAGGGTATTGATAAATTACATGTTTGATACACCTACATATATATCTGCAAGACAAACAGTATATTCATTGTCAGCTGCTTTTACTGGTCATGCCAGACAAATATTTCAGAGAGTGACAGTGTGGTCAGCCAAAAAAAACAGCACAAATCAAAACTGTGAATGTTGTTCTCCACTAGGAAGTGGTGACCTGGAAGTCAGTGTATGCAATGGAACTCTAACTGGGAAATACAGAAACAATTCTGCTGCTTGCATTCCCCAGGGTATCTTCTGTCAAGGACAGGGAAGCAAAATCTGAGAATGCAGACTTTCTTATAAGACACAGAGACCTGAGCTTTCTTCTTTAAAAACAAGCACTTTTATCTCCAAAATGTTCTGATGTGTTTTAAGATTGAAATGCCATGAGGAAGGACTGCTTTCTGTCTGAATCAGCTCAGATCTCAGCAACTTGTATTTGCTAGTGTCTAAATATCTATGCAGGACGCACCACCTCACACTTAGCAAGATGAATAGCAACACTATTTCAAAGTCCTTCATACAGAATCAAAGGAACCCCATCAGTAGATAATATGTCAGCTATCAACTAAATCCCTGTACAAGAAGAATACCAGGAGTCCTGATGCAATGAGTTCCAGTTACCCTTTAACTATAATTCTGATGAAGTTGAAGGTATTTTACAAACTGATAGTAAGTTCAGACAGGACCTGAAGTCAGAATTTGGGTCTCTGAGCCCAGACTGATCATTTAGATTACCCGTATCTGTTTTACAGTTTTGTAGTTTCCAGTGGCAGTAGTTTCCATACCTAATCAGCAATCCTGGTGTGTTCTCTGGTAAAAAAGGCATGCTTTGCCTGCTCAGCATCTGGATAAGAAAGAGTACCTCAGAGGCTTTTCAGCAAGTCCAAGCTGCCAGATGCACATCATCTATACATCTGAGAAATACCAACTCCCTAGTCCTCTTTTCTACTCTAAACCTTAGATGCCACGTGCCCTTCAAACTCCTGACCTTGGCTTCATGTACTGAGAGTCCAAAAAGATTGTGCTACAGCCAGAAAGGCAGGAACTGCCCTTGGGACTCTCTACTGGTGGGCAATTCCAGTCACTAGGCATACTGATCCTATGGGAGCACAAACCTGTTTGTAGCACAGCATATCACCTATCTCCCTTTGGACCTTTATCAATTGAGCCTGGGTTAAAAAAAAAAAAAAAAAAAAAAAAAAAAGCAGAACCTAAATCCCAGTCTCCTGATCAAGTTTACATTCAGGCCAAAGCTACTTAGCAGTTTAGGTTTAGCACTGCTTGGTTTGGAAAACTGAAAATTATTAATTAAATTAATTTGGTAATCAGCTGCTCTTGACACTGTATATACCTGGACCATTAATGGAGCAGTTAGGAAGCAGCTTTCTGCAGTGATTAAACTGCATATGGTTTGTGGTTTATATTTCCTCTTTCATTAACATGAGCAAGACACTTTTTTATAGCATGAGCGCTGAGGCAGCTAGGTAGAGACATATCCATTCTCTCTCATGAAAGGTTGGATATACAAACTTTATTCCTTTAGCTCAGAGCCCACCACTAAATCCAAATGACAGAGCAAATCACATTTGCACTACTTGTATGTTGGAAGCTTTCTAGACTGACACACCTATTCTCATATCTTTTTAGAGGGATGCCAGAATACTCATGTTAAAACTCCCCTTAATATTAATTATTAACAATCAATTTGGGCACTTTTCCAGTCTTTTCCCGTTCCCAGATGGCCAAAAGGAGTTTTCACTCAGTGCATTTCACATTACTCTTCCCTGGTCATTTTTCAATCAGCAGTGAGAGAATAGAGCTGTATGCAGGTAACCAGAGAGACCACAGGCCTGTACAGCTGCACCAGTTTTACTGGCTGAAGTGTGTTCTCATCTGCTTATTTTAATAGTACTTTTAAGATGATTTCCCAGAAACCATAAATGATTGGTTGTTATTAAAATATCATGCCATCTTATTTATGGCACCAAGTCCTCTTCTTTACCTTATTTATATGGCTTACCATTAACACTGTCTGACTAGGTCAGACAGATCAGAGCAGTTGTCACAAATAGCTACAATCTGTTACATGAACTTATTTGACAGGAAATTTACTGAAGAAACTTGTCTGACCTTTTTGTGTTAAGGATAAGAGAACCCAGTAACCCCAAACGCTCCATGCAGCAGTAGACAAGTCACTGAAAATTTTTCCATCAAGATATTTTCCTGTTCTCACTGGCTTACATGCAAAGTAGTTTGTACCAGGACATCAAGGAGGACTGAACATCAAGCCCTGAAGGATATGATTTTTTTGCTTGGAGCAAAGAAGTCTAAGACCAGAGAGGACACCGAATCAAGAAATGATCATTTAACACTGCAAAACTTTTGTCTTCAGGTTCTGAATTGATTCCACAAGTCTCTTGCATAAAAAGAAAGAAGGAAAGATCAGGCAGTAGTCAATCCCATTGTAGCCCACCCAGCATACCTATAGGTAGTCAAGGATGATTTTCAGTTATATTTGAATGAATTTTAATTTAAAGAAAGACCTGTTGACAAGTTTCTCTAAAGTCTGGGAAGTATTATATGCTCATTAGCTTCTAGGGTTTGGTGGGTGTTTTCAGTAACTTTTAGTCTTCATCAGCCCACTTACAGCCCTGACTGAGACTACATATGCAGGACTTTGCATATATACCCTTTGAAGATAGAGAGGTTAGTGTTGTGTAAGAAAAACAGATGCACAAAAACACAGATCTAGGTAATATTAAAGAAATTGTTTTTCATATATGAAAAACTATTTTCAACTCCCTTTATTAATAGAATAGTGACAGTGTTTTCTTTTACTTTCCAACAATGTTTCCACAAATGGGCTTTAGTTTCTTCTATCAAAGCACATAGGGTGTGTTATTCAAGCTGTGGCAAGAGATTGTCAGCAAATTTGTTTCAATTCCCAGAATTAGGACGGTTGTTTCCTATGCCTAGAGCTTTTACTGTAACTATTTGTCAATCCAAGTAGCTGCTAATTTATCACCTCTGGCATCATCCAAATGCCACTTAATCCTGCTGCCTTCAAAGCAGAAAAGCCAGAGAGAGGAGAGGAGTCTGTACTGGATAGACCTTCCTGTCCATGGCAAGAGAACAGCTGCAGCCTAGATCTGTGCTATGGAACAGCTACAACCAGACTTCAACCCATAAATCCAAGTGCCCTTTGCATACATAATACCTGATCTATATCATTTTAGTGAAAACTGAGTGCAGAACAAGAAAAAACCAGAGCATTTTGGACAGACACCCACTTCCACTGCAGGGTAAGTCTGAGCACAAGTTGCCTTTCTAAACATCAGAGGGGTCAGAGGTGGAGTGTCTGAAACCCCTGAGTTCTGAGGGCTCAACTCCCAGGGACACAAAATGCACAGATGTCTCAAGCCACCTGTTAAGCTTCTTGTGCAATAAGATGCTGGACAGTTGAAAGTGTACTTAGGTTGTCTGCCCTGATCAATGGTCAGGGATAAGATGCTCTAAGCTCCAGAGTCAAAGGCTTCATTTGTATCAGAAGAGATTACAGTGATACCATTTACAGCCTTGAGTTCAGGAGTACACATTCTCATTTCTACCATACTTCCCCCTTTACAGCTATTCCTTCATTACCTAGAAGAAATTAAAGTTATTCTCTATGCTCTCCACGTAAGATTCTCTCCACTGGAAAGTGGCTGATCTTTGTACATTTGAGTACAAAAATATGAAGAAAAATCAGTGTCATCTCCATTGCAAGAGTTCATTATGGACAACAAAGCAACCTCTGATACTTGCACAATTTTGGAAGCAACAGTCTGCGCTGCCTGGGAGAATGTCTTCGGCAGTTATGTACTTTGTATCAAGTTTGCCTAAGCTTTTAGCATGATCATGACATCTTTTTTTCTCAGCATTAGTAAGGTAACACTGACTGTTTACAAGCAGGAAAAGTGGAGTACAGCCACCTACACTAATTAGTTACTTAACCATCAGTAACTCACTCTTTCCATCTGCTTACGCAGTGCAGCTCTTGCCTGGTGTCGTCCTGCAGATGTGAGCCACTTTGCCAGTTCTTACTCCTTGGAAACTTTGTATTACATATTCCTCCTTGATGCAGCTAAAGTCTTGTGTTCCCACAGGGTTTAGGAACATCTAACTTGGAGCATCCAGAGAGAAGAAGCCCAGCAGTGATTTCTGAGCAGAGCCATGCAAAAAACGAAGCAAAATGCTCATTAACCTGCCTTAAACCCTGGATATGCTTCAGTGAGGCTTTGCTTTTAGAGTACCTCTTCAGAGAATCAGAGCCAAACAGTTCAAGCACCTTTTGATCTGAGCTGAGAAACACTCTGCTGGAGGGTGGGAAAGGACAAGGCCTCAGTAACTTCCAGGAAGCAGAGCGCTGTGGTTTCTGAGCCTTGCTGATGAAACCAATTGAATTCAAACTTTCACTGTGTTTAAATAGAAAGGCCCTTTTTTTTAAAATAAGGAATTTTACTGTGCTGGGTATTACTGTCTCTCCATCAGGAGGGCAACGACATCATGACACTACTTAGTACTAAAAGTTATTTTCTCAGATAAACTGAAAAGCCAAGCTTTCATATAGTCTTTATATCAGATTTTCTCTTTGAAACTACCTACTCAGAAACATGCACAACTGGCCCTTTGAAGTTTTTAAGAATTTAAAATACAGTCAGTACAGCAGGTTCTGTTATTGTTTATCCTCTTGGATAATACAGGTTCACTTCTTGCAAAAATGCAAGAAGTGCATCAAAAAAGTGCATTCATGCATCAAAACTATAATTATAGGAAGTTTTCTCTACTGACAGGGCATGGTGTTAAGAGCAAGGACTAAAGCTTGACTTGAAAATTCACATAGAACTCCTAAGAAAATTAGAATATTATCACTCGGCACCTTAGCCACACAGAGAAAAGGTAGCACTTAAAGTTTCTAGATATTAATGTCCATTACTTCATATTATCACAGCACTTCAATTATGAAGAGCAAAGAACAAACACATATCTGAACTTAACTCAGCCCAAGGTCCACATTTAACAGATAGCACACTACCAGAGATTTCCTAGGAGGCTCCTGAAAAACTCATTATCTTGAACCCTGCATCTAATCACTGCACTTGCACATTGGATTTAGTAAAGCCCATGTGAGTAACAACAAGCAAACTCATGAGCAATAAAACAAATACAGTAAAACTTCATTACTTACACAGAAAATATGGCAGAGCATGTATTGAAATGAGAACTAGTGAGGTAAGGCACCTACCATTTTGAATATAGGGTAGGAAATCAACCTCTTTTCCTTAAGTAAAAGGGAGCCTTAGTAGCACAGTACAAAACCAACACCACTTTGGTAAAACTCATGTCAAAAACTACAGCCAGGTTCTTGTTCCCAGTTTAAATAAATCAGCAAGCAGAAAAGCACATTGGGAGGGGAGATTTAAAGGGGAGAAACCTGCATGGGGGAGCTGGAGTGATTAAAAAAAATTAAAACAAAAACCTAACCAACCAACCAACCAAACAAACAAACAAAAGAACCAACAATCTACCCACACAAGAGGAAGTCATTGAGCTTTTTTGTTTGTTAATGAAAACATCTTAAAGTAGATCTAAATGAAAAGTAAACCAAAACATTTTGAAATTACATTTATAGTTTATTCTTGCTAAGTGGTTTGTTATTATATTTTCTATGTATAAAGCTTTATTCTCAACAATAGCAATTTTCTCTCTCTAGCTGCATATATGTTAAGGTGAGCAGAGCTTTGTAGCCTGTAATACCAACAAAATGTTCTGACTACAGCATCTCTCATATACTGCTGCAGTGACTTGCTGGTGGGCTGGATTTCTGCTGATGGTTTTGTTTTATTTGGTTTTGGTGTTAGGTTTCTTGTTGCTGTTGTTGAGTTTTTTCCTTTTTTTTTTTNTCTGCTTATTGTTTTTTTTTTTTTGGTTTTGGTGTTAGGTTTCTTTTTTCTTTTGTTGAGTTTTTTCCTTTTTTTTTTTTTTTTTTCCTTTTTTCTTCCCAAAAGCTACCTATTTCTTTTTGTTCTGTTATAGACATAACACATAGGTGCAATCATTTGTACCAGGTAACAGTGAATCATGTTTCAGGCTTCAGTTTTGTTTTCTGCTATGACAAGGATTTTTCTTTTTATTTTTCTTTTATTTCTTTGTTTAAAATTTTATAGCTGTTGCAGTTTCCCTTTTTCTCTTCAATGCTTGTCTAATATAACTGGTATTTTGCAGTAGGAGGGATGGGAAGACAGTAACTTTCCTATGTCTCTTCTTTATTGCCTTAACCTTAGATTTCAGAATTGTTTTCTCCACTTAGGAGTTTCTCCATCTGACAGTGTTCCTATGCTGCATGATTTCAGAATAATCTGCTTAGCTAGACAAACCATAAAGCTGAGATGGATTTAACACAGCATGTACTTGCATACAAAATACAACCTGTACTGGACCTTGGCTTCCTAAAACACGTAGCCCCTACTAATTGCAATTCTATTTTTATTGCTGCTGTAATCTTTATACTATTCAGGTAGAGCTAACTTACATGTAGTTGTGGCATTATTTAGCCACATAGGTATCTTTTAGGGAAACTGAGGGTTGATTCACTGATTTTCCTGTAAGCTGAGCATAAAAAAGAAATAGCTTTTGCTTCATGAAACTCCTCTGCCTTTGACTTTTCCTTCCCAGACTTCTTCCTGTGGCATTTCAGAGAAGCTATGAGCTTCAGCTTTAATAGTGCCTGTCAGGGGGCATTGTGCTTACAGAAAGGAGACAAGGCCAGGCTCCCAGCCCAGCCAGGTCCATTATCACCTGCTCTGTGTGCCTCTCTTAGCATTTTCCCCCTTCAGATATCTGGCCTCAAGCTATTATTTTTCCAGGAGAAAGAGAAAAAGCAGTGAGTTTGCGCTGTCATTGGTCAGCTGTTGGACAGCAGTGCTGTGTATCTCAGGTGCATTCACTGCTGCAGGGTGGGAGAACATGCCCTGAGCACGGCCCTACCTGGCCTGCCAGGAGCCCAGAATGTGATGTAGAGCTCCACAAGCTGGTAAGGCCACACTCTATTGCCTGGGCTCAGTGGGTGTCACAGCTCCAACATAAATTGGATTAAAGGATGCACATAAGAAAGCTTCTCCTTAATGACTATTTCTGTTCAATGCTCATAAATTAGAATACAGATGGCACTCTTCCCCTGTTACACATAACAAGTGACATGCAAATACTGAGGCTTTTAATTTTTCATAAATGATCTGAATAAACTTCAGATTTTTGAAAGGCACAGATCTTTTTTTGCTAGTAATTTTCTATCAAAAACCAAAGCAGAGTTATGAATCTCAGCCTTTGCTTCTCTTTGTGCATGTATATAAAATTTACACCTGCACCCATCATACCCATTAGTGACTTAAGATGAGCAGTAGGTAGCTTATGCATGTGAGGAGTTCAGGTTGTTTTCTTTCTGTTGGCACTGTCAAAAACGTTTCGCATCGAGGACGAATCAGGTGAGCTTTTGTAACAAACCTTAATGTCATAGCCCAGCATGAGCTTTTGTTATCCAAAGATGCCAAAATAACCTTTCTACACATAGCAAATAGCAGAGGGTGTAAATAAGTGAAAGGAAAGCATTGGTTCCATGTACCATTTTCCATGCTGTCCCTTCAAAACTTGGATTTAAATTTTGTGAGTCTGTGGGAGGTGTGAGCTCACTTAATTTGAATGATTTTAAAATTACAGTTTGTTTTCTTAATGCTATGAACATAATAATTCTTTATTGCTCTGTTCTGCATTTCAAGGGCCATGTCCAGCTTTGTAAAGCAGAATAACTGTACTGGAACATAAATGATCTTCTCAGAGCACAAGTGAGTTCCTCAGGAAAGGAGGTATGGATAGGAGATCGGCTTAGGACTTGCAAAAGCAGCATGCTTTTTTCCAGTTCTCTTGCTTGCAGCTTGATTTCAGGTTGATCTTTGTCTCCACCACCCTCTCAGTACACAAGCAAGAGCTTGGAGAAGGCTCCATCTCTATAGCTGGAACAAGCAGTCGTACCAAGGCAATGGCAACAGCCTGGTGTGCCACACGCTGTGATATGGGCTTTTTAGCCATTACAAAAGGCTTATAGCCAGCTTCTATGTTCCTACATTCTATTCTATTAAATGTTGCCAATAAGCTTGTGCATATAAATGACCTAGCATATTGCAGCCTTTTACTGCTTGTGATGCTGTGAAAACAAATATTCTTATATTTTTGGAACCTGGTTTAAACATTAGTCTGAGTAGTAGCCTGGCACTTCTATTTTGTGCACTGTATCTTTAAATTGGCATAACTAACAAATTGATAAGAAAATCAAATTCAGCCTGGACTGCAGACAGGTTTCTACTTCCAGCCAGTCTATAGCAACAGGGAGTGTTCGGGTGGCTGCTCTCGTTCAAGCTGTGATTTCCCTGAATGCCACCCCTGAGCCCAGACTTGCTTCTTTAATAACATGCAGCTGTTGCCTTTAACAGCACAGAGGGTGATAAGAAAGGTGCATTAGATCCAGGTAGTGCAGCAAATTGAGGTTATTATCCCACTTGCAGTACTGCTCTGCAGGAGCAGGAAGCCCAGTACTTGGGAAACATGGGCGCTGACTAGGAGGGATTTTCTTACCTTCTTTCAGTGCTGGAGGAGGGTGGAGGGGCTGGTACAGCTTGCTTCCTTTGCTGCTTTACAACTCCCAAGGGGTGTTCTAGGGTTGATTCTTCCCCAGGTCCAGTGGTGCTTCCCCAGCTCCCGTGGCAGGACTAAGCCCCGAATCATCAGAGTGTGGCTTTAATAAACAGGCGACACTGCACCCAGGTAACCTTTGAACCTGCCTTGCAACAGGTTCAAAGGTAAAAAAAAAATTATTCCTGATCAAATATAAAGAGCAATTTTGGCTGGTTAGAAATGTTAAACATACAAGTCTTGCACAACAGCATTAGAAGAGAGCAGTGCATTGTGAAAACTAACCCCAGCCCTGTGAAAGCTGCAGCCCTGGGTTTTTCATAGGGCTCTCATTTACTCCAGGTGTGCAGGGGCACTGAATAAGTCTTGTTTCACTGAGAAAAGGTGCCTCTTAGATTGCACTTTGAGCAAGCAAACACATTCCAGTGTTTTTCACCAGATACTTTGTGTAGAGTCCTGTCCTTAACACGTCCAGCCATTGAGGCACAGGTTTCCCTTGCAGCTCCAGGGAAGGGTCTGTGGTGTAGCCACTCCTTTGGGGTTGGGGCTCTCAGCGCCGTCAGGATGTATGGGGGGCTGGTTAGCTCACCATGGGGCACCTTCCCTTTTGACACTGTGCAAAGGTTAGTGCACTTGCTCAACAGCCAAGTAGGCCAAGCCTGTTTTGTGAGAGATTTTTTGTGTTGATTTAAACAACTGTGGTTTTGGTTTGGGTTTTTTTTGCCTTCCTCTGTCTCTGAAATGGGAATAAGAGAGCACCTGTACTTAAATGCTGCTTGAGAAAGACAGTTGTGAGGTGAGGTATGCAGGCTGGGCTAGCAGTTGGAGCTTCCTGGCTTTGCTTCCAAAGGCTGAGGATATGATCTTTGGAAGATATTTTCTGCACATGATCCAAGGGCTAAATAGCAATCCTTTCAGCACTCACTTATTAGAGAGCATCCAAAGGAGGGGAGGGTAACAAAGGTGGTGAAGGGCCTTGAGGGGAAGCCATATGAGGAGCTGCTGAGGGCACTTGGTTTGTTCAACATGGAGGAGACAGGGGAACAGCTTCCTTGTGACTGGGAGAGGAGGGATGGGCAGCTTTTCTGTGGTGACCAGTGACAGGACCCAAGGAAATGGAAGCTGTGTCAGGAGAGGTTTAGTGTAGATATTAGAGAAAGATTCTTCACCCAGAGGGTGTTTGGGCACTGGAACAGGCTCCCCAGGGAAGTGGTCAGAGCACCAGTCCTCACAAAGAGTGACAATGCTCTCAGGCACTTGGTGTGACACTTGGGAATGGTTCTGCGCAGGGTAAGGAGTTGGACTCGATGATCCCTTCTAACTCAGAATATTCTGATTCTGTGACTGGTCAAGATAATAAAGCTTTTGTTGATCTAGGTGTGGTTTGTCTGGTGCTGGAATTCAACTCCTGTATGATATCTGAAGAGTAAACTAATACTAACACTTTTCACTTAAGACCTTAAGTATTCTTAATTGATGTAGGGGAACCTGCATGTATCAATGGGTATGAATAAAAGTGGAAGTACCTGTGCCAACACAGCATCTTAGACTGTCTGGTTGCAACCTCCTCTTAGGTTTAGGAAATGCCAGTTTAAGGAGGATGAAAGAAGATGAATAGGGGGGTTTTCCAAACTTGGTGCAAGGAGGTGACACCAATGTTGAAGTCTCTTGGCTTCTGTCTGGGGTGCATATTGCATGTGGGAAACAAAGCAGTTGATTCAAGGTTTTTACAAGGTATGCAATAGATACTAATAATTAGTATTTGGGCAGGTCCCCGTTCAGCCTAAGTGGATATTGCATCATCATCTCAAAAGATCTGGAGTGACTGACACCATCTGTGGTTTTGGCTCCTAGATGTGTTTTATAAACCAGTGGGGGTGGGGGAGGAAGGCAGGGAAGCTCAGCAGAGTCACTTGAGAAGGAAACAAAGCCAATTACCTGAGCTAGCTGTATGTTTAAAGCTGTAACTGCTTTTCCTTCTCCACCCTTTCTCTCTGGTACATAAAGTACATGGCATTTTACCTCATTTGAACAGCAAATTTGTCCAAGTTGTGGTGTTTTGTCACCTTTCACCTATACAGTTAGTTCCTAATGAATTAAAACTATTGATTAGTTCACTGTTGAAAACTGTGAACTGAGCCACTTGGAACAGTGAGTGGGTCATCCTTGAGTCTGGCTGGGGAGGCTCTTGGTCATATGTCCTGCTGAACTGCTAATAGTGGGTAACCTTTTTTCATCTTGTTTTGAAAGCAGGTGTGAGAAAACACATTCATAAGTCCTGGAAAACAATGGGCAATGTTCTGTAGTGCAGGCTTGTCTCTGTACATCATCTCTGTTCCTTGTGGTTTGCAAATCAGTGATGCTGTAGTTTGTGATCTCAGTGACCAAAGCACACAACCAATGACATAAAATAACCTAGATCTGCTGTGCAAACATCACCTATGTTCCAGTTCTGAAAATGAGGAGCTGAAGGCAGACCCACAAAAACCAGGTGTTTTTTCCATAAGATTGGGGGAAAAAAATGCAGGTAATGAAAATAATAATTCTTTTCCTCAAGACTTAATTATTAAGAAAATGGATGACAAGTGCCATGTTGAATTCTCTGTAGGTTAGCAGAGGTTCCATGAATTTTAACAGGCTAGTCATTTTTTGAAGTCTGAGCAGGTTATGGCTCAATATTTATTCAAAGTATTACTTTTTGACAGAGGTGTCTGCATGCATGAGGTTTTCAAGATGGTGAGAATATGATTTTTCCTTTGCTATTTGTTACAGGTGACAGAAAGCTCAATAGTTTCCCTTCTTTGTTTAAATCCACTTTCTGTGCTGATCTAAAGCATCACTGGTCAGATTAATACATCTTTCAAATGTAATAATTTGCTCCTTGTGCAATTCACTTGACTCTTGAATAATGAAAAAAGGGACCAAAAGGGAGCAAAAGAAATTAAAAAGAGTATGTCTTCCGGCCTTGTTCGAGCTCTATTACTGAATGCAGGATTCAGAGGTGTATTTTAGTTACCTGCCAATGAACATGCAACTGTAGCATATCCCTGAATGCTGCTTAAAAGTTATTCTTACTGAGGTTGTGCAACCAGTCTGAGCTGTGAAAGAGTGGAGCTAAAGGTCATTACTACACAAAGCTGGAGTTTAATCAATTCTAGGTACCATATAAGAAGCTCTTTTTTTATTGGTCTTGTGAAATCTACTCAAATGCAATAGGCTGTTGAATGATAAACGCAAAATAAACTCTAACCCTTCAGCCTAAATAGCTGCCCTGACATATTAAAATTTGGTGCCTAGATATTATAAGTAATTTTTACTGTGTTAAAACATTTGTGTGAAAGGCATAGATGTGTCATTGAACTGTTTTAACAATTAAGGAGGCTGCACGTGTATTTGCAGTTGCTCCATAGTGCCCAAGAACAGCTGCACATCACTTTTGTTGCAGGATGTGGCTGCTGCATAAAATTGAAGAATCTGAGTGAATTTGCTGCTTCCATTTTACCATTGACAATCTTGCATTCTCCTCTCTTCATGAAAAGTTGAGGGGTGTGTGTGCCTGTGTGTCTATGGTTTTAAAACCAGACAAAACAGAACGTTGAGATAACTGTAGGTGTTAAATACATACAAGCATGAACTGGTACTCTCTGCCTTGCAGATGAAAAAAAAGCATCTGATTTCTATCTTGACCTACTGACTCCAAGCATAACAACTGACAGATAATTCTACTGATTTGACTGGAAACTTTTTAATATGTTATGGAGTGTATTTGCATTGGTCTATTTGGGATCAGAATTTGTCCTCAAAAGACTAATTCTTCTGAGCTCTGACACAACAGAAAGAAACGTTAGGTATTGATCTATTCTGTTCAATCTGATAAGATGCATAGATGATCCAAAAACTGAAGCTACTGATTCATTTGCTCAGTAGTTTTCAAAGTCCAGTTCTCTTGTTCCACTTACACATTTACTTGAACATTTTGCTGTACTGCCAGGATAAAATGTGGGCAGCATAAGCAGACATGAAAGTTTATGAAAAGAGACTTTGACTACTGATCATTCAAAGTGGAAGTAGGAAGATGGAGCAAATCTTTCCTAGTGACTTTAGACTTTGGATTTTCATACTAATAAAAGGAAAAAGGTGATGTTCAAAGTGAGCAATACCTGACGTGTAATATTTAGATGAGGAAAGTTTAAAGACCATTTGGACTGCTTCTAAGTGTTATCAATGCTGTAATTTCATTAGGTGGCTAAATTCTTATTGAAACAACTAAATTCCAATTTTTGTTTTCAAGATAACAAGCTTTTGATGTTGCAGTGGTAAATACAATGTTTTGCTAAGATGTCTGTTACAGTCCTCTATGTGTTGTGTCTTGGACCTCATCTGTCCACCTGTGCTTAACAGACAGGATAAGCCATGGAGTTTAGCTCTTTTTCTGATATTCTGAGAAGCCTTGAGCTCCACCTCTACTTTAGAAACTCTCTAATACAGGGACTCTTTTTTTTTCCTTTCAGTCTGAGATAATGCCATTGATGTTGATTACCAATAATTATAAACCAATAGAGGTTCAGCCTTTAAAATATGGCAGATGTTCTACTTATAGATTGTTATAGAAACAATGCAGAATGCCTGTAATTTCTGAAATCTTTTCCCTTGATCTGTCCTTCAGCTCAAGCCTTGACTGAGTCAGCTTTGCCCCAGTTAAAGACCAGGATAAATATAAGAAGTTCAAGACATTGTGAAATGAGGTGTCCAATGCTTTTGTGATTTTATTCTCTGGTTTTCATTAGATACACAGATTTAAAAGACCAATGAATTATGCTGTTGGATCAGTACTGGCATGGTCTTTAATTTCCACATATGTATTTCTTTAGAAATCTGTGTAAACAGACCACAGGAGCTAAATTTTAGAAGGTTTTTGAGATCACTGTCATGCAAGATCACAAAAAGAAGCATTGCTTTGAACTGAGAATTTATATTTTAATTAAGCCTCTCTTGTTGAAGTTGCTTATGTAATGATTAAAGCACTTGTATTTTGGTGCCTAAAAATAGGTTCAGAAATGCAGAGACTGTGTTTGAGGCAGTTTCAATAGCACATGTGGGTTTTCAGGGTTGTACAGATAAAGAATTTTCAAATTCAATTTTGTGCCAAGTGAAGCTACTGACTTTGAAGAAGCCAATTGCTTGACCAAAAATCCATAGTTGTATATTGCAATTCAGGGGAATACACTGAGGGAAAAAGGTAGTGATATTCAAATTCAGGCAGTCAGTACTTCCTGTGGCTAAACTGTAACCCCTGGGTCATGCTTAGTAAAGGCTTGGAGCAAGGTGAGTACATGACTTTGCATACCTGATTCAGTACAGTGTGATTCAGAATCAGTGTGTGATATATGGAGTTGTAAATGCTCCAATGCCCTTCAAAGGCATTTCCTCTGCAGTCACTGCAATAGATTTGCAAAAGGGATGAATCTGGTGCTTTTTAATTGAGCTACAGACGATATGATTGTCAAAAGGTTCTGTAGGAAGTCATGACAAATCACTAATCAGATGTGTCATGGTGAGCACTCAAGTACAGACACTTTTGATGAATTTCCATTGTGTTCAGTGTGACTTCTTGTGTGTTTTAAAACTAGCACGTTTCCCAGATTTGTTTTGGACAGGAGGGATCTGCAATAAATATGTAACAAGAACAGGGATTTCTCTTGGGTTAGGATGGCAGCAGAAGTCTGTGCTTTCCTGTCTGTCTGTGCTGTATAATAATGTTACTTCTGGTTTAGATGGAGAGAGATGAACACCACTACCACTGAGGCAATCTTGCACTTCACTGCTAGTGGTACTTGCCTCATCCTCAATTACTCTTTTACTGTATCACATATACCCAGTTGTTTTTCTTCCAGCTGAAGTGTGATAAACAATATATGATAACCTGTAAAATCTGAGCTGCCCTGGGTTGCAATATACATTGACTCCAATCTCAGGATCCCATTTAAACAATTAAACCAAAATGCTCTGATTAACTAGATTATTTAATTAATATCTGGTGACACATAAAGAAGTCAGAGCCAGCAGAATATAAAATGGAATAAGAGGAAAGTATGGAGTCTGAGGTATGGCTGTGCTGCCACTTGGTGACAGCACATCTCATTGTGCCCTTCAGTGCCACTCCTGCCTGTCAGTGCTGCAATAGCTCTCGCTCTGGTGAGCCTTGCCAACGCTTTGGTTAATGTGCCAGACACCTCTGAGCTTGCCTGGGCATCTCAAGCACCTCGGAATGCTTCCTGCCCACATGGCAGCCAGAAGCTGGGCTCAGCTCTCCAGATTGCTGTCAGCAGCCATTTCCGACTCGTCGTCCTCAGGTAACTTTAGGCCAGCTTTTGTTTATGCTGATTGTGTTTGCAATGCCAGGGAGTCTTCTGATGCCTTCATCTGTCAGGTTCAGCAGGAGAATGTTTCATCCCTCTTGGACCAGGTTGCTCAAAGGCTGAGGTGGAGTATCTGTTTCTATGGTTTGCTTGCTTCACATTCCAAGTCCTGGGATTCTGGGGTTCGGGTATTTGAGTACAGTGCTTGGACCAATGTCTCCCCAGTTTCAGTGGGAAATGGGAGAATGCTGGCATGGGAGAAGGTTTTGTCTCATTTTTGACTCAGACTTGCACCTGTCTTCTTTGGTAATACCCAGTTAGACCACTACTTTCCTGTAGATGCTGTGTTCCATTTGCAGGCTTTTCTGGAGGAGTGCTCTGGAGTAAGAATATAGCTCTGAGGAGCCAGGAGGATTTTGTCAAGGGATCTGTACTCTCTGGCATTGTTTCTTCTGCCTCTGAGCTCACAGGTTAATGCATCTCACTTTCTCCCTCAGTATAAAGTTCTGAAATTCTTGTGATGACCCCGTGCACCTGCCAGTAGTTGCTAAAATGACATGAGACTTTGGACAAGCAGCTGGGAAATAGGGCATGGGGAGGAGATTGAAAATTGCTGCCTCTCTGTAAGTCTTTTGTATTAGTTAACATAGTGTTAACACAGTTTTCTCGTGGCTTCTCATCCACTTGTGGTGAGAACTTCCTTTGATACGGATTGCTTTGTGCCTGTGCCAGATCTGGGAGCATAATTCCTTCTGCTGGGAAGCTGGTACTTTCTGTTAGGAAATTGTATGGAAGGGGGCTTGTTTGGTAATTATAACAAATGACAGAAGGGCAAGCACTTAACAGCAAACCCAGGCAAGTAGTGCTGTTCAGCTGTACTGAACTTGAGTCAGCTTTTTTTGCAGTCAGCTCTGTCATTTTCTCTTATGAGTAGCTGATTTCTGTTCAGGCTGTTTCTACTTTCTAGAAGACCTCAGAGCTATTTAGGAAGGAGTTTTATTTGGTCTTTAGCAGTTTCAGAAAGCTGAACCCTATTTTGCTTTGAGGACCTTTCAAAATTTAAAAAGCAAGAGAACAGTTTTAGCTGAACAGAATTGCATTATTTTTTTCTGAAATACTGAAGCACCATGTCTTCACTTAATTTCCAGCTGGGCTTGGGTGTTTTGCAATATGATTGGCTGCAGTTGATACCAACCTTGAGAAATACTTTAACTAGTCAGAAGCAGACTGCATTTTCATCCTCAGTCTTGTACATCCTGGGGTGGCACTTCAGGCACTGGCTTATGCTGCCTTGAGTACCTTTTAAGCCTGAGGCAGCACTGCCAGGATTAATCTCTGTACCATGGGATGTTACTGTACTTGAGGCTGCTTGGAGTTCCTGAGTGTTTTCTCTTCTTTGGCACACAGCCTGCTCATTTCTCAACCTTTCAAATACAACACCCACCATGGTATAGTTTGCCCCAAAACTGTGCTTTAAGCTTCTCTGGCAGTCTGCCCATAGCTTTAGATGAATTTGCTATGACTGCAGTTACAGCATTTTGACTCACTCTGTAGCAATACAAAGAAGGTGCTTCCTGGTACAGGTATGCAATGCAAATGCTGGAGAATATTCCTGCAATACCATATCTCTGTTCATAACTAAAATCCAACTTCAAATCTTCCTTGAGGAAATGATGACATTTAAGCTGGGCTCATGTCTATAGCACATAAAGAAATCTGTCTCTGTTAGCAGGAGCATGCAATAAATGCTGTAAATACTATAAATGTCAAATCATCATCATCAGTGAGAAATGTATCATTAATTATATGAGCTTTAGGCAGCTGATTCTGAGCAGCAGAGAAACACTTGAAGAGTGTTAAACTGTTCAGTCACTTTGTAAATACTAAAAACTGCTAGAATATAATAAGCAGTATCTGCTCCATATGCTATGCATAGACTCCACAAAAAAAGACTTGTTCTGTGGTAACACCCTCTGTTGTCCTCTTCTGGCTGCTGACATGCTGAGCTTACTCATGTTTCAGCCCATGGTGTGGAGTGCAGATCATTGCAAGACTTCCTCCTGAGGTGGTGTCACGTGCCACACTTCATTTCATACACCCACATATTGTTGTAAAACTTTTGGTGTAACTAATATCATTAATTATTCCATATTAGACTAATACATTCCAAAGCCATCTTGTTGACCAAATGTAATGAAAGGGTCCCATATTCCCACAGAGCAGGAGCTACTATAGAAGGTGCTTGACTTCAGCCTCCCAACACAGCTGGAGGACAACTCAAGGCTCTGGAGATTCTGACGAGTGCTGGAAATGATGAGTCTTTCTTTCCTTTCCTTTGCTTCTTTTCTATTTCATTCAAAAGTGGTGCACACTGGTGTTTTTAATTTTTTAAATTAAGTTTTTGCAAGAAGACACATTAGGAAACAGTTCTGTAACACCCAGATGGATTTCATCTCATTTGCATTCTCATCTCCAAATTTTGCAATCTGTGTTTGTTTAAAAAAAAAATAATTGAAAAAAGGGAAAAAAAAAAAAAAAAACAAGTCGAAGGAGGTGTATCCAGATATCCAGGCAGTAGAATTGATGGCTTCACTTAGCTCTGTGTAATCTCTGGGGTACTTAATATTCTATAGTACTACTTCATTCTTCAAAAAAATAGCATCCATGCTGTTGCTGGGATCCTTCTTTTTATCTTGTGGGTTGAAGTGCTATTTGCTTTCTTCCAGTCTTGCAGTAATTCCACATGCTCTTCAAAAATACATACCAGTATACATTGATTCATTATCTCACGTATTTCCATGTATCAAATAGTTGTCATAGAACTTAAGAATTTAGAATTTTCATTTCTCCTATCTCCATCCCCTTTCTTTTTCTCATCTCCACCCCAAAAGTGCAAATGCACCAAGCAAGTGGTCACACAGTAGCTGTTAGTCAAGACTGGTAAATGGAACTAGATATTCTAGAGAGGCTACTCCTCACAAATAAAAGCATAAAAATCCCTTAGCATCTTTTCATGAGCTTACTATGAAAGATCAAAACATGACACATGAGAGAGCAGAAGAGATCAACAATATCATTGAAATCTTAACTCTGGGGCAACAGGGAGTTGTTAACTTCAGCTAAGCACCTTTGCCCAAGAAATGGATAAAGCAAGCAAATTTTTAAAAAATTTTTTTCTTTAAGTTATTTTTGCCTTAATTCACTTACCTCTTTCAGTAGAATATCGGTTGTTGTTTCTTTAATCTCCTTAGCACTGTTGTTAGCTTCCTGCTTTTTGCTATTCAATCTGCTTACTCAACCATCTTTTATACTGTGACAGCTACACCCTCACGTAATAATAACTTGTTTTTATGCAGTGCATTCACCTCAGTGATTTACCCAGCCTACTCACAGCCTTACAAACCTGAAAACACTGTTTTAATGGGATGCTGTCTACCCTCTAGTTGTCTAATCTATTAGTGGTATTTTTTTCTGTGATTTCAAGATCACTTCCAGTGTGGCTTCAAGGATCCATAGCAAATGTTATAGATTTACTATAGATCAATATGGTAAAGAATTTCAGTCTGAAATTGATTTTTCCCATTCAATTGAAATGATCCACAAAAGGACTTTCTCAATGAATCCACTTTGACAGTAGAATTTCTATATGCTTGTCAGACATGGAAACTTTTCTAATGGAGGTCCAGTGTCCAGACTCAACAGAGAATTTAAAATTGAAGTAAATTACTTTTTCATCCAGAGCCCTTGTGATTGTTGTTCCTAGTCATCTTAACACAATACTTTTAAGTGACTGCCAGTTACATGGACTTACACCAGAGTTTGGGGGAAGTCCCTCTTGGTTCTTCCCCAGTTTGCATGGCCAGCAGCTGGAGCAGTAGTCTGCAGAGATTGTTATTTTCTAAAAAAAGTCTCTGAGAGAGATCTTGCTGTCGTGTTTAACACCCTTTTAAGCCCAGCTAGAGATCGTCCAAGAGCAGCTAATGCAGCTGTAGCTGCTCCCATCTGCCTCGCTGGGCTCCTCTCAGGTGGCAGGGAGGGATTAGCAGTTCTCTGTGCTGCCACAGGGCTGGTGTAAAGAGCACGATGAGCTTCTGTGGGAGAGTGGTTAGCTTCCATCTTGCAACATTTTTGTTTGCTCAATTACTTTTTTTTCATTCCTTACTGACCTTTTCCCAAGTCAAATTTTTTTTTTTTTTTTTTTATTTAGAGACTTTGGGGCAA
>VZRH01005099.1:867125-914176 GCA_013397555.1 Urocynchramus pylzowi | reverse complement strand
TTCTTTTTTTTCATTCCTTACTGGCCTTTTCCCAAATCAAATTTTTTTTTTTTTTTTTTAATCAGAGACATGAGTGCAAAACTTGTGATCCCCTGGATATAAATCTTGATACAGACATACATCATAGGGGAAAAAATTATTTTTGCTGATTGCCTAATAGTTACTTAGGTAACACATGATCCCGTTTAGTTAATTCTGTCTGCTGATTTGGATCACTGTTGTCTGTTGCATCCTTTAACTCTCCTGCAAGTTTCTCAGTTTCAGTATGGTCCCTTTCAGTGTGAATGTCAGGCCAAAAACATAGAAATTTTTTGTTTGATCTAGGTATTCTGGTATTATAAAGATCAGCCATGTTTTGGTAGAGGAATTTAGACAAATATATGTTAGTTAAAGAATTGGGAAAAACACATAACTATAGCTTTTCCTGGAGCTTAACAGGTGCTGTGTGAAAATTCTTCTGAAGCTATCATGGTAAGGAATGCATTACATAGTACTATAAAATATGCAAACAACTGAAATCTGTGGGAGGCCAATAAATCCAAACTGACATACAAGGAAAATATAAGTCAGTGGGAATTGGGATTATTGAAGATGATAAAACAATTCAGAGTTGCTCTACAGAATAACTTTTTCCTTTTTATTTTCTGGCACAAAATAAAAGGCAATCTTCTCGTGACCATCTTTAGAGCACATTTTTTTGGTCTTCTGACTGAAATATCCCTGTGTTTTGGCATGGTCAGACAGTAAAGCTGAATAATGTCCTTCTCTGACACTTCTGTCAAAATTGTGTCCCCTCTGCAAAGAGTAGCACAAGTACTTTATAAACATTCTCTGACAGGACCTCTGCTGCATTAGCTGGAAGCTCACCTGAGGTGCATATTTGGGTTTTAACAGTAAATAAATGCTTCCTAGTTAGTTATGGCTAATATAAAGTGTAAACACTTGGTGAAAGGCAGTCCATTTTTAAGGTTATATGTGGTTCCCAAAGACAATAGTGTTTCCAAATCTGTGTGGACTCTGTCCTCACTGTTAGTTGTTTAGAGGATGATTTATATTTCTTAGCAGCTTTGCAGAAAGCCTGTGAAGCTTTACAAACAGGAAATGTTCCTCTTGTGCGGCCTACCCATCCCCAGTGGGATCAACAACACTGAAGAAATATCTGTTATGTCTCTGAAATTCCTGAGTGCTGTGATTCCTGCAGAGATAGGCCATGTACCCAGACAGGAGCTGAAATTGCACTGCTGGCCTTCACACAAGCCAAGAGCCCAGGTCAGGCTGGCTGGGAGGGGGGTGAGGGTTCAGGTACAATGGAAGGTAAGGACTGCCAACCACTGAGGCACAGTGGCACACCTAGCACAAGTGTGGGGACAAAAATGTTGTTGTAAGCTTCCTCCCAGGTTATTAACCTTTGAGTTTTATTTCATGTTAGGTATGGATAGTTGTAATTTGTTACTATGTGTCACCAAGTACATAATAAGTTGCATATCAGAACCCTTGAATTTATTGTATTGATTTTCTGTATATGTGGATTTTCTCTTTCCAATACAGATAAAATAAATGCAAAATTTGCAAGTTTTCTCAATTCACAACTCATTCTCAGAAGTATCAGATCTACCTATTTTTTCCTTGATTAATATTCTGTTATTCCAGTAACAGTCCCCTCTATTGGAATGAGTGCCAATTTGATATGAACCCCTGCCATGACCTGCTCATGACATTCTTTACATGTCAGTTGTTCTCAGTTTGTAAAGGGAAGATTAAATCTTCCAGATGAATCAGTTACTGGTATTAGAGTACTGTGAAGTATTCACTAGAATGTGCTAGCACAGAAGTGTTGGGCATGGAGACAGTGAGAAGTGCTCAGAATGTTCTTATCAGCACTAATTAATCACCATGTAAATTTATAGTGCTGGGCAAACATTTCACAGTGATAAGATGTCTGTTTTAGCATTAGACCTTTGCTTTAGCATTAGGCCTCAGCTTTAGTGCTCTCCAAGCTGTAGGATCTGTGTGCCCCTCTTCCTGCATCATTTGCACTCTGCAGAATGTGCTTATGGAAAAGCAGAATGAAATTTAAACCTGCAAGATCTTCTCAAAACACATTTCAGGGCCATGTTACTGACCAGTCTGTGCTGCCTATTGTGGATTGTCTTTTTATGATAAAGTTAATTTAATATACATCCTGATTGTCTGTGTCTCAGGTGTGTTGATGTGCTTGCTCCCAGAAGAAAAATGCTGATGTTATTTTTTTGTTAGAAGCAGGGAGCGTAAGCAGAAGAGCAACAGGGTAGGATCCCTTCCAGTGGATGCTTTGTGTCAGTGTGTAAATTCTCAGAGAGAGATGGTCTGTGGGTGGAGGGTGTTAATGTGGATGAGACCACATGCAGAGAAAATTTAGCAGGGGAGGAGGCACAGGCTGCCAAGAAGCAATCTGGGAAGGCTGGAGACTGGTTGCACCCCAGAGCAGCAGTCTGCATTGCAGGTGGGCTTTGTACCATGGAATCTCACAATATTTTTCTTAGAACCTTATACATAATAGTTTGTAATATACCTATTAGGTTCTAATACCTATTAGAACCAGAGAATATCTCAGATAATTGTTTTTAAAGAGGTATGTTCTAGGTTTTCCCTGTAACAACAAAATGAAGAAAAATGTATTGGAAAGCAGGGCTGGTCTCTGCTTCTCAGTGCAACGTGACTTCAGATAGAGCTCAGGACACTTTTCTCAGCCTTGTGTGCCTGACTGCCAGGCTGCAAGAATTACTGTTTATTCCTTGGAAGCCACTGAACTTGACCTTTGTAGGGCTACAGTGATATGCTACGTGAAAGGGCCATGGGGTCCAATCCATCAATAGCTATTTTTTTCCTCTGCACCTGTGAGCTGCCCTTTGGATGGGAATAACTTGAAAAGACTTGATCTTCAGTACAGAATGAGAGGCTCGCTCCTAGTACAGACCATGTACATCTATGATGTGTTTTGAATGTAGTGAGTCATGATGGTGTTCTAAGGTAGGGTTTTTCTTTGTCTCTGACTTGGACATTTAAACAAAATGTCATGGATTTACAGAATAAAGAGATGAAGTTGGTATTTAAATGAGGATTAAGACTGGGGAGTTTCTATACATGGCATCTGGATCTGGGACATTGTGTTTATATTGTGTAATGTATTGCCAATTCTGGCAGCACATGCAGTGTTTACTCAGTGTGCTACAGAGCTGAGATCCCCCTACAGAAAGGCTTTCAGCCCTGCTGTGCTTCACTCCTTGCAGGGCTGCCCTAGCAGGGGTTGCACAAGGTGGGCATGTCAGGTCAGACCCAGCCTGGCATCTCTGCAGCGGGATCATGTGCATGTCCCCCAGTAAACATCTACTGGGGCTTCATTCTAAAGTTTGCACCTGAAATTGTGAGATCCCAGCACAGGATATGAGGTATTAGTGACTGACCATAATTAATTCTGACTTGACAGTCTCGGTACCTGCTCCTCCTTCTTCACTTTTGGACATGGGGTGGCAGGACAGGAATCACAGTGCCAACAGCACTGCTTGTTTGGGAATACTAAGGCTAGATTGTCCACAATGGAAGGTACTGGCTTGCACTGTGACATACTTGCTCATTTTGTATTAGACTTGACTCATTCTTTCATTGTCAGTTTTTGTGGGACCTCTTCTGAATTGTTATTTGCATCTGCAGTGACTGTCAAATAAAGGCCACCCAGGTTAATGCTATTTACCATTCTCAAGTGAGAAGTGAACCTCTATTTAATGAACAAAATATTGTGTAAAGCGTGTCACTGTACTGGCAAAATTGTGCTGTAACTGTGTTGCTATCATCTTGACGCCTGTGTGTGTTCATTTCTCTCCTACTTCTTGTCATGACCTCTGTGACCTTGTGTTTCAGCATTGCAGTGCCAAACTGTGGGAAGGAAAGCATGTAAAAATTCATGCCTCATTAGAGTTCATCCAAATGGAAGGAAGAACTGGGACAAAACCCAATTGGAATCTTTGTGGAGACAAATGTTGGGTTCTAAACAGATTATCTGTGTCCTCTCTAAATAATCTTCCTGTCCCTATGTTTCCATGGGCAGACTTGTGTTTGGCTTTCAGATGCAGAGATCAAGGCAAGCATCTTCATGCCCTGACTGGAAAAGATCCATCATTTTAGTCCATCTGAAAAGATGAAGTCAATCAAACTTCATCTTGTGCTAAAATCTTTAGCAGTCATTGCATTTTCTGATACAGACAACATAAATAGTGTTTAGTAGAACAAGTAGTGATGAGCCATATGCTAGGTTAGGAAAAAAGAAGGTGGATTTTTTTTATGCAAATTATTTAGGATGGACAACTTTTGCTTTCTTACGGAGCAGTACTTCTGGAGCTGAAACCTGTTCACGTGCTGCTGCCTTCTCCGGCAGATAGACCTTTCCAGAGTCACCTCTGGCAGCTGTTTTTCAGCTGTGTTTTGATTGTTTTTGGCAATAAACCGTTTCTGGATTGTAGGGAGACAGCAATCCCGAGCGGAGCAGGCAGGAGGGCTCCTGAGCCCCGCTCAGTGCAGGAACACGGACAGGAGATCGGTGAGCCACAGGCTCCATCCCACGGCCGGCGGGAGCGGCTGGGAATTCACAGGCTCATTCACAACCCTGCAAGGTCGGTTCCAAAGCCACACTTCTTGCATAACCAGAAAGGAATTAACCAACCTGCCAAGGAAACTGGGTTCAAGGCTCCCTGCACAAAATAGCCACGATAGGAGCGCAGTGAACGTTGTAAAAGCAAGGCAAAAGAAACAGGCTTTGGACAAGGACAAGAAGTTGAAGAGGTAAAAGCCGCTTGGAGGTGCTGAAACGCGGGCTGTCAGCGGGAGGAGGGCAGAGGAGAGGGAGGCAGTGCAGAAGAACCCGCGGGGCGGCGATCCGGGCTCGACAGAACCCGCGGGGCGGCGATCCGGGCTCGACAGAACCCGCGGGGCGGCGATCCGGGCTCGGAAGAACCCGCGGGGCGGCGATCCGGGCTCGGAAGAACCCGCGGGGCGGCGATCCGGGCTCGATAGAACCCGCGGGGCGGCGATCCGGGCTCGATAGAACCCGCGGGGCGGCGATCCGGGCTCGGAACAACCCGCGGGGCGGCGATCCGGGCTCGGAAGAACCCGCGGGGCGGCGGGCACGGCGCTGTCCCTCCAGCGCCCTCTGCTGGGCGCGGCGGGGAACGGCGCCCGCTCCCTGCACCCTCCGCTCGCCCTGAGATTGCGCCTGGAGGAGAGCAAGGAGCCCCTGGAAACGCGCTGAAATGTGTTTATTTTGGGTGTAATGGATGCGTGTTCTAGCTCTGCATTATCTTCATTACAATGAGCTTTTACCAAAAATGAGCTTTATCAGGGAGCTGAAGATGAGTTTTATCAGGGAGCTGAAAATCAGCTTTATCAGGAAGCTGAAAATCCTTCACAGAGTTATTCAGGAGGCTCCCTCTCTACAAACAATAGTAAAAAAATCTGTAATGCGCTTTTGCTTCAGTATGTGCAAACACAGGTACACCCACCGTGTTCATTAATTGGAAGTGTAACAACTGTAGTCATTCTTCCCTCTTTCACATTTAGGATCTTGGGAGTTTCATGGAAAAGTTCTAAGGATGTTTCTGGCACTTTCAAGCGTTTGTTTTCAATACTGTTCTAGTAACTAATGGAAGTAAGGAACCTACTGTTATACTTGTTGGGGAATTGTTTCATGTCCTGATATTTCCTGGTTTTTATAAATCATGATTTCCCTTTCCAGTGCTTTTGTCTTGCTGCTGTTATTCAGGTGCAGACCTAACACCTGGACCCTGCTGTGTCTGCCACTGACTATGTCTTCAAGGAAGTGTAAAGCTCATTAGCTTGTTTGCCAACCTCAGATATGCTCAATATGCACCCACACCATGTAACCATCGGCCCTGAGCCTGTCCAGTCAGCAAGACATCCTACTCCTGCAGTGGGCTCTACTTGACCCAACCAATCAATCCTGACAACACTGAGAACCAGGAAAGAAATGCCAGGTAATTAACGCTGAGCACCTTCTAATTACTGCTACATGAAAAGCACCCTTCCCTCCCATCCTTACATGCTAGGTTGGTTTTTGTTTTGTTTGAAGACATCACAGAACAAACTGGGACTTTGCAAGGCCTGGAGGGGAGTTTGGTACCACACTGAGACTGGCAGGGAAGGGGGACCCTGAAGGTAAATTTGGCATCGAAAAAGGCTGAGTTTAGACATCTCTATATTCTGTTCAGAAACAAGTCCTATTGCCATCACAGCTTTTTACAAGGAGGCACTGGCAGAATACATAACCCAAGGGTTTTCACTAGTTCAAAATGCCAACAGAGACTTGGGAGAAGCAAATCTGCTTTGGGATTTTCCAGAATTTGAGGCACAAAGCTCATGGAATGTTTTATTTATCTGGTGAAATGGTGCAAAAAGGATTTTTAGTGGCTTTCCTTTTTCCTCTGTAAAATAAACATCTTTAGTAAAGAAGTCCAGGTTCAAACAGGATCAGGGAAAGTTACGGAGTACAGCTGGGCTGCATGTTATAATAAAACAGCAGAAAATCCAATCACAAAAAGTAGGTGGAAGATGATATCTGCAAGAGAAACACATGCTATATGTGAGTACTTCCCTGTCAGCTCCCTTTCACCTTCTCTTCCCACCCCATTCAATAAAACTGCATGCCCTAACGTGGCTCTGTCAACATATCTAATGTTAGCAAATAGACTTTGAAAGGTGTGTTTCAAAGCCTTTCCAATCAGAAATGCTTTCAGACACCACTGATTACCCAGTAAAACATGATTGTTCCTTTTTGGAGAGAGGGTGTGTCAATTAGAGAAAGAAGATTGTTCCTTATTGGAAGTAATTGCTATGATTTTATTGACTGGTGTGAGGGATGTACCAAAAGGAGGAAAACAAAGTGTATTGTACTGGAAAATAAAATATGATTTTGAAATGTTCACTCTTCAAATTTACTGTCAAATTTATTTCAGATTTTTTCTTTGAGCTGTAGATTTTATGTTGACAAAGACACTCAAAATCCATATTTAGGATTGATACTTTCATTGTCATACTTTGCTGTTTACCTGAGAGTGTGTAAAATCTGGATAAACCTTTGCCTGTATAAAAGAGGAAGAAAAAGATTACATCAGGATGATGTTTAAAATAGGGCAAAGTGCACCAGTGTGCTTTGTAAAAGCAGAACAGAAAACATTAATCACATTTTGAAATTCTGAATATTTCTTCCTCTTGGATTTGCTGTTTGAAGTTATAAAAGGATCCTCAGTTCTTTTACCTTCTAACATCGACGGGGGTTTACTGGTGCAACATAATGGATTCTAATAATTCTACTGTGTCTGTATTTGTAATTTTAAATTGGCTTTCGGATTGGTGCAGATACAGTTGATAAACTAGTATAAAGGGCTCTAGTGGAAACATTGTTTGTTCCAAGGACTTGTTTCAAAAGATGAACCAGCTCAGAGAGAAATCCCTGGTGCCAGCAGGAGGCAGCAGCTGGAGTGAACAGTTGTTCTTTAGTGGGGAAGGCCGATGGCAGTGCCATCAGTGTGTCAGGAGGGACAGGAGCAAAGCATCCCTGCAACACATGAAGGTGTTGTGGATATGCTGAAGTACGGACCCACAGTGTAAAGAAAAATTATCCTGCTGCTCCTGACCTCTCTCCCACACCTGTGCAACCTGTCAGAGCATGTCTGAGCTGCTGCTGAGGTCACAGGCATGTGAGCAGAGCTGTCACTGCCAGCTCAGTGTCAGTGGTTTGGCCATTTATCATAAATGCCAAAGGGGCGCCTTGGCTCACTGGCAAGCGAAGAGGATTTCACTGAGCTCTTCTGCCAGAGGTGGAGGGGACCAACTTCTGTTCGAGACTCCTGCTGCCCAGGGGGAAAGGGGTCTGGCAGAGGGCTTTGGCTCCCTCTGCTTGCTCCTATGCTGCCAGCTTCATTGCTTGCCAAAGGGAGAAGCACCCCACGGCCCCAGGCACTCACTGCGCACGGTGATCTCCGCCACCAGAACGCCTCCGGTTTGCTCCGCGAGCTGCTTGCGCTTGTCACATGTCTCGAGAGAGCAGAGAGAAAGCATGTATACCAAAGCAATTAAAAATTATTGAAAAAAAAACCCAGGCACAATTCTTATGTTTCCAACCAAGGAAATTGCTGCATATTTTCTAGGGACTATTTTTTTTTTTTTCCTGCCTGTAATTATTGGGAGTTTTAGTGCAGGAGAGTTTTAAAGAGAGTCTTTACAGTTCATTTTCTGAAGATTGTGGTGGGCTGCCTTTCCCACCCTGTCTTAAACAAAACTCCTGTCAAGAAGGGGGAAATTGAGCTCCATCTGTTTAACCCCTGACCTCTGTGAAGGCTTCTGTGATTGTTTATTGCTGATGATAATTGTTGCCCATTGGGTAGAAACAGGAAGCACCAAATCCTTTCCACATAGATCAGCTCATGTCCAGCACTAATGACGCCTGTCACAGTTGACAAGGTCTGTATTGGAGGCAGTGCTCTGCAGATTAAAGGTCCTTGTGCATCTCCTGACCTTTACAGATCCCCAGCTGTGGGCATTTTTATTACAAACTCAGCGTGTAGTAATTCTGGTTACGAGTTGCTTGTAAGCACAGACCACCAGCTTGGTTCAACCTTAATTGCAGGAGACCACCAGCTGCATTTTTGAGTGGGAAGTGGACTCGAGGGATGTTGCCTGATTGAGCAATTATCCTGCACTGGAGGGTGAGGTGGGAATTCCACACAGTGCCTGAAAGGATGATGTAGGTGTTTGACAGTACTGCCAGAGGGGCACATATGAAGTAATGGGTTTGTGTTTTCTTTTAACTCTGATCTGTGGCTGGATACAAAGTTGAAGAAATCTTGAAAAACAAACAACAAAATCTAAGAGTTTTTTCTGTTGCCTTTCAAACTTAGAATTTCTAACAATGCATTTTTGTCAAACATGCAAATTTTGCACAGGTCAGTTCCTCCTGCTTAGCACTGAGGCTGTATAATACAAAATGCTGCCTTAATTTGCTCCTGGACTGAGAAAGGGGCTAGAAAGAAAAATTGGGCTCACGAGGAGTGATGCTTTCTCTTCTCCAGCAAGAAACATTTGTTGTTGAAATGACAGCATGTTGGCTAAGGAGTATTTTGGGCTTTCATTTCAGGTTAAATAAAATTCTATTTCATTGCATGAGAGAAAGAATGGCAAAGGTCTGACTTGGTGAAGGGTGGAGAGAAAAGTCTTTAAAGAAAGATATTTTATGAGCACCTGCCCTTGTTAAATCATGTGCCTGTATAGCACCCTCACCATGCTCCCATCTAAGGATACAGGAATCCATTCTTCTACCTCAGTTCCTGCTCCAGAGTCCATTTATGTATTTTATACAGAGTAGGATGTCTGCAAGAGCAATAACTTACTGCAGCATGGCAGGGAGGACATTCCTTGGGAAGGGGCACTGGGAGCTTTGAGACAGGGTCTCCACTGCCCCCAGGGTGCTCTTAGCACTGAGATACTTGGTAAAATGGAGAAAGCTCAACTCTCTCCTTTTTTCCAGGCTTGTGTTTAACTGTAGCCATTTGTCAGACAGGACTGTAGTCTGGGATATCAACAGGAGCTGAGTTTTTCAATGGCTACCTTATTTCTCAATAAATTTAAACAAGTTTCCCAGTGTTGCCCGTGGCACGACAGGGGTCGGGCTGCACAGCTGGGTCACCCGGAGCCGTGCCTCCATCTGCTGAGAGCCCTGGCGCTGGCCCTGCGCCTGGCATACCCTGGGGGAGGGCTGGCCATGCCCTGTCTGAACGTGGCACTGCGTGCTTCCCCAGCAGGGAGGCCTTACCACGGGGCAGGAGAACTTCTCGCTGTCGCAGACGTGCGTCTCGCAGTGCAGCCAGACCTTGGACAGCTTGGGGATGTTGCGGAAGCGGAAGGCGTTGAACTGGAACGTGGCCCGGTTCGTTTTCCCGTTCTCGTGCACAAGGATGGAGTAGTCCGTGGCACACCTGTGTTGTGTGTGGAGAAGCAGTGTCAGAGCCCCCATGGCTGCAGTGAAACATCTCCTGAAGTGACAGTCTGATGAAAGCACTTGCCCTGCTGTGGGCCAGCTTTTCCTTTGCTCTCTTACACCCCACAACCAGCTTTCCAGTCATCCTCAGGGCTGGGCTGAGCAGAGGTGCTCCCCTGGGTCCCAGCAGCACCTACCCCTTGGTGATCAAAGGCCAGTGGATCTGGTAGAAATACTCTGAGGAGGGAGTTGCCCAGCAGTTGTTGAGAACAACTTTAAACCTGCAGAGATACAAACCCCAGATTAGCAAGGAACATCCCAAATGCCAATTAATTACTCATTCCTCCTTCCCTTGCCTACCTGTCACTTAAGCCCTTGGCTTCCACTCCAGCAAAAATGTCAGAACCGATTTCTGATGTTTCAACCACAAAGGGGGCTTCCTTTATACTTGAGAACTTGGCATTCTTTGAAAGACAAAGACAAAGGCATCATACATTACTCGTAACATGCAAAGCAAGGCTGATTCAAATTCAGACACCCCTGGAGAGACTGACCCCAGAAATCCGGGTTCTTATAACCTGCACCCTCCAAACTCTACCCTGGTAGCAGGACTATTGCAAACCCAAGATGATGTTTAAAAGTATTTTTGTTAATATTTGGCATGTAATGATGATCAGGGACAGAACTTGCTGCTGTTTGGGTCGTAGCATGTATTGCATGTATTCCCATGCAGCATGGGTGGGAAGCAAGCTTGCTGCTGCTGCATCTTGGTAGTGGGGAAAGCTGGTGGGAGTGAGAGAGTGGAGATGAGTGTATAGAATGGGAATGGAGTTGGGACATAGCCACATGTTGGAGAAAAGGAATGAAGACAAGCAGGAATCACAAGAAAAATTCAGCCTGCTGAACATGGAGCAGCGTGGTGCTCAGGTGAAAAATTTTTGTTACAAATGCACTAAAGTGCCCACCTTAAATCCCAGTGCTTCTTGTTGGATAAGATGTTAACAAAGCTAGCACTGGAATTATACAAAGAATATCAGGTTTAGTCCTAGCATTGGTTTACCTAGTGGTAAATACTCCTTTTACCTGGCCTATAATTTTAACACAGTGTGTTCCTAGTTGCCCTTTTTCTAGCTGTGCTAAAATAGAGAGGCTGTTTTGGTGCTCTTGACTGTGCTTTTGTGGAGAAAAGATTCTAGGATTAGGAGCTGGCTGCTCCAGCAGTGCAGTGGAGCTATAGAGAGGGGAGGGATTCTTCAAAAGATCTGCCCTGCCTGATATCAAGAGACAATATTTTGTTGGCAACAAAATTCCAGCATGACCTAAAGACCTGTGAGGTACATGAAATATCTCTCAGCTGAGAGGACCAGGGAGAAAGCTGCAAGAGAAATGCGAGGAGCTTTGCTGTGTCTATAGAGGCCATGCAAGGCCAGGAGTATGTGCAGATTCATGCTGCTCTTGCAGTGGGACTACACACAAGTTTTGATTTTTCTTATAAAACCCATCAGCAGGTTAGAAATGTACCTCTCAGCAGAAAAATCTGTCTGATTTTGAGGGATTAAAAGAACAGTTGGCATGTGTCTGCTCTGTTCACTTTAAGTATAACCCTGTTAATCAGCAGAAAGGAGAAACCCTGCCAATCCCACTGCAATCATCTGTTTCAGGGTAGTAGTGTGCTCCACGACACATCAAAGTCAGGAGCAGCAGCCCTGTTTTATCCAGCTCTTTGGCTGAAGCCTTTGTAAGGTAAAGGTGAAGGTGTGAGTGGTCAAGAGCACTTACAGAGTAGAAGTTGAGGGACAGTTGGCTTTCAAATGAGCCGGAGCTCCCGTTCTTCACATGGACAGTGGCCACCCTGGGGGCAGGACAAAATTCTGCATGAGTGAGGCATGGTGATGAGGACAGGGTGAGACACACTCCCAGAAGAGGATGTACCTTTGGTCAAAGGCAGCCTGGTTCACCAGGTAGTTGGCATTGTATGTGCAGGTGAATGAGTAATTCACAGGCTGGCTCTTCACAATCACTGAGGAGTCATTGGAGACAATGGAGTTATAGAAGTGATACAAGGGATTCTTGAACTGTCAATGGTGAGATAGAGAAATGTGAGATAGAGAAACCTTGAGACATCAGGAATATACTTTGAAACATGAAGACTCTGATGCCAAAAACGGCCTCCCCAAGGAAACATGGTTTGGTAGCTCTTTATATGCTGTGCTGCCTATTCATATGCCTTACTAAACATAAGTTCTGTGTAATGCAGGTGCTAGTGAACAGCAGACTGATATCACTAAGCCTGTGAGTGTTTTACCTGGAACTGCAAAGCACAGCTGTGTGATTCTTCCTCCTCCTTGACTCTGCAGTTTGCCTCCTTCTTCCATTGCTACCTAAAGCTTACTTCAAGCTGAAGAGGATAGGAGTCTCTCAAGTGAGTACAGCCATTTCCTGAGTCAGAAATGCTGACCTTCATAGTCTTACCTCTGACTGTGTGCCACAGTATGATTTGTTTTTAGGTGACAGGTCTGGGATTGTGAATTGGTAATATCCTGAATCGTGGATCCCATTGTAGCAAATGCCTCCAAGTGCCAGCTGATTAACCTCCCATCCATAAGGACACTCTGGAATTCTGGTAATGATGGTTTTAGGATAGCAGTATACCAGAATTACATCTGGAAGGAAAATGACACACCTGGAGTTATTCAGTGGTAATTTCCTTTCAAAGAGGTGGGTCCACCCACTTAGTTTCTATTGGGCTTAACCTTTTGTGAACAGGGTGTGTGCTGGAAGCCCCCTTAATGAGAGCAGCTTTTGCTACACAAAACAGACCTTTAGGTTGTTAAATTCTGTCCTCTTTGGAAGAGTTTAGCCTTTGCCTTCTAATCAATGCAGAACTTTGTGGAAATTTTTTATCTTTTTGGAATAGATGATTGAAAAGCAGAGACACTGCTGAGAAACCTGAAGTAAAAAAGGACTGCACTGAAAATGTCTCATTAACTTATGCTGCAAAGCTGGCTTCTGTAACACCACTGACTCTGTAAAAATAATATTGGTGAGGTTGTTTTGTAGGCTTTGTAGATCTGCACTGTTTTGTACTGGTGTATAGATCTCGGCCACAATAGATATTCTGCCTTTTCTCTTCTTAGACTGGCACTGTAGTGCCAGCACAAACTGAATTTTTCCAATTGTCAAGTCAAAAGCCAAGATCTAAAAATGAACTGAAGAACCTAACAAAAATAGGAAATGACCCAAACACCCAGCCCTGTTAACAGCAGTGCTGTGTGTTTCCAAACATGGTGATTGCTAATACACACATGAACGCTGAATATCAGACAGACTGATTGCTTCATGACAGCAGAATTGGATATTTTTCGCAGGCAGAGCTAATTTGAACATCTGATGGAAATTTTAAGGGCAAATATTGACTAACAATTAGTGACCTGAAAATTGAGGAAGACTTCCAATTACTGCAGTGAGAAAGAAAAGGCACCCTCCCTGGAATTATTCAATTGTTTCTTTTAAAGCCCTTGCCACTCCCATTTTTTTATGCTAAAAGCTTCATTTTGCAGCCTTTCCATGTCTGCTAGGGAATAATCTGGGAAAGTCAAGTAGAGACCTTAACAACTTACTTTTTTATGATTAACAAACCTTCAGCACATGCAAGCTGATTCTGCTTATGTTAATGCTCAGATTTAAAACTGGCAGCTTTAGAGCTATGAAAATTCCTGCAGTTAAGAGAAAGTGCTTGTGCAAATAAAGGTACTGAAATAAATGGCTAGAGGGCCAAATACTTTAGATACACCATGAAATGACTGACAGCAATCTGACATCAGTCATGCACTAAAAAACACTACACTGAGGCATGTTCCAACACATTTCTAGAGCACATTTTGTAATTGTAGTGAAATCTATTTTACAGGTCTGTCAGGCACCAGATCACTTCAGTTTCTAGGCAGTAATTAGTGTGCAATTAGAGCCTTACCTACAGTGATTTTTGTATTTTTTTGCTTTACTGTAACAGTGTGGTTCAGGAGTTCAGCCCAGCACATTCAATCACCACTGGCAATCTGACTGTAGTCCATGGGACTAAAGCCCAGTTTGGGCAGCAAAGATCTCCTGCATCTAGCCTGTACTATTACAGAAAATTTCTAATTGATTTTGTTCCCTTTGCTACTTTATGCTTTTGTAATTAACTTTCTTGCACTGTGGTTATTCACAGAGTTAACTATATGTCCAATTCTTTGTGGGGTTAGGACTTGAATGGAACATTCTTTACTGTGCTAGCTCAAAGCAGGTCAATAAAAGAAATGTAAGGATTAGCTCTACAGAATCCACAGTTTAACTTTCTGAAGGAAAATATTTTGATTTTAAATGAAAAAACCCTTTGGCAGCTTAATTACAGGAGAAGATCTTAGGAGATTTAAGTTATTTTACCTGCTTTATTTGGGCTGCAAGGCCCCGCAAGAGCTCGAGCCAAGATGACCAGCAGATAAATAGCAAGAGTCACCATTTCTTGCAATGATCTGAGGACACAGGAAATAAAAGCTGAAAATGTCTTTAAAAGTGGAAATAAAAACAACACATTGTCTGCAGTCCTGAGATTATAATAGCTACTGTTATAATGTTCTTTTTGCAGAGAGAAAAAATAACATTACTGATATCCTGTCACCCAATGTAATTGCAACTACAGGGTAAATCTTTCAAAGACCATTGCTATAACTAGGTCACTACTGTGACAATTTTACTATTTCAGTTTAGTGGTGGCTTTTAAATATTCTAGTTTGATTTCTTGCAAAGAATCTAAGTCTAAAGTGTTAATATAACCCAATGAAACTGAAACAGTGGGATTTGAAAAAAAAAGGGAATAGAAATTACTAGAAGAAATATGACACAAGAACATATATAATGTACTTAAAATTTAGTTCTGAAACTATTCTCTGTGGTGATGGCTATTCTGATACATATAAACTTAACTTCATGTAGCTCAGTTTTGGTGAGTTATGCATTTTCTCCTTTGCTGGTAAATGCTGAGTTTCTAGGAAAGGATCCATAGAAGTTATTTACAATTACATTTCAGGCCTCAAACCTGAAAGCTGTTTCCCACAGGGGAAAAACATATGCAGCCTGTGGAATTGGGACTGCAGTTCTCATATTTTCCCTTTGAAGACACTCTTCAGTATCAGCCCTCATACACACATCACTAAGCAGACTAAGTCAGAAGTAAGAAATATCACTTACAGGGAAAAAAAATCATTCCGATTCAGTAGTTCTAACAAAACCAATCAATTTCAACATTTTCACTCAGGCTCTATTTAAAAAGATATATTTATAAAAGGGTCTTAAAGTACACATCAGTGACAATTCCTTCTAATTATCATCCTATGCATTCTATAAGAAATTAAGGGTTATACCTACGAGACAGGAAGGAGCTAATTATTTCAGATTTTCATTCCAGTCTTATTCCACAAGCAGCGCTGTCAGCTCTTTCCAAGATGTCCTCTTTCAAATGAACCAGCTGGTGTTATCTTCTCTTTATATAAGCAATCTTGTAAAAGGAGCCCATCTCTGGTTAAATCTCAACCTGCCAGTATTGTCCAGTGTGAGAGGAAAAAAAAAAAGAGTTATAGAAAAGCAGTTCTCTTCCCCTAGATGAGTCTGCATTGCTGCTATTTGATTTTTACAAATCTTTCTACAGTGTTTTTTTACAGATCTTGCAAACAAGTGAACAGTAACCTGCTGAAGGTAAAAAATTTTTGGTTTGTGAGTTTATTGGGAAAACGTAAAATTTCTGGAAAGGCGAAGCTACAACTGCCTGCTAGAATTCAGTGAAAATATATTTATAGGAATCAGCTGCTTGTCTTAAATGGCTTATTGAGAATGTCAAGATTTTGTGCCATATAAGTGGACAAAAGTAATGGTAACAGATCATATACTACCTTTGGAGTTGGTTTTTTTACTTATTTTTTTCTAAAAGCTCACAGGCAGATAATCTGAGTTTAGGTAGGCTCTTCCATAAGCCTTAGCACATTACACTACATAACAATAGTACATTATTATGTAAATGTCTGTAAGACTGTGTAATATACATTGAATATTAAACTATAGATTGTATAAAATTTACCATTGCACAGAAAACTGAAACAAATTTACTCTTTCTATGACCACCAGTCATGAAGTTGCCTATGAAAGTCTTGGCTAGCTGGTAGGATTTTCTGGTGCCCCATTACATCCTGTTTGTGTCAGCTCATAGTGAAAGGCCCAGAAAAAGCAGTGGGTGCAATATTGCTATTTTATACAGAATATGGGCTTGAAACAGTCTTGCCATGGAAACTGGCCAGCCCCAGCTTTGAGCACTGTGTCCCAAACCCTGCCCAGTCCCTTGTGCTGTAGAGCCACTCATGCTCTGATACCTGTCTTGGGTCACTAAACACCTGTGGGACCCAGCCCTGGGGGCTGCTCACAGATGGTCTGGTAGCTCCTCTTGTGCAGAGCCTCCTTCTGCCCCGTCACAGCAGGACTTTGCTGTGGGTCTGCCTTCCCTGGGGCAGTTTTTGGCAGACTTTATTACAGTAATAAAGGTGTACCAGTTGTCAATAGTCTGGAGTTTTTGAAGGAGAGAGTGGAATGGAAGAGCACAGTGGCCCTGACCTAAACCTGAAATGCTCAACAAGGAGTTTTTGGATGGCCTGTGAGTGAGATTTATAGGACAGTGTTCACTACAAGAAGTGTCTCAAGCCAGAAAACCTGAGCAAAGCAGGGCCATGGGTGCACCTGCACTGTGAGGGCTGCTCAGGTGGTGTGCAGGTCAATCTGCAGTGACATGAAGAATTAAGTGATCAGGGTGACTTCTGGCAAACTGATCCAAAGCCCTAAACAAAGGTTGAAAAGCCTTTACATGTCAGTGCTTAATTTCAAACATCAAGTCTGAACCAAGTTTGAAGCTTTGTATGGAATTGCTCTTACTGTTCTTGTGAGCCTGCAAGCCACCACATTCTGATTTAAATGAGATTACTTAAAGATGGACACATGGATAAAATCCTCTGGGCAGGGTTTGTTGTTATTTTAATTGAATTAAAGAACAATCCACTGAACAAGAACCAAAGCTCATCAATCCTTTGGTTTGATCTCTCTAACTAGAGATTATCCTCATCAGAAATCCTAAAGCAAGGAAGATTTAACTCCAGGCATCTGTTTTATAGCCTCACCCCAAATCCTGCAGGAATTCAGGCCTAATTTTGATTTCCTAAGGCTAAATCTAAATATACACTGTGTCAACATGCATTATTTTTTGTCTTTCTGTGTGTGAGTGTGTATTTGGTCTGGAAGAAGAAACCAGGGTTTCTGGTGAGACTTTATGATCAACCCTGTTGTCAAGAATTTATAGCCCAGAAACAAGGGGAGGCCTGCAGGAGAAAGCTTGTGACTTCGGGCATGAGAAAGGACTTGTGGTTTTGTACAAGCTAATTCTTCAAACTCAAAGAATCAGATTCAGTCCTCGGGTTGGACTTGGCCTATCAGGCCTGCACACACAGGACTGATTTGGAGCATAAGATATTTGGCTGACCTTGATTAGGCATAGTGTAAATGCCTTGCTAAAAATTAGGTAAGTGGTCCACCTCACCATAATATTAACAAAGCTCTTGAAACACAGATTGGCTTTTTACTGATGATTTTCAGCAAATACTCTAATTAAATTATCATTGGTATAACAGTACAGGTTTCAGTGGAATTACTCCAAAATGGATTTAATCCCATAATTTGTATGAGAAAATAAATCTCTCACTATCTTCTCACAGAAAACTTATCTCCATGTACATAATACTCCTTTTAGGCAAAAGGTAGAAAACAGAATGAAAACCATGAAACAAATTTGGCACAGGTGCCAGCTGGTGTATAGTAGTTTGCATTTGCATGAGAAACAAGCACAAAATGTACCTAAGCCAACCAGCATTTGATACCTGCACTGATCAAAGGTGAAAGCTCAGGAAGGGTTAGGTTTCTCTCAGTAAGTGCACACACAGAAAAAGGAAGGCCATTAACTTGCAAAGCAGACCATTGAGGATTGTTGCAGTTCCCTGAGTCTTTCCAAGACCATTGAATAATCTCAGCAACCTAAGTATTTGTAAAGATTTCAACCAAGAGCAAATGAAGGCCTTATTGTGGATTTCACCTACAAGGGCAGCTTGTGTCTCCAGCCTTGTTGCTCACATTGTGATGGAAAGCTGTGTGAGTATCGACTGTCTGGCTCTTACATGAAGCAAATGAGGTTCTGCTGTTTGAACCTGCAAGGGATATTGCAACATCCAGCTTTCATTGGTTTCAGACAAAACAATAAACCTGAAGAGTCCCTTAGCTATATGGAAGGACTTATGAGATAATGAGGCTCAATGGAGACAGGCAGCTGATTCCAGGGGAAGGCAGATCACCTGACACTCCTCTAGAGGCTGCAATGTATAAATGATGGTGTTTCCACACACCAAAACCTGGCATATTCAGTTTTGTCTGAGATAAGGGGTGCCTTTATCCCGCAGGCATAGAGACATCCATGCTGGGTCTGGAAGCCTAGCAGCTGTATTCATATTTGGCCTGATCTGAGTGAGTGGATCCTCTTGGAAGTGCAGCACTGTGTTGATACAATCAAATTGTGCTGTGTAGATTTATTCCCTCAAGTCATAAATACCTTACAGATTTAGGATTGTTTTGCCTTTTACAGTGTAAATACCTTTCCATTGGTTTATTACTCATGGCACGTGGCTGGTCACTCACTTCAGCACATGACTGAGTCACCATCCCTGCAGGTACATGCAAATGTAGCACTAAAGGCCATGGTTAGTGGTGGTCTTGGCAGTTAAGACAGTTGGAATTAAAGACCTTTTTCCAAACTAAATGATTCTATGGTTCTATTCCATGAATGTTTTAGCCTTGTGAGCAGATTATGGAGCAATGCATGTACAGAGAGCCTGGGACCCACAGATCTCCTGCACCCCAAGTCCCCAAGTGGCTGATGTTCTTCAGTAACTGCACAAGACCTATCAGAAGAAGGGGAAATCAGAGGAAACTGTCATTGTGGAAGAGACACATAAAAACCAGAGATGGATGTTCAGGCCACCGGAAGAGACAGTCTTCTGCTCTTGACTGCCTCATGCGTTAGCTCTCTGTCTGTGTAACTACGCAACACTGAATCATAATTTTTCAGCAATCACCTGCAGCCATGAGCTTGGTGAGACAGTGCTGCTGCTGGTAAATGCACTCCTAGGGTGTGAGAGAGGACAGTCTCTCAGCTGAAGAAGCATTCCCTTGATAATTCTGCTGTTCAAGACAGATATTTACAACAGCAAATCTTGCTGAACGCAAAATTGTGGCTGAAGTAAATAATCATATTTCATGTTCATTTGATTGCTGTTTAGCTTTGCCAGCATATTTAATGCTCCTTGGATGCTTCTCCAGCAAAGTCTTGCCTGTTTTTCAGTTTGCTACTGCTGGAACAGAACATCAGTTTTCAGCTGTTTCCTTGAAGCTTTTGTGTGGGTAAGTACTTTATCTGTTCTAATTTTTTAGGGGATGTCTTGAAGCTAGCTAGTTATGAAAAATAAGAATTTGGAGCTTGATTTAATAAAGACATGGTGCTTGATTTAATGAATGTATGAGACATGTAAAACAGGTCATGCAAGACCAGAGCTGATGACTTACACTGGTCATGTGAAACCTCACTCGTCCTTGGACTGCCTCTAGTTGGAGATGCCTAAACTTGCCATGTACTTAATTAATTAGTCTAAACGAGGCATGTATTGCATTAACAAGTGCTGTAAGGCGGCCAAGATACCTGCACAGATATCTGTGAGGTGCCCAAGATATCCTGTGACACAGGACCTCTGGGACACTCGGGTACTTTTGGATAGGAACTGGAAGCCAAGGGTAGTCAGGACATCTTAAATGACACTGGATGTCTGTGTGTGGGCATCTGAGTGGAGACCAGCCAGACACGCTGCTCTGGTTGGCTTGACATTCATTTTTGCTTGCCTTGGGAGCCTGAGCAGCCCTGCAAACTCAGCAGCACACATGCCTGAGCCTGCTCCAGCACCCTCCAATTACTCACTGAGTGCCCAAGGACAGCTTCCAGGCAGAAACTGGAGCACTTCTGGGGAAAGATAGCTTTGATCTCAACAAGCAAGAATTGCATCTGGGTCTCCTGTAATCCTGGGTGAAAGCTCTGACCACCAGTCTGCTCCAGCTGTTCTTTGAAGAGGGTGTGGCTGTGGCTGCTGGGCTCCCCTGTGTCCAGAGCTGCTGTCCCATCTGGGATCTGTCAGAGCAGAACTGCAGGGATTTTCTGTTGAGAACATGGGGATTAAGTATTTTGTAATGGCTGGTTACTGCTGTGGAATGGCATTCTGTAATCACCTGAATGTGGCCTAAATGGCTTCTGAGGTACATAAGTGCTTTTTTGGATCTCAGTCATGCCATCCTGTATAACATCTTGTAAACCTTTTAGTTCACGTTATCTCAACAACAGGTCTTGATCTCTTGGCAGTGTGGGTGAGGATCTCACCTCAGTGTGGGGGAGGATTTTAAGAGGAAGGTGAGAAAAAAGGAAGAATGGACTCTTTGTGTCATTCATTAGTTTAATCTTCTCAGTTTGGCAGCTGGCTCTGACACAGTGACCATTCTCTTGTTCCAGTAACGCTCTCTTTTCTGGGCATTATCCCACTAGTGCTGGGAAGGATGCTGAAATATGATGTTTCTCAGTTTGGGTTGGGGTATGTCACCACAATTTTAAAAGAGTCTGCAGCAGATGTGTGATCTTCTGCCTGATTCCTGGCCATGTGTGTTGGCCATTAATAATGCTGCTCACTCAGCCTGCATGCTTTGCTACTGAAAACCTGACAAAAACAGGACTGCAGTGCAGTGAAACATAAAAAGTATGCTAAAGGCAAATTTATCCTCTGGGGTCCCTCAGTGGCAATTCCATTGACTGCTGAGAAACTGATTCTAAATGTATGAAGCTCATTTTAAAAATATGGTTAAGGAAGAAAAAAAATAACCAAAGACAAATGAAAGGGCAAACTGATAAAGAAATTTCAGAAGCAGGAGGAATGCTGAATTACAGTAAAGGACTTGATTGCCATGTAGCTTGGAAGTGCCTCATATTCCCAAGCCTGGAAATCTTTCCTCAGACTTGCAATCTGTATTGCCCTGGGAGCCTGGAGTGCTTCTGCTCCCTGTTTAACACCTCTACCCTTACCTGAGCTACAGAGCCCTTCTTCAGCTTCCTTATTTCCCCATGGTCTGATCCAGCTGAATTATAAACTTGCTTTGTGGGATCCAGATAAGAATGCACACATGAAGGACTAGCAAAAATCATGTTCTTGAAATGCTCACTATAAATTCATATCCTTTGAAGAGTTAAGATCCATTTGTTTTCTCTATGAAATAAACTTTCAATATCTGTAGTGCTGCAGTCTCAAATCAAACACAAACCTTTGCACTTCTATCAGTGGCAGCTGCTGATTAAAATCACAGTTTTGGTTTCCCAAGCTACATAATCCTGCTAGTTCATTCTTAGACCTACTTTTCTTAGCACACTGTATCCATTATACCAGTGTTGTCCTCATTTTTGAAAGTTTGTGATTTTTGGCAGTCTGATAGCATCATCCTTGGAGACAGTCTCTTTTGCTGTGAAAGGGATCTGTTTGTTGTAGAGAGTTATGTGGCTCTGAGAGCTACATGTATCAAACTTAGCTGCATTAATTAGCTGGTGCTGTGCTTGTAAACTGATCATAATAATGCTTATCACAATCTTAGTACCATTATCTCTGTTTTGCAGATAGTGGAACTGAGCCACAGAATGGCAAAGCTCAGTGTAGGGCTCTTGAGCTGCCCATCTGCTCTTACTTCTCCTTTGCCACTGAAAGAGTAAGCAGCTTGGAGCAGGAAGTGTCCAGGCAAACTCTGGATGGGTTTGTCTGTGAATGAGAAAAGCTTTCTGGGAAGCTGTGGAATGATTGTTTGGAGTGCCAGGCCATGTCTTCTGGAACAGAGGACTTACATCTCAGAGGCTCTTTTGCCACCTCTAGTAGTAAACTCCCCCTTGCTTGTCAGTTTACCATTTCCACTGGCCTTTATGCCTTTTTGACAATAATTTGGTGACTCACAATTGATTACCAGTAGAGTGTCTCAGTGGATTTGCCTCTTCTGTTGCCATAAACAAAGCTTCTCACTTAGTCAAGACACATTCTTTAGCATTCAGCCTCCAAAAGGTCACTTTCTGAGACTTCCCACAGATAACAGACCAATTTTCAGATCAGTTAAAGGGTGTTGTTTTCTTCACATTGCACCAACACACTGTTGATGACATCCACTGAGATGGTTCTTTCCATTCACCATGTTTCATAGTAGCAGAGAAATGTAACAGCTTCATGCAGTGAGATGGAGCAGAGCAAAGGTTTCAGAGACTCAGTTGGGTTTTCATTTCCTTGTTGCATTACGACTCAACCAATATAAAATAAAATCCAGATCTTACTTTTTTAATTGGAAGCATAATTAATTAAAATTATTATTAAAATTTCTGTTATTAAAAATTTTAATTATTTCTTGTAGAATTCACTTAAACACCAAATGCAAGAGGTGGCTGCAGTACTGCCCATGTACAATTCTTCAGAGATTTTCGAGGGCTCCCTCTGATAGTCAGGTTTGAGAAAGCTGACACCTTTGTTTCTTCTGCTGAGCTGTAGCTGGTGTTGTATTGATCACTCAAAATCAATTCAACCATCCTGGGCAAAAGTACTATTTGCTAGCTTTTAAAATGACAGTTTCTCTCTTCTGATGTAGCTTACAGTAATGTAATTGGAGGAAATACTCAGTCTGCAGCAAATCACCATTTTGATCTAAGCTGGCTGAACAGAGCATTGTGGTCACCTAAAAAATGTTTGCAATTATGATACCAATGGCATTCATGTAGTATTTCCTACAAGCTATTCCAGAAAGTATGACACTGTAGTTCCCTTTTATGACAATCCCTCAGGAATACAATAATATGATTACTTTCCAAGGGATTCATAGAGTTGTTCTCCTCAGTAACCCACTACAGCTCTAAGTACTCAATCCTCCAGGACAGACTGTGCTCAAGACTCCAGATTGATTATGCTGTTAATGATGCAGGAAGCTCTGCTGTTGTTTGTTTATTCTGAGATTAGCTAAAATTAGAAGTTGACCTTATGTTCCTGAATTAATTTAAAGGCATAAATTCAAGTTACTGATTCTGATGATTTCTTTTCTGGAAATATGATCTTGAAAGCCAAAGCTCCTTGAGCTGTGAGTCAGTTCTCAAGTGATTTTGAAATGAAAGCTGTCTGGCCCAGTTGATATATAGGAGCAATAAACCCTGAGCAATCTCCAAGGTAATGCCTTTACATGTATACTGGGCATCTACAGATATATAAGATTTTGAAAGATCAAGAAGATGTCAAATCTGTGTTTTAAATGCCTGAAAACAGCTGGATAAATTCAGTAAATAGGCAGACCTTGAACTGCTGACTGCTTGGATTGCTTGGATATACCAAAAGCACATGAAGTTGAAGAGTTGTTCTTTGCATCTCAGGATGGTCTTGATATCTTAAAAAAAAAAAAAAAAAAAAAAAAAAAAAAAAAAAAAAAAGAGAAGAGAGTACTGAAACTGAATCTTTTACAGCAATAGGTTGGGAAGATACATTATTGATGTTTCTGAAAGTGTGTAAGGCTTAAAGTCCTGAACTTGAAATACTTGGAAAGGGTCTGTTTTCACAGCCTTTTTCTTAATATCAGTTTTGGTTTTTCTCAGTGGGCTCCAAAACAAAGTGTACCTAAATCAATAGTCAGTTCTGAAAATGTAAGCTGATTTGAGAATATTCTGATACGTCTTCCTGGGAACCCTTTGGGAAAAAAGAATGCAGTTGGAATGCCCACTCTCTCCATCTTATTCTGGGGGTGGGTATGGTATTATTTTGGCATAGGTGAAATCAGTGGATATGAATGTAGAGAAAATATGGCAACAGTGGTATTTTCTATGTTTGAAATATCATTCATTTCAGGCCCTCTGAGACCTTCATAAAGATTTTAGTCCAGACACCAACTGGCCAGGAGATGGTGTTAGTGATGTACTATAAACAGACACATGTGGCACAGAAAGGCAAAGTGACTCATGAAATCTGGGGAAGACATCTCATCCTCCTCTGAATGGTGCCCCATCTTTTGGACCCTTCCTTGGCCTGCTCTGATTATTTTCATTGTCTATAATAATTATTATTTAGTGTTGCTCTTTCAATATGGCAAGCAAGCAACGATATGAGGGCAAACATAATTTCCTTGTATTTTTGTCAATGCATTCATTACCTAATAATGTAGATAATTTATTAACAGATAAGTAAAAATAGAATAGATCAAAGCCTCCATCACTCAGGAATAGCAGATGTGAATGAAATAAGTTCAATCATCCAGCCCTTTTTAACTTCTTTTCCAAGCCTTAATCTTGTGGCTAGTAACAAGTAGTTTGGAAAGATATTCCTCTCTAGGACAATAAATGCTGTATATTCCTTTCTTTCTGCACCTCCTGTCAGGAACCAACTCAGCTGAGATCCCCAGCTGAAGGGTGACCTCAATCCTTTCAGTCAGCTTTGTGAATTCCTGTACCAGTTCATTTCTCCACTTCCCAGTCTTCATTTTCCTCATATGCTTGCAACTCTTATGGTCTGTCTAATATGCCACTAAACCCACAATGTCTGAAGGTGTTACTCTGTAATGTCACCTTCTGGTATTCTCACCTTCCCACCTCCTTCCATGTTTCCTGTCCCTCCTCCTCTCTGTGCCCTTACCCCTTCCACTGAGCTCAGCAACACTCCTGCTCCATCAATCTCCATTTCATGACTTTGCCCATGCTACTTAAATATGCTTGTGTGTGAAATTTTGGTTGAAAATCTTTCCTTCCAACAGTCCTTTCCTTTGTGCAGGCTTTCCATGGTGGTTTCCTGCTGGCTTTTTACTCCTGCTCCTCTCACCACCAGTATGACATCAGCCAGAAATGGCTCTGCAGGCAGGAGTTGGTGTTGGGCAGACAGTGGTGCTCAGCTAAATGATTCCTTGGCAGCAGGCTGCTGCTGTGATCTCAGGTTATACAAGCATGGGTTTGCACTTTTTAAAGCTATTTTAATCATGACTACCCAAAGAGAAGGAAATAAAGGCTCTTGTGCTTCCTGTGTTACTGTGCAGTCACAGCCAGCCTGGACCCTTTAGTCTCAGTCTAACCAGGCTCTCTTGAAGTGAAGTGAGGAGGCCAGGTACAGCCTGGCCCCAGGAGCTCAAAGCATGAAGAGGGAAACTGTACCTTGGTATTTCACTTCTCTGCCTTCCTCAGGGAGGTTTCTGAAGCTCACTGTGCAAAAGGAACCTGCCCCTGCCTTCCCTGGGGTGTGGACTGCCCTTTCCCTAATTTTGCACACAGGAGGGGCAGTTCCTCTGGTTCTCCTATCTCTTATTTGCCCATCCATGCCAAAGTTGGGGGCATCCTGACTAGTGGGCAGTGTAGCTCAGGTGAAGGGACCAGCTCTGATATTTGTATCTAAATGCTGTATATAGCCATCTTATCTACAATGGTCATTATCTTTTAGATGTAACAGACTGGACAGAGTGTCCTGGATGGCTTGGGAAGAGAGCCATTGGGATTAAAGGTCACTGAGATCAATCATGCTGATGATTTATTTAAGTGCTTGACTATTGTGAATTTTCTGCTTGGCCAGTATGCTTTTTTGTTTTTTTAAATTATGGGATATTCTCTGCAAAACTTCCTGTTTATGAGCAAATATCTTAAGTCTAGGGGGCTTGGAACCTAAATACCTTTTAAAAATTGATTTAAGAGATTTAGATGCCTAACTCATATTTTTTAAAAGAAGTTAGTTAGGCATCTAAATCTAGTTATTTTCAGGATTGCAAAACTGCTGGACTTTTCTCCACTATTTTTAGCACTGGAAAAGGATCTTCCTCTATATTTGCCAGATATATCTATTGAATTTTAAGTTTCATGCACAAAAGCCTTTTAAAAATTAACTCCTGTCTTTCGCCAAGTACCTTTCCCAATGATGCTGCTTTGCAGTGACATCGAGGCTGTTGAGCCCTCCATGTATTCTTCAGATTGGTCTTTATCCTGCAAGTACAGGAGCCTCCAGCACAGCTAAGGGCACCTTAGAGTTATTGCCCTGAGAATACTGGCAGATAGGGCCATTTGGAAAAGCAGTGCTCACTCTGAAAAGGGTCTGTTGCCCTTAAATTACTTAAAAATGAGAACTGGTAAGGGGATAATGCTCCATCCCATCAGGAAAGTATATCTTTAGGATATAGCCATATTTCCATAGAATTCATTATTTCAATTTTTCAACCAAATTCTATAGAGAATGAATGTGGAAATACAGCAGTGCTCTTCAGGTTTGAAAGTCTGGTATTTGATCAGTTGTGCTTATGAATCTGAAAGCACTTCTTGTTTGGGAAAGTTTTCTCTGTCACAGAATTCTCTGAAGCAGAAGCCTTTTCTCCCAAGAGTAACATAGACTGAAATTTTTTCTTAGGAACAACACACTTACTTAGTGTGTTTCTTTTTAAAGATTGCTCATTAAGAAATCAAAAATGCCTGAGTGTGTGCATAAAATTGTGTTTGAATACAAAGGACTGGTTAATACAAAGTGAATACAAAACTGGAAATTTGTGTATGAGAATGTAAAGAAGCAGAAAATAGGCAAAGGTGGTCAGGGTACACACATATATGAATCCTAAGGAAAACAGTGGTAGAATTCAGGAAATATTTAATCAGTGGTTTGACCATACCTTTGGCTCAAGCTTGGTAAATATGTGACTACTCAAGGTAAGGATGCCAGAGCAAGAACATTTTTAACAGGTCACTGACTGTTATTTTAAATGGACTTCCAGCTTCATGGCTCTCTTAAATATAATGTTAAGAAATTCCTTGTGTGGAATGGCATGCTGTTCTGTTGAAATATTTTATAATTTTTACCAGGCTGACAAATCTTTTGATTGTAATTTAATATAATTTAATTGCTACTAGTAGGATACCCTTCAGGAGCTTACTATCCTCACTCTTGCTGGAATTTCTGTTGCTGTAGTGATGGTGTTTTCCAAACATTGTTTTGGAAAAAGAAATCTAGGGTTATCATTAATATATAATTATGATAATGAATTACGATAGCTTCAGTTTGCCTTCCTGTAACACTGTGTGCATAGCTACAATAAGATAAGAGTCTTTAGGTAACATTTACATTAATTATATTAATTAGAGAGTTGTTAGGGTAGTATTACTACTTTATAGCCCTTGTACTGACTACTTGGATAGTCCACGTGCAAGGACACTGCTTCCTCTAATTTTGGTGAATAAGGACTATCACAGTTACCCAGGAAGAGGACTGTGAGTGCACCTGTGACTGTGCACCATGTCCAGTCATCCAAAATGACCATTTTCAGGGCATGGCAGCCTTTACTTTCTTCTGCAGACATGATGAATAGGAAATATATTTCTGAGAAACTGGAAGAAATTCAAGAAATAAAAAATAATTTGCATGTATTGGCCAGAGACATTAAACTGCATATGACCCCAAGTAAGACTGTGCTTGTGCTTTGCAATTGTAACTTTTCTCATTTTTATTTTTTCCAGTTTATCTTTTAGTGCTCATGCTTATTAAACTTGAGAGTGTTAACTGCATCCATTTAGACAGAAATTAAAGTGAAGAGTTCTCTTCTTTTTCTGTTATATTGATAAATTCTTTTTGTCACTGTGATGGAGGGTACATATCTACATGCAGAATACATCATACTTTTGGAAGATGGAACTAGTCCATTTTTAATTCATTTCCCTCTTATTGATAGTGTTAAAAAGACTCCAGGATTAGCACCAACATTACAGTTGATTGAATGGCCTTGGTGGGACTTCAATCACAGTTAAAACAGATTCTGTTACATGAAAGGCCAAAGAAAGGAAATTACAGAGCATGGTTTAGTGAAGGATTTAAGAGTGTTACACATATGCATGAAGAACTAGGGTGCCAAAGCAAGCTGGAGAATTCTGGAGGGGTCTGGTAAGCTCCAAGACAGAACTGAATTCAACAGTTCTGTGCAGATCCTAATAGCTCAAAAAATACCATTTTTAAAATTATACAAAAGAAGTGTGGTTTCCTTTAAACATTATAGAAGGCTCCGAGAGGCAGAGGTAAAGGAGAAAGGGGCAGGCTGATCAGTCCAGGCACTAATTAGGGCCAAGGTCTCTTTTGGAAGTTAATGAGTTTCTAAATAGCTAACGAGCAGCTGATAGGGATCGGAAGAATACTCAGCCTCTGCATCCTGCTTTTATTTCTGCCCTAAAATGAGAGATACCTTTAGGAGATAGAGACAGTGTTTTGTGGTCAAAAGTCTTCTATAGAAATATGTGCTTCTCAGGTGAAAATCCTTTTCTTACACAATGCAAGGGAAAATTTAAACACATTTTTAGTCTCCTGAGATTCAGAATGATTTACATGAGTATTCCTTGAGCCTTACTGCAGTGGTCAGGGCAGGACTTGGGTGATTTTAACTGTTCTGGTCTCTCTGACCCTGCCTTTGGCTGTGCTTCTGAAAGTGTCTGACATAACTGCTCTTGTTTGCACTTCTCCCTCATCCTTGTATGCCAGATAGCTTTTGCCATCTTCGGGACCCTGCCGGGTAGACATTGCGCTAACACAGCTTTTGCATAGGATTCATTTGGTTTTGAAAAACATCAAAAGGCAAAAGGAATGCAACCAGAAAAGTAAAGGAGAAAAAAGAAATAAGATGGGAAGCCAAGTGAGCACAAAGCAGAGGAGGATCTGCTCTTAGGGCAGAGCAGAGAGGGGGTACAGGCGCTTCTTCAGTGTGTGCATGGCTGTGCAGACACGTTGTCCTGAGCAGAGCCAGAGGTGCAGCCTGGTGTGTGTGTGTGTTGAGCTGTGAGTGTGATACACCCTTAGCTAAGCACCCACCTGGGATACAGGAATCAGCCATGCAGGGACAGTGGGGATTTACTCACTCCATTTCCCAGCTTAGAAGGGTCTGGTTTTTCTGAACCACTTGCACGGCAGATCTGACTTCAGCAATCTTCCCCCCTCCACAAGATTCTCTGCCACTCATGTCTTAATAGGTATTTAATAACATGCATGAGTTAAGTAGAATATTCTTTTATCTGCTCTAAGATACCCTTTTATTTTCACCACCTTACCACTTGGTGGATCTGCATCAGGAAAGACCAGTGCGTTTCTTTGCAGTTGAAATACTTGTGATTCTTGTGGTGGCTCTTTTCTGAGTCACAGCTTTTCTTACCAATATAGAAGTAACATTAATATAGCAACAAGTAATTAAAAAAACCTGGAATCTATTTGGCTCACATTACAATTGAGTATGATTCCACAGCTGTAATTAACTAGGCAGTGTCTGGAAGTGTGTTGCATCCACCACCTGCCTCTCCTGTGCTAAATTTTCTACTCCCTGTGTTGTTCTTACAAAGAGTAATGAAAAGCAAGGCTTGGAACAGAGACATTTCTTGATTGAATGCCATGGAGGCCAAGAATCCTCCTGTGACATGTTGGAATGTCTTGTGCTTTTCTTGAAACAACCCACGGTGGTACCTTAAGTCGTAGGATCTTAACACTGAGGGCATTCAGCCTTTCTAAAACAAATTGCCTGCTACCTTCTTTTTGAAAAAAATTAATTCTCTCCCACCTGTAAAATAGGTAGCTGCTAATTCACCTAAAGGTTATAGTCTGCTTTTATGTGATGACTGTTTTTCTTAGATGTAATGGCCTAAAGATATGGTTTTACTTAAGCCATGCTCATCCCTCTCTGGTAACTGCTTTTGGTTAATAATCTTTGGCTCAGGACTCTGGTTAGTAGAAAATACACATCACAGCCAACACCTATATAAACTGGTTATCTGAACAGGATGTAAATGTCTGTATGGGCAGAACGTGAACTTCTATATAATTCCCTTTAAATTGGCATATGAAAGGGAATTGCCAATGAGTCATGTGCTATTTGCAGATTAGTACTATCCAGAACCTGGTGCCAAGGAAACTGACTTATTCTCTGTTATTACTTTGCTATTCATTACATTGTGCAATACATCAATTGCAAACATAAATACATTGTGTAGTCCATGGATAGGAATAAATCTTGTTATGTTCAAGTACGTACATGCTCGGTGCTAGCCCTGCACAGGGAATCACACACACTGTGCAGTTCCCTTGGATTTTTCATGTTCTATTCATAGTACTTTGAATATGGTTTAGTATCAAAGTACTTTGGTTTTTGTTGGGGTTTTTTGTTTGGTTTTTTTTTTGTTTTTTTCATTTGGCTGCTTCATTTTTGATCCTAATTTTGAAGAAATGACTCGAACAAAATATTTTGGACTTTTTTCTGAAACTCACAGCGCTCACTGAGGGTCTCTCATGTATTTTCAGCCTCTGGGTATCTTTGACAGTTCCAGAAACTTTTGGGAGGACGTAATTTCCCCTTGACTTTCCCACCAAGGTTCTTCAGCTAAGGTATGTTTGTTTGTATTGGTTTTTGTATTGGTTTTGTTAGCTGTGGAAGACAGAATGACTCTGTCATATTATGTAGAATATACTTCTGTTTTTTACATCTCCTTGTGTTCAGATTGGAAGAACTTGGGGAACTTTCCAGATCTGTGTGTCCAGTTCAGGAAGGACTGGTGCTTTTCCTTGGAGCTCTCCTAAGGCTCACTCCTGATTTGTGCAATGCTTTCTGTAAAACAGCTTTCTGATCCAACTGGAGACTGCTCCAAATCCACTCCCACTCTGGTTCCAGCAGTCCTTGGTCATTGCTGGTGGGATCAGTCATTTAGCAGCAGATTCTGCCAGCTGTGCCCTTGCACTGATGGTGAACTTTGGCTTCATGTTAACTAAGGACAGTGAAAGACAGCATTCCATGTAACCCTTTTTTCCCCTACAACCTCTGGAGGCCCTGGGCACAGGCCAGCTGTGTGACCACAGACATGGAATATCACCCTGTGCCTTTGGCTGCCCTTCAGCCTCTGCCTTATATTTTTAGCTTTCAGTCCTCTTACCAGGAGAATTGTCTCTTACAATATTTGTAGCATACTGGGTGGATTAGCACTTCTGCTTACTCCTCCTCTGGTCTCTAGTAAAAAGCAAATATTCAAAAATTATTCCTTAATTTTGATTAAGGAAGAGTTGTATTTCCTAACACTGCATGACGACACTGCATCCTTGTTTAAAGGACTTTGTTTGAACTGGCATCTAAACTTGGATGTCTCTGTCACACAGCAGGTGCTTCAGATCACTAATCTCCTGCAGTACAAGCTGGTATTTATTCCTGTCCACTCTCAGATCCTTTTACTTGGCATAGCAAAGCATACCATGCACCCCACAAATTGTGCTGGTGAGCATATTTAATTGTACATCAGCAGATTACCTATAATTAGCTCCATCACAGTGAGATCCTTGGAGATCCTCATTGGGAGGATTAATGTCTTCTCCAAGGACAGAAGCAACCCTGCAGGGAAGATGGAGCTGCAAGGCTGTGCTGGCAGAGATTTGAGCTGGTTAAAGCCTTTGATGATCAATCTGAAGTTGTTTATATTTCAAAGTCTAGGCTTTGACTTCCTTGAGCTGTAGCACTGGGTAAATACAAATATCTCAGGGTTTCCTATCAGTCCAGTGCATCTAGATAAAGTCTTCATTGATTTGCTTTAATACCAGACTGTCAAGTGGTCAGCTGGGATGGGGTTTGGCATGACTAGAAGTCAAATATTGTCTGTATTTGGAATAGTCAAATTTTATATTCAGTGCAGAGAAACTGGGTCCTTCAAAGCTTGTTATGAATGATGCATCTGGATGCTTGAGGTATCTGCTCTGGGATCAGAAGGCCTGTGCCCTAGAAATGAATGTTTCTTCCTAGTGTGAGAGACAGATATAAATATCTAGGCTTAGCTGGGTGAAGCTCACCCAATGTGTTGGTCCTTCAGCCCAGTTCAACTTTTCCTCAGCCTCTCAGTAATCCCTCAGTATTAGCAGGACTCAGCAGGACTTAGGACAATTTTTCTAGGTTGTAGGAGGCACAGACAAAGCAGAAGAAAGAGCAAGGTGTGGCAAATCATTTATATTGTTGAGACCTGTAAGTCCACTCCAGTTTTGTGCTAATAATGTTTTTTTTAAAAAAAACCCTCCAAATTATCACCCCTTCTGACTGTACTAGAACACCACCTGCTACCTTGCAGACCTTGGAGGTCTCACAGATGCCCAGTGAGGCAGAATCACAGCTCCTCTCAGGCTGGAGCTGGGGCTACAATTGTGGTCACAACATATGCAATACTGCCCAGATGGTTAACTCCTCTGGACTGAGAACCCACAATGGTTTTCTGTGTAGCTATTTCAGACTTTCCCACCTCATTAGTACCATGTCTGTTTTCACTCATCTAAGTATCTACTAGACGTATCAGCAACTGGATTTTCCTAGGTAATAGTTTATAATAATCTAATTTCTTATAGGGATACATTTAAGAAGACTCAATAATGAATCTTCTGATTTAGAGTGAGTGTGTCTATCCTTCTATCTTGTCTTTTATTGCCATTGCATTTTCAATCTCATTCTTTCCAAAATGAATATACAAGGCTTGAAATGGGAATTTTGAAGGCATGTGATGAACAGTAAGGCATGCTGATGTAAAAATGTGAGAATTCCTCACAGCTTTCATTCTGCCTTGTTTCCTCTCCATGGAAAGTGCTGGTTTGAAGTATGGCACAGCAGCAGCCACCAGCTCATCCCAGTTGCTGTGGAGAGGTGTCTGCTGCAGTACACTGCTGTTACACTGGTGCTGAATGGCTGTAGGTTTTTGTTACCCTCACTGCTGGATAAAATGTGTGTATCTGTGTGAGCCTGCCATTAGGACAGCTGAAACCACACTTGCATAATGAGCTGGAAGTGGATTTCCAGCCTTGCACCATGGCTCCTGTGAGTAATACATATGTCACAGGCCTCTTCAGCATCACTGAAATTCCTCTCCTGAGAGGGAACCATTCAGCTCAACAAGTGTTTGAGGGTCAGGATTTTAATTTGTATTAATATAATCTATTAGTGCTTTTCTGCCTCAAAGAGCCCTTCATGTCCAAACTTATTGGAAATATTGTTCTGTGTGTGTGCAATGGTGTCCATGTAAAGAGAACAGAGTAAAGTTTGTCTGTGATCACAGACTCCTCCACAGATTTCAAAGAGAGAAAACTGAAAAGCTTTTCTACTCAGAAATATCCCTGCAGAGACCTGGGGAGATGCATTAAGCTGCACAGACTCCTACCTCAGACAAAATCTCTCAAGGTGCATTATACCAGGGCAGACATTGCAGAACATCTAACCTTGACAGGGTCCTGGGGTGGAGAGAATGAAGGCAGGACACTGCCTTTGGACTGCATCTCTCCTGAAGCACAATGACATTGTTGATATCAAGCTATCACTATTAAACTGTGAGCTCATCCTCTTTCTCCATAAGTGTTACAGTATTTCTGAGCTGACATCTTCATTTTTCAGCAAGTGATTGGGACAAAATTGCTCTTATTTTTAGATTAAATGAGAGATGATTAACAACAAAAATTCCCCATAAAGATTAACTTTATGTAATAATTCCATCCATTCTTTCATGCAAAAATATCCAACCAACTCTAGTGCAAGACACTACTAAAACCTGTTAAAACACTTTTGATTTGGTTGGCTCCTGCATCTGACTGCACCATATTAAGGTTAATGCATTAAATTAGTCTTAAAGCTCATATTGGCTACAGCTGAAATAGCCAAGATATTTCAGCATGAAGGTATGAAAGGCCTGAACAAGTCACCTGAACAGTTGCATTGTGTGAAACTCTCTAGCATTGTTGAAATCAATTCCAGTCCAACCCCTCTGATTTTCATTAACCTTGAATTGTCACCAGTAAAAGTTAAAATGTATTAAACACATGCTGAAAACATCCTTCACTATATTGCTGCAATGTTGCTGCTGCAGAATGTGTCTTTGGCACATTTGGTGCTCTGGAACTTCATGACATTTGTTCTTGTATGCTTTTTCCTTGGCACCTTTATTGGTTGCAGGTTTTCTGTCATGAGGATTTTGTCTAGGTAGCTACAACATACCCTTGTGGCTTTAGAACCAAGAATAAAAAAATATAAGTTGTCTTATTGAAATTATTTTAAAAGCATTATCATGAAGTCTGAAGCAAATTAATGCTGCCTAAGCTTATTGAGCATGAACTTGAATTGGCATCAGAGAACAGCTCAGGTTGGATGGGACCTTTAGAGGTCATCTAGTCCAGCTTCCAAAAGATGGGCAATATAGTAATCCACTGTGTTAGAAAGATGGTACTGGATGAAAAATGTTTAGATGGGACTGTAAAATGAGGTGTTTTAATGGAAAATATGTCAACACACGGGACACATTACTTTTCATTGACAGGTGTTATCCAAACCTGTTATTAATTGAGCAATCCAGCCTTGCTTGTTTCTTGCTGTAAAGGCTGCAGAGGTGATGACATAGGTGTATGTTAATCAAGTGTCAGTGGATCACATATTTCTATCTCTTGCAGGACTTAACATTCATCATCTCCAAATAACAGTTAATTATCCTACCCAACATCCTACCAGGCTGGTAAGTATTCTGCCATTTTACAGATAAAGAGAATTATAAAAATACTGAAAATTTCTGACTGGGAATCATAAACAATTGCATAAAGAACATTATTCCTCCACTTGTGGTAAAGCACCTGTACAGAATTCATGGACTACTGTGTTTCTCAGCCCAGCAGCAATGGGTACCTCTACAGGAGAAGCTATCAGGTGACATCCAGTCATCAAACTCAACTTACATCACTCAGAGTAGATGCCAGTGTCCCATGCAGAATGTCACTGCTGGCTTCAGTAAATTAACAAGTTCACATTCATATATTTATAGTTTGGGGATGACTTCTTCATGCATGTAAACAGGGATGTTTTGCTTCCAAATCAGTTTCAGGTATAATGTTGCCTTAAAGCATGATCTGATAATCAAACTGTTTATAAAACCAAACTGTTAATCAAACTGTTTAATCAAACTGTTTTTAAAACCTGGAGCCATGCGTAGCTTAACAACATCTTCATCTAATTAGAAATTGGAATTTTATGACCACATGGACTATGGGGGAAATACAGTCTTACTCAGCACTCTGTGATTAAAATGATTGACTGGAACAGAGATTTAGAAGCCTTGTTATGGAAGGCTTTTTATTTTTTAAGTTTATTTATCTTGACAACCATAGTGGAAGAGCAGTTGTTGTGCACTGAAGGAAGTTGCTACAAGTTATTTCAGCCACTGGTTCATGTCCAGTAACATTTCCAAGATGGGACTTCTTGACTATTTTAGCATGAATGCTTGAGAAACAATTGGATGCTTTGGGAATGAGGTTAGGTGATGATTTACATAGGAATGGTCAATAAACACCTTCTACCCATCAAGAGCATGTGAAGCTTGTGCAATGATCTTCTTCAAACTTCTGACCCAGGATAACCCATGTTATCTGTCCATCCCATTTGAGTGTTGTAAGAACAGCTGCATGTCCCTATATATTCTGGTGTCACAGTAATGGGAGCTGTAACTGCCTCAGCAAGACAGATAAAATAGCAGGGGACAGAGATCATCCCTGGCACCTCTCCTGGGCACCTCCCCTCTATGGCTGAATGATTCTTTATCCAGGTAGATTTTATACATGTCCTTTCTCATGACCATATATGTGGCTGGATTGGCAGACCATGGTTATTTTGCACTGGTTATTTTGCTATATTTTTTTGCATAAAAGAAATACAATTAGAGGTTCCATACAATACTCAGGATACTTGGAGGCTGGAAAATAAATGTATCTCAGGTGTCTTAGAATGGAGCAATAGGTGAACCAGAGCAACCTAATTTCTTTCTGAATCACTGCCTGTTTTACAGTTATCTTTTTATATGTTCCTTCTTTGCTATTTTTTAATTGAGCACAAGAAATCCCTGATTAAAAACAAGTCTGTGGAATGATGTTTGTGTGTACCTGTTAGTTAAAACAATACAATCAGGATGTTGTAGATGACAGACAGTTCTGGAATAACCAGTACAAAGAACACTTAAAAAATTAAGATATGAAGGTCAGAAGATGATACATAAGTACTTCATCACATTTCCCAGATTTTTTCTGTACTCATACATCCTTTAGTTTGTAAGTAGAGGTTTAACTGAGCATAAATAAATAATATGGCAGTTTGCCAATAGTAGACAAGAAAAGAAGCCATCCTATATGGCAGCACACTGGTTTCCAAACTGTAGGTGGTAGAAACCACTTTGGAAACCTATTTCATTAAGGAAAGAATGATGTCCCTGTCCAACACAATTACAGTGTTCTCAAGCATAGCTGAATTGGATGTACCTTGTAGCAACATTTCAGGAAAACACCTGGATCAACAAAAGAATGCTTTGCTGATTAATCCCATTGACATTACTGTGGCCTAAAGGGCTCTGACAAATGCAATGTAGTTTTAATTAGGGAATTAATACAAATATATTCTGGTAAATTGAATTGTTGGCATGCAAACAAACTGGTTTTATTTATTTTTTTAACTGGGAATTTAAATGAGAGAAAAGATATGTTATCAGTATTTAAGCTATTTTCCTTTTTTTACTCCCAGAAAACAAAATTAAGCCCCAACCTGGATAACCATGTAAAAGATGTACTTTTTAAAGCTGCAATTTGTCTTCATTCTCCATGAAGTCTGTTTTCATTCTGGGGCTCTCCCTCCCCCATGTTTATGCTCTTCTTCAATAACAGGAACAATGCTATTCCTCACAATGAGTGGGATGTGACTGTCTGAGCACAGCTCAGACACTTCTTCTAATGGCTCTGCTACTCTGCACAGCTCCTGCCCCTCCCTCAGTTACCCCTCACACCCTTCCACTGCCACTACAGTTGGACCAGTGAGATGGTTGATGAGGACTTCTCTTTCAGGTGGATCATTTCTCCTCTCTAGATACTGCACACCTCCCTGATGAGAGGGATATATTTTGCCACCAGCGTGTTTTAACCAAAAAATCCCAAAGGAATGGTGTCTTTTCTTGGGAGGAGGAAATAAAGGTGAACAAGGAAAGCTCAGGTCTTCAGGTGACTCTTAAACCTGGTCTTTGGGCTTTGTTGGGTAGGCTTTTCAGGGACTGAATGTATTTATTTCAGCATTTCCAAGTGATTGTGTTTGAAGAGATGGAAGACTAAAACAGGATACTTGACAGAGCAAATAGACTGGTGGGTTAGAAGAAAAGTTGGATGGGTGGATTTTTGCCAGGCTGTGAAAAAGGTAAACCCCAAACTTCTTTCAGCACTCCTATCCCCCTTAATGCAGTCCAACCCTGTCTGCCTTAGTTATTCAGTATTATTATTTTATTGCTGTTTAAATATATTTGATTCAAAAATATCAATTCTTTATCCATTATGAACACATCAGTCAAGGAAGCAAGCCATAGACTAAAAAACACCACCTGGGTCTTATCTGAGGCCTGATGGTGTTTTAAATACTTGAGTGTTTTCTAAAGATGTCACCTAGTTAAACTGTGATAAACCACTCATTTTTCAAATAGAATTTCTGACCACATAGTTATGTCTTGCCATCCCTGTTCTTCTTGGCTGAGGAAAAAGAAATCTACTTTGTTATACCAGTGGAAATCTGGAGTCATCCCAATCTCTATTGATGTAAAAGGGACAAGAGTTTGTCCCATATAATACTTTGTATAGCACTTCAACTTCTGCACAATGAAGTATCTAAAGTGGGGCTTGGAATGCTCCTTTCATTAAAAATGAAACATACTTATCAAGAAATTACATCAACTTTAGAAAATATTCTGAAAGTAGTGCAAAGATAACAGATACCATTTCTTCAGTTTAGAACAGAGGTGTGGATAGCCACAACTGCCTGACTTTAGGCATACCCTGTAACCTAAGTTAACCTCTGAGATTAAAGTATTTCCTGAATTAACAGTTTTAATTAAAGGACACTAATAAACTTTGTGAACTAAAAAATGGAGTATGTTCTACCCCTGTGCTAAATTTGAGAAAGCTGCAGTGCCCTGGCATCATGAAGACATACTCAGACATCAAATTTTAAGTGTCTGAACAGTGAGTGAAAAATGGGATGACAGGAGGAGAGAGGCCCAAGTAACCTCAGTGCACAAAAGTATCTGTTTGCTAATGAACTGTTTGTTTTAGACCAAAAGTTTATTATTGCAGTCAGTAAAGATATGAGTTGAATTGCACACACATTTTCTGGCAGCGTTGGTCAAAGCTTGTATTAACAGGTTTTGAAGGATAAAAACTTGACAATGAAAATCCACTTTGTGGCAGACTATTAAGGCTACCAGCAACAGAACTACAGAGCATCCCAGGAAATGGATTTAGCACAAAAACCTGTTTTCTGCAGGTAGAATTTACTTTCTGGCACTGCTTTGACGATTACTCAAGATCCTGTGTGTGCCATAGATTTTCATTTGCCCGTGGTGTTTGCATTAAGTTGTGTAACTGCTTCTTAATGCCTGTTACGTAAGGATGCATAGATTGCAGCTCTGTGAGGTGTCCTGCACCAACCACAGCTGATAGTGGGAGCTGGTTTCAAAGGTTACTCTCGGCTGAATAAATTTTACATTCATTAAGTGCTCCCTGCGCAGGTTACGTGCTTGGTTAATACAGAAATGGGGAGTATAAGATTAAGTAGGGCTCAGAAAGTGCCTGTGGTTGTCCTGTAATAGAGTATATAAGTTTTTTTTATATTTGTACCACAAACCACTGTGATTCAGCTTTCCTGGTCAGGGGCGGGGGAGATTTGCTATTGGCTTTTGCCATGCTTTTACCCCAAGGATCTCAGGCTATATGAGCTGAAATACAAATAACATGTAGATAGAGAAGAGAGCAAAATACATACAACATTCATACAGCAGTCAAAAGAGTTGTTTGGGGGGTTTTTTTGTATACTAAGTTTACTGTTTTAGCCCTTTTTCTTGTATTTAATTTTAATTAGGCTAAGTCAGGACCTGTACTGAGGAAAAAGAGTCTAAAGATATCCTGGACACTGCATTAAATACAGAATGTAGCATAAAATGGAATAAATTGAAGAGAATGGAGATGAGAAAAAGAATCTCAGTTTAGCAAAAATGAAAGTTTAAATCAGAAGGATTGTAGACACAGTTGGAATTTAAAACGTCTTAGCTATAACATTATCTCCTTTCTTTCTCTATCCTTAATTTAACACCTTTCTAAATGATTCATTTGAATTCCCATAGCAAACACAAGTTACATTTAAGGCACTTCTTCACTGGAGGACTCCACCAGGATATATTTTCTAATGTAGTCCTCTGAAAATGCACTCCTTACTTTGTATGCAGCCTCTTAAAATTCTGAATATTAACTGACCACAGGGATATCACATATATGGTCAGGGACCCCAGAGGAATAGAAAAAGCAGAGAAGCAAAGATACAGTAGATCATGCTACTGACCACAAAGTTGCAAAATGGCACACAGACTGTTTAATTGTGCATTGTTCTGCTTCCATATATTCTAAGTACAGACATGGATGACTTTTTCTCCACATCTGCCTTTTTATGAGATTTAAAAATGCCTAGATTAGAAAATAAATAATATTTCAAAATATATTGGCTCTTATTTTGAGGGCTGGTCAGAAGCAGATAAGGTATCTATGCCAGTCCTTGAAGTATTAGTTAAAATATAGTAACCAAGTTATTTTTAGTAGCAGGTATTGCTTGGGTAAACAAGCTATGAAATTTTGCTTCATGTTTCATCATACTGGGTGGGATTACTGATGGTACCTCCTGGTCCATACATAATAATGATCTACCAGAAGAGCTGAAACTGAATGAGGAATGGTCAAAAATGTCAGATGATGCCATAATGTAGGTTGGACTTGGGGCTGATATTTGCAACATACTTCTCTTGGAAGACTGTTCCAGAAATAACTTGTTAAGTGCACAGGAGCCTTCTCCAGTTTCTGATCTGGCTGGTGCTTCCCAAGTATTTTTTATGCATTAACTTATTTAGCACGTTGTAAGCACATGTCATGTAAGAAATATTAAACACTAACTGTTCACAAAAATGTATCTGAGCAATGTCACAGGTGAAAATGCACAGAAAGTTCTTTTGTGAAAAAAGCTGGTGGGGAAACACAACTGAGCTCGATTGGGGAAGCTCAGTTTAATCTCAGAGACACTGCAGTAGCTCAGGACGAGAAGAAAACTTTTTGCAAGGAAGAGCCATAGGCAAATGCATGCCCAGTGTTTTCTGACCACTAAAGCAGATTTCTGAATGCACATTCAAAGCTCATTACTTTTTGTATTTCAGAATATAAATATAACATTTATCACTTATTATTATTATTATTATTAATCATTATCATATTTACAAACTGAAAGAGGGGAAACTTTGGCTAGATATTAGGAAAAAGTTCTTCACTGGGAGGGTGGTGAGATGCTGGAACAGGGTGCTAAGGGAGGTTGTGGATGCCCCAGTCCTGGACGTGTTCAAGGCCAGGTTGGATAAGGCCTTGAGCAATTTGGTCTACTAGGACATGTTCCTGCCCATGGTAGGGGGCCTTGGGACTAGATAACCTTTAAGGTTCCTTCCTAACCCTTAAGATTCTATGATTCTATTATACCAGTACAGTCAATGCATAATATTAATTAAAAAGTTCAGTCACAAAATGTAGAGGTGGTTATCTGCAGTTTGCTAATGTTTTTCCTCAGAAGAAATAAGACACTGTGGCTTCAGGAGGCTCCTCTTCTTGTCTTTCAGCCTGAGTTCTATTGCCTGTTAACACCAATTCTAGTTTACCTGAACTACTGTGAAGTTTCAGTAAATTATGCTGATAAACAGGTGCTCAAATTTGCTAAATTTTTTTATGCTGGGTGAAATGTTTTTTCTTTGTAATTTTGTGTCTCTGAAAGACAGGGCTTTTAAAGCCAAAATCTGATATAATCTTTGCTTGTACCTCAGGTTAAGTTGATGACATTAAGTTGATGACAAGGCACCAGTCACTTCTCTCCCTCAAAAGACCTGGCTCAAAACATCCCTGTCCTACAGCCTGAGGTATTTTGTTTCTGGAGATATTTAGTCTCTCTTTGTAGGTAAAGGTAAAATAAACCAGAACCCTCCAGAAACCACTCTTGCTTTATTCATCCTGGGGAAATAATGAAAGGGGAAAGTGTAGTAAGAATAAAGTCAGCATGTATGACCCTTCATTATCCTAAATCTGAAAGAGCTGTGGGGTGACTTAGCCCACAAGCAGCTTCATGCATCAGCCTGTCATGCTGTCACCCATGCAATTTTCCTGAAGCAATGGCTGGTCATGTGAGAAATACAAGTTAGTAACATGTTCTGTTGTTTTATAAAGGGGAAACACAGGACCTGCAAAAACATCATCTTCTAGAAAGAGATTATACCCTTTTCAAGGCCTCTGCCACTTCAGGTGAATATCCTGCAGTAACTAGGCAATCTAAGAGTTTAGGGTATACAAATAAAAAGATTTCTGTTCTCATGAAGGTATAAGGTACTTAGGAAAGTATTAGGTTATGTTTCAAACAGTGAAAAAAAAAAACCTGTGTAAGATTTTATCATTATATGAGTTGAATATCTGTAATTTAGTAACTGAAAAAGTATACTTTTGCTGGATCAGTTGGTATATTTTTGGTCAAATGATCACCCACAGCTTTTGAAATCTATCATTGTAACACAAGTTCAATGGTTGGCTGGATCTTAGGACTTAAGGACATTTTTCCGCAGTTCCCAGATGCAAGAGACACATAAGTGGGAGTGGGAAAAATGCCTTTGTTTGGGAAACACACTGTGGGAAAATTGCTCAACATGATTTGAGTGTCAGAATTGGAATGTAACAACTGGTGTAGCCAGATTAGTGCAGAGAGAAGGCCAAAAGTAAAAAAACTGCTTTTTGTCAGGTTTCTCAGTTAATTTTGTCATGCTGAGACAACATTTATAGTTTATTTTTTGTTGATTGTGTTCATAGATAAAATTTCAGTTACATAAAGTTAGTTATGTATATCTATGGTAAATTAAAGCCTGGAGACCTTCTATTTTTTAGGGAGACTGATTTACACAAAGGAAATATATCTAGACATCTATGGGGATTTTTAGTTCCTTTGTGCTTTTTGCAAAGCCAAAATCAGCAAATCTATTTTGTTTGCTTGGATAAACTGGGGAGCAGGGAGTGTTACCCTTTGTAGGTGTCTCTCTGTTCATCTATATGAGATAATCACATAAGGAATTGGGAGTGTAAAGCCTTCATTGGAATATATGGCAGACTGCATCAGGACCATTGCATCAGAGCAGAATTGATGCCCAGACACTTTCATAACTCTCACAAGTTGTTTCAGAAGATGTCTCCAAAATTCTGTGAAAATTTCCCAACCATCAGGTCTTGTGTCTTTCACTGCAAAGGCATTAAGACTCTTCCAGTGTCCCCCCAGCAGTGCCTTGATTATGGTCCCAAATACCTGAAAATGAGGGGAGGGGTGGGATATCATGTGATTCAACACCTGGGTCACACAATCTGTTACAAAGCCTCTTCTGCACTGCTGTTGAAAGAGCTGTTTGTGATCCCAGCTTCCAGTATCTACAGTACTTTACAAGATGTGACAAGTTCTTCTAAAGCCAACAGCTGCACAATAGAGCAAACCTGAGCAGTGAAAAGTGCCTCCTTTTGAGATACTGATGAAACACTTGCCTAGAACCTCCTATTAATTAGGGGTTTTGTTATTCTAGAAAAATTCACAGTTCTGTGACTCAAGGATAAGTCACAGCAAATTTGATAAGATCATAAGATTTTTCTATGAGATGCCATTTTTTTTCAAAATGGCCCATACTGCCCTTAGCTCTTAGATTTTTCTATTTTCTATTATATTCCTTGGTTTATTTTTTAGAAGGGTAGAAAGCAGTTCTGGATTCCTGGAGAGGGAAACAGATGAGAAAAAAGTCTTTGCTTTTTGCAGAGAAATTGACAAGTACAAGCTTATTTGGCTTGACAATGAAGTTGTTAGTGAAACCTGAAGTACCTACAAATGCAATGTATCCTTTAAACACCAGAGTCCCCCCCCACATAACAATTTTTAATGATTTACAAGTGGATAATAATTTGGAATATCCAACAGTATTTAGGGTCTATATGCCAAAAATTAGTCGCTTCATCTGTTGTTTTTTACATAAAATCAGCTCTTGGATAGAATGTCAGCTTTGCAAATGCCCTCAAGAAACAAAAGTGGAAAAGTGTAACCACCCTTATAACACATCCCCCTTGCTCACAGCAGGCAGGGGGAAGCCTGCATTGTTATGGCAGATAATTGCTCAAGGCACGAGTATGGGAGAATCTTGTTCTAAATTCTGCCATTCTGAACTGATAAATTTAAAATGCTGGCAAATCCCTTTGGATAGTTAGGATTTTCTGATTTTTACAAAATGCAAGTATGTATGTAATTTCTTGATAAAAAAATGGTGCTAAGTTTAGAAGTGTAAAAGTTAGTCATATTGGTTTTAACACAGTTAGTTATACTGGGTCTTTCTCTTAGAACAAAAGCCTTTTTTGTAATGTGAGTAACAAGTTCAAGGGAAAAGCTAGGAGCAGCTTGGGCTAAAATGCCCTTATCTTTTAAAAATTACAGAAACATAATATATTTCATAGGAGAGAGTCACTGTACTCCTAATGAATTTTGTATTTGTTCTCAAGATAAGAGGGATGAAATAGAAAAGAAAAAAATAATTGTCTTGAAAGGAGATACAAAGTATACCCAAACCATTTTTACATACAATCTTATCAGCCCATTTTGTGGCCACTTGCCACTTTCAGATGCTCTTAATATATTGTATACCCAAGGCAATACTGCTGACACTGAGTTCTGCCACTGCCAAACTGCATATTCATTATTGTTCATAGTCATGTGAGGTCAAGTTCGGTCGCTGCAAACAAAGAACCTTTGTCTGGATCTTTACTCCTTCCTCACACAGTTTTTGGTTTCCTAACTTTTGTAATGCTCCCCAAGTTGAAAGTTTCTTTTTAAAGAGGATGCTGTGTACTCTTTTGTAAACATGTCTCCATTACTAAAAGTGACATCATGGGAATCGCTGGAAATGAGCTCAGAGAACAGACCCAGGGTAGAGCCGATGTAAAAAGAAATTCCCTTGTCCCTGCTCCCTCCTCCTCTGCACAGAATTGTCCAGCAAACAGGTACTTTGTTGAACTCTGCTGGAAGCTTCATGAGGAATTTAAACATAGGAAGGACTAATCATTATTTTAGAAAAAAAGAGTCCTGCCAGCTCTTTCTCCTTTGCAGGCTGCTATGCACGAATGTGGTCAGCAGCTTATTCACACAAAGCCAGGGTTCTGCTCGTTTGCCATCATATGCAAATCACCTCCCTGGACTCACTGGCACGGCAAACACTTCAGTTTAAGGACTTTAAAAAGATGGATTGCAAACCTCAGGCATGCTCCTGCTCCTACTGAGATCAGTGGCAAGCCTCCCATTGCCTTCAATGGAAGCAGGACAGAATCTCCCTTTTCTGGAAGCGAAAACCCAGCGGTATTTGGGCTGTTTGGAGCACATGCAGCTCTGAAAGTCTGTCCCTTCGGGGCATTCCAAAATTTTTCCCATTTGCTTGATTCCATGGCAACACAACATCACCATCAAGCTTTCAATACTGAAATGAGATTTTACTACTAAGCCTGAGGATTTATACAAGTGTAAAAAGATCTTGCTAAGCTGCAATTCCCATTAGACTAATTCAGGATCCTTTTCAAATGAGTGATGAAATTATCTCTGGATTTATTTTACAATAAGCCAAGAATTTTTTAAGGTTAGAAAAATGGGAAAATTGCTCTGCAATCATACAAGAAACATTCTTTCATTATTACACAGAATCACTATGTTTAAGTAAAACACTGTATCTATTTACTATCCTTTTGAAAAGAGTCTAAAGAATAGCCTAAGCAGTTTTCTCATCAATGATACTAAAATCAGACTCTAGAGACTGTACAAAATTACAACAAAGCCATTGAGGCTTTTCTTCTGATTTTTGTGCTACTTATATCACAGAAATAACTCTTTTGCAACCAGAAAAAATATACCAGTGTAAATGTGTACAATTAAAAAACATGCCAAAAGCTCCATGTTAGGTTTTAAATGTACTATAGTTCATCTTTTATAGATGGGAAGCAGAGCAGACAAGCTGGCTTTACACTCAGTGGTTGAGAGTTTGCTCTGAGTTACACCACAGCACACTGAAAACAAGTCCCCTCTTTGATCCCCTATTTTTATGAGTGGAATGGGAAAAAAATCAATGTGATTCCACACCTAGAGAAGGTTGTATGTAAGCAGTATTGAGGGTCTTTTATAAAGTACCTACTAAGAAGCTCCCAAATAACAACACAAATGGAGTGAAACAATTAAATTATTTGACATCAGTAAGAATTTTAATGGCCTTATGTTTCCTGCATTTTCTTTGACTTGATAAATAAATTCCATCTCTGTTATATTCAGTTTTCACATAATCCAGCTCTTGAATAATCTTCTCCAATGTGATTTCTAAGATGATTCAAGCTCTGACTCCACTCATTGCACATAGCAATGATCAGGATATGGGCTGCAGCATTTTATTGGGACTTTGCTTCTGTGATCTGCTCCTTATACAAAGAGAGTTACAAAACCACAAGATGTAACACTGGATTTCACTTTTCTGAGTGGAGTTCAGAGCTTCCCTTTTTGATGCTTCCAATACCCCTGGGTCAAACACCACACAACCCTGAGTGTGGGATGTGGCCCTGCTGCTGGTCACCAAATCAAAGACACAAATACTGGACTGCTTATTGTCCAGAAATACAAACTTGATATGAGTTGTACATTTCATATTTGTACATTTCATACTTGTATATTTCTAGCTCATATCTTATTGTATTTTTTAATTTGAAAAGTAGGTGTCTTTTGTTCCAACATCCACGTTGCAACAAAAAAAAGTATTTTTCCTTGCTAAAGGAGGAAAATTCAGACTCAAAATCCCTTCTGACCCACAAACTGCAGAATGCTCTTCGTAAACTACCAGCTCTAATACTCCAGTGGTATTCCCTGGAGGCACTCAGTTGTGGGAACTAGGGCAGTTCTCCTATGCATGCAGCAGTTAGGTTTCTGTCTATCACATCTTACGCATTTTCTTTTATGTGTGAAAGGCATTTGTAATTCTTACGTTACAATTCTCATTTGTAATAATTTCAAAACAACATCTAGAAGGACGACCTCAAGGGGAAAACTAACACCTTGTGTTACTTAAATCTCTAAGCAGAGTATTTGCATTCGTATAAACGGTATCTTTTATTTTGTCACTTTATTCACACTGTATTGCACTGCTGTGACTTGGACATTCAAAGAAGAAATGTAGGCACGAGCCTTCCTGCTGGGCTGTAAGTCAAGCCACAGAGAAATTGTCTTTAAATAGCCCAGGAATGTCAAAGCCAAAAAATACTGTCGCCCTTGTCTGGTTACATGCAGCAATCTCAATCAACATTTACTTTTGCGCTCAGTAAAAGGCAAACTGGCACTGCTGCAAGGCCGGGCAGGCAGATCGATACCTGTCCCGAAATTTCCACAATTGTTCTCAGCGGCAGCTCTGAGTCGCTGCAGACCCATTTAAACACCACTTCACATCACTTTTCCAGCCTTTTCCTGTTCAGCAGCTCAGATTTGAGAGCTAACCAGCCGTGAGTCGCTGCTCTCTCGGGGCTGGGGGAGGCGGGCGGCGGCTGTTGAACCATGCGGCGGCGGCAACAGGGCCGGGGCGGCCGGAGCGGCCCCGGGGAAGGCAGGGCTGGGCACGGCCGTGGTGCGAGGGCTGTGAGGGCTGTGAGGGCAGCGGCGGGGCCCGCGGCCGGGC
>VZRH01005099.1:776162-866872 GCA_013397555.1 Urocynchramus pylzowi | reverse complement strand
CGCGGGGCGGCCCCTTGGCAGCGGCGGTGCCCGGGGCGCTGCGCACCCCCACCGCGCTCAGCGCCGCGGTTTTATTTATAGCAGGTCTGGTGAGCGGCGGGGCTGGAGCCCGGAGCGCTGCCGAGGGAGCCCTGGTGAGCCCGGAGCGCTGCTGGAGCCCGCGGGGATGGCGGTGGCCGGCAGGTGAACAGCGCCAGCGCCGCAGCGGGCAGCGGGCGCTCGGGGGGCGGGTTGGCTCACAGGTAGGTATGCGGCGGCGGCGGCTGCTGCTGCTGCTCAAACGGGCTTTTAATTGCGTATTTTTCAAAGTTCATCTTTTTTATATACCGGTGCAGCCAAGGTCACCTTGAGCACGAGCGGGACGCATTTCGGTTCCACCATTTGAGGTTTCCAGGCTTTTTTTTTTTTTTTGTATTTATTGGTAGGGTTAGATAGTAATTTGCCTGAGGACTAATTTAAATAAAAGGCGGATTGAATGTAACAGCCAGCAAAGATAAAGGGATGACTTAGGTACTTAGGTTGTGCAGGATATGCATGGTCTGCATGGTTATACTGGCTCAGGCTCCAGTTAGTACTGGGAGCTCTCTGTGTGCACGGATTACGGGATGGGTTTGTGGCAACTTGGGGAGGGCACTAGGAATGGCAAAAATGTTGGACTAAAGTTTTAGTCCAACAAGGTCTTGCTGTTGCAGATGTTAGCTTAGCTTTCTGGTGGGAACAATCTCGTTTCTGATGGCCCACAGCTTGGCCATGATAGAAGTTTTCTTGCAGTGACAGATGGAAGAGGAGGTATTGCCTCCTTACAGTTTCTGCCGGTGAAAATGCTGGGATTCCTATTTCAGTGGCTCTCAATAACAAAGCAGTTTAATTTGTAGTCTTTTGCAAATACACAGTGCAACACTAAGTTGTTTTAGTGTGTTTGCCATTCCATTTTTCTTTGGCCAAGGGAGGATTATTTACTGTGCTCATTATATGAGCTACAAAACTTCCATTTCAAAATAATTAATCAGGTTGAGATTTCTTTTCTGCTCTTTAATCCCACAAGACTGAAATGCCACTTGTCAGCCGCGTGTTCACATTTAGAGGTGTGCTTTTTTATAGAGCACTCCTTCTTCCCGAGGAATTTGCAAACTGGTCTGACTACAGCTAGACCAGACACATAAAATATACCGTGAGATAGGATTAGATGAGAACATTAATGACAGTTTTTGTAGATCATAGGTGTCCTTGAGAAGCAAATTATGAAAGAGCAAGGTCAGAGTGCAGGAGAATAGTAAACTTAGGAAAGTGTCTGACATGCGTATCCTTATGGCTGCAAGGTTTAAACCATGCAGTAAAGAACAGTGGAAAATTACAAGGGGACTATAGTGACCTGGTATGGGAAGAAGAGCTGGGAGAGAAAAGCATGCAGGAAGTTGTTTGGTGTGCTGTGTTTTTGGAAGTCCGATGTGCTGGGGTTTTTAGCATATTAAAATCATGCTGATTTCTAGCTGCAAGGAAGTGTCTTTGGAACTGAACTTTTATTGAAGGGTGAAAAAATACTAGTTTGCTAATTTAATGCCCATCACTGAAATTAGGTGTGTGTTTCTGTGCATGCATATAAATATATGAATATAAAGATAAAAAGAATATATATATGCACATGTTATTATTTTGCAGTTTGTGATCTTCAGTTCAAGTCCTGTGTCATGGATGAAACTGCTTTATCCCTTGGAACAATAGATGTTTCCTATTTATCCACCTCAGCAGACTGCAGCATCAGTAGATGTAAGCATTCCACTGAAGAGTGGGTAAGTAAAAACTGGGAATGTTACTGGCCTTATTTATCTTATTATTTCTTCAAGTTGAAGGTGGACTTTTTATTGTTATGAAGAATGAAGATAAGGAATTATGTCTGTCATGCATGATACAGTTTGGTTTTAATTTAACTTGAAACATGAGGAGGAACCAACAGTTCAATTCTGTGCCAAAGAATAATGTTGATAGAAAAGAAAAATCCTGTCAAACTCTATTGATAGTCTTACAGTCATCTGGTGTGATGTACTAATCATTCTATATAGCAGTAAATGTAGAGAATCCCATTCTGGAGCAGCCAAAGTCAAACAGAAAGTCAAACAGGAAGTTTGTTGCTCTTTTAGGTGACGTAGTTTAAAGTGTGCAGGTGAAAAGGAGCTTGATGCTGAAGTTGCAGTCATATAGGCATTGAAGCTGGAGCAGGAGTGTAGTCCAGGAGGCAGAAAAAAATTGGTGGATATAAATAAGGAGCCTATTAAAAGTCTGTGTCCTCCATTGAGTGAGTCTTGGGATTTGGAGGGGACAAAGGAGGCAGAGAGCAGAGTGGTCTGGGTGGAGCCAAAATAGCCACATGGGGACTGGGGTGGTGGTAGGTGGTTTAGCAGTGTAGGTCAGGAGGAATTAGACGTGGATCTGGAGAGGAGGAGCTTGAATTTGATACTGAAGAAGAATTGGAAACTTGGTCAGGGTTGAGGGAAAGGGCAGATGTCTTGGCAGCTGGGGTTTCTATCTAGCTAGATCTAAGTTCCATGGAACAGCAAGCTGCAGTAACCGAGAGGTCTGTGAGAAAGTGGAATAAGGGCAGGCAAGTCAGAAGAGACAGAAAGGAGGTTTTGTAGGAAAATGCTGGAGGGGTAGGCCAGGGGTTGGAGGCAAGCAGAAGGAAGATGGCATTGTTACAAAGTTAGCATTAAAGAAGGTGATAGAGGAGGGATTATGGCAGGTTTAGCATCTTGATACTTGTTTATTTCAGATGGAAGAGTTAGCCTTGGAATATTTGGCAGTTCATGCTGCTTGCCAGATGTGATACATGCACAATCTAGTTTTTAAGCATCTTCAGCATTGCTTTTGACTTTCTGGGAGTTTCTCACTGGGCTGAGTATGTGATGATCTGTATTTGTGTCTTCCAGTCTTGGTTCTACCCTGCGGCTCTGCCACTTAAATTTCTGTTTTAAACAACATTTTGGATTTGGTTTGTTTTGTTTCTGTAACTTCTCTTTCAATATTGGAAGTAAATTCCTTCTCAAAAAGATATGTGGTTTAAAAATGGCAACCCAGTTCTCATTTTCAGGCAAGCAATAATTCAGTAGACTTTAATAGAAACAATCAAGGTCTTTGAAAATATACTTAACTACAGTTTTTGAATTATGTTCTGACACAGAGAATAAATTCTGTGAATGCAGTCACTCTGGATTTTTTTGTTCTGTAATCTCCAGATAGACAGTGTAACTTTGGAGAAGGCACAGGCATTCCTTTTTCACATCACTCTGCATGAAACTGCTGAAAGTGCCTACAGAGTTCATGGAGTTAATATTTTGGATACATTGAGTCTTCTTGCAGCTTTACAGAGTGATATTCAGTTGAACTTTAAAATACATTGTTCATATTGCAAGCACGTTTACATTATTGAGAATGTAGTGTACTGTTAATTTCTTTCAGTTTTCTCAGCTGGAAGTTTCTTTAGTGTTTCTTAATTACAGTTACCATTCCTTTTAAAATTTTGTGTGTGAGCCCATGCAGCAGTGCTTACATAAGTACAACACTGAGATTTTGCTTTCATTTTTTTAAATTTTTGAAAAATGTTGGAAAAAATTGCGCTTTATGTAATTGAGGGATAATTTTTTGTGCTTGTTTGGCAGCTCCTCTTCCCCAAAGCTTTCCCATACACAGCAGAACACATATTTCTGCATATTTCCACAGTGCTCTTTTGTTCTGCAGGGAGAGTGTAACTCTCGCCCCACTCTGTTCCGATCTGCCACTTTAAGATGGAAGGAGGCTCTGCTGAGCAGGAAAAGGCCGTTTGTGGGACGGTGTTGCTATGTATGCACTCCCCAGAGCCGGGTAAGAAGATTATGGAATGGATTATGTTTGACAATAATGCATAGTTGCAGCGTAATGAAGTTGCAGTAGTTTCCTTACTTTCAGAATTAAGGTCACAATGTTTTTTACTTGGTGAAGTGCTACAGTTTTTCACTGTTGTTTGTGGTTACATTTAATTTGTCATGGAATTAAAGGATGGCACACACCTGTTTTGATGCTTGGTCTCCCACCTCCCAGTGCAGACTTACTCCTTGCACAAAACTCTCCAGCTCCTCAAAATTACTACTAGGAAAAGGGATAGCAGAATTATCTGGTGTGTTAGATTAATAATGGGAATTTCAAAGTGTGAAAGTTTGCTTTTAGGACACTTTAATTCTCTATCCACAGAATGAATACAGTTTGGAAGCTAAGCAGTATGCTTCCCTTCCAACTTGGTTAGTCCTGTACTTGAGAGAAGAAGTTAATTTTCTATACCTGGCTGATTCCTTGCCTCTCTGCCCAGCCTGGAAACAAGGCCTGCCAGTTGTGACAGTGGGGTATTTGTCTGCTGGGAGCAGTGTCAGGATGGTGGCTCTGGAGAGGTTGCGCAAGCTGATTTAAAATGTGAACTTTATTGAACGGCATTGGGCAGGCTTTCTGTAAGCTCAAGATGCAAAATGCTGATGAATGGCACAATACAGTTTGCAACCAGTTCATCATGTCATTTGGTTATGTGTACACCCTGGGCTTTAGATTGCACTCAGTTACACCTTCATTGGCTGGGCTAGAGGGAAAATTAGTTTCTCTCTTTGACCAAAGAGAAGTTATTTCACTCTGTTCCTCTGCCAGAACAGAAAATTGCAGCAATGGCATACAAATGTGGTATAGAAATCCAAATATACTGTGAAGGCTATGTATGATAGGGGCAAAAGGACAAACAATTAGATAAACTGAGACTACTTCAAAGATAAGTGTTTTGACTTACAAAAAGGTGTGTGTGAATCCTTAGCTTAGGGCTTTATACATTTAGTAATTAGCCTGTTACTAATTAGGCTGTTCCTCTTAAAATGGGAATTATGCTTTAAAAATAAAAATCTTGTTCTGTATTTTTAAAAATAAAAATCTTGTTTCTGTATTTGTCCATTTAATATGAGACTAATTAACTATCCTGAGATCCCACTTAAGAAAGGAGCATGACCTATTAAGCCCTTTGTTGCCTTCTTAGATTCCAAATACTCTTTTTGGAGCTGCCTTTTCCATTATTTTTCTTAATGAAAATAAATGAATGAGGCAAATTTCCTTAAGTGTGCTGACCAAACTAACAACTTGCTAATGCTGAGAGTGGAAAGTCTTGCTTCTCCCTCTCATTTTCCTTCCTGCTCTCCTGAGGGCTGATCAAGTTCACTAACCAAGCAGAAAACTACCTGCTTTAGTCTTTTANAGTCTCATTAGATTCCAAATACTCTTTTTGGAGCTGCCTTTTCCATTATTTTTCTTAATGAAAATAAATGAATGAGGCAAATTTCCTTAAGTGTGCTGACCAAACTAACAACTTGCTAATGCTGAGAGTGGAAAGTCTTGCTTCTCCCTCTCATTTTCCTTCCTGCTCTCCTGAGGGCTGATCAAGTTCACTAACCAAGCAGAAAACTACCTGCTTTAGTCTTTTAGTCTGTCTATCTTAGTTTTTTGTCTTGTCTGCATGAAGCTGGGACATGTAATGAATGTTAGAGGTGCTGCAAGTCAAGAGGTGAGGCATAGAGATCAGCAGGAAAGGCCAGGATGTGGTGGTGGGAGGTGGACTTCTTCTCTGTGCCAGCAGGGAGATCCTGTATTGGCTCAGCTGGTTTCACAGAACCACATGCTCTGCCTGACACAGGATTGGAGAGGAGTTAAATAAGGAAAAGCTGAAGTATGACAGTACTGCTGGAGAACGAGTTTCATAGTGAGGTTTAACCTGACACTTAGGTATAGACTGGCATTCAGTGGTACTTAATTTTGTTGCTGATTGTTTGGGAGACCAAGAACGAGTCATTTTGCTTCTCTTTACCAGAACATGTCATCAGCTTATAAGATCCACAAAAAATCACCAGTGTATAGTCAAAGAAATCAGCATAACATTGAAGTTTCCTCTTAAGGCCTTAGAGCAACAATTGGTTGATTGTACAGCACAGTTGTGCTTTAGCAGGGAGCAGAAGACTGCTCTCACTGTAACACATAATTTCTACCTGATTTGCAAATAACATAGGGTAGTCATGTATTTTAATTTTGTGGCAAATGATGTGTCCTAAACAAAATACAAACAAATAACTCTTACCTGACTCCCATTGCAGAGCTGCTGGTGAGGTTGTTTTGCAGCTCTGCTGTGGCTGGTGACCATCTTTCTCCTTTGCTGTCCTTTTTTTGTCTTCTTTGACATGTACAGTTCCAGTAGTTTTAGCTGTAGTTCACTGCTGGCAAGGTACCAGTTTTATATATCATTTGGGTAGAAAGAAATCAGTCTCTTAGTCAAGGTATTCACTTGGACTATGGAAAAGTAGAATTTAGGTCTTCCTGCTAAGGAATATTTGTTGTGGAAGTGCTCCTAAACTCATCCCAGTTAATACCTTGGCATGTGGAGTCTGTAACAAGGCTCTACAAGGGTGGACTGAGTTTGTTGTTCAGGCAGAGCAGGAATGTGGAGCTTTGCCACCTAACCATGGATGGATATCCTGACCCTTGGGCTGTTGTTACATGATGCTTGTTCTGCTGGCAAATCGGATGCTACAGGCTGAGCATCCAATGCTCGTGGCTACACTAATGCCCAGTGTGGCTTAAAAAAGTTCTGTCTCAAAGAGGAGTTCTGTATTATGACAAGTCCTGGTTTATATTACATCAGAATCTGCTGAAATGTTGTGGCTTGAAGTAACCAGTGCAACCACACAGTAAAGCCTAGAGAATGCTTTGAAAGTATTGGACTTGGGAATAGTGATTAGAATTTCCATTTTCATTTTAGAAGCTTGTGTACTGTATAGGGAGGTTCAACACTTCTCTGGTTTTGGCTTTGATTATAGTACAAATGAAAAACATTGCATTATCTTAAATGTTATGATGAATGTAACAGACAAAGCTGGTTTTATGTAGTAGTCCATCAATCTTTTTTTTCTTGATTTTACAGGATAACTTCTTCAATTCTAGTATTCCTTCTTTGGGTCTACGTAATGTCATATATATCAATGAAACACATACCAGGTATTGTAGCAAGTGTTTCTTTTGCTTTTAAAATTCAATGTGCTCTGATTTTATGACAGAGAAATCTTTATTATGGTCTGGACTGAGCTGATATATATTGTGGTCCTAAAATGCAGAGATTTGATGCTGACTTCAGTGCTTGTTAAATCTGGCTGTCTGTATTTGGGAACTGGGCAAAGTCCTTTGGGGATTATAGACAAGGAGTGTAGGGGTCAAACCTGTTTCACGTAAAACATAGAATTTTTTCACAAAAAAAAAATTATTTCTCCTTTTATGCAAATGGCAGCATCTGTAGCATAATATTGAGGGCACCCGATTTATTCCCTTCTGTAGAATGACTTCAGGCTGCCCTTTAATTTACTGAGCAGAACTGGCTCACAATTTAGGTGTTGACTATTACCACTTATGGCAATTAACCTGAATATGTCTTATGAATCTGTCTCTTCTCTGTCTCAGTGGCAGAGTGCAGCTTCTGAAAAGTGTGGTATAAATGAAAAAAAATCTAAAAAATGAAGACATGTCTTTGCACTATTGGAATCATATCCTGTGTTCTGGGATGAAGATACTGGAATTGCACAAGAATATTCTGTTCTTTAGAAAGTTAATAATGCTTGCAAATTTTTCATAAAGTAATCATTAGCATAAGTAGGTCCTGCAGTGTTTGTTGTAGAGTCAGAGCGAACAAAGAGAGGCCAGCAGCCTGAAAGAAATGAGCCAAAGTGTCAGCATGAAAGAAAGGCAGCATTGTGTGTGCTTGAGAGGGAGAAAGCTAATGTTAGAAGCTGTTCTTTATTAAATTTATATTAATTATGGGTTTTTTAAGAGTTGAGCTTGTAGTTTGGAATACAGAAAAATAACAGAAATAGTGTTTAACTTTTTCAAAATCAGTTTCTAAAGTCTAATACTTGAATGGTTTTGAATGGTGAAAGCTACTTGAATAGAAAATATAAGGAGAAAAAAATATGGGTTAACGAATTATTCTGAAATAATCACATCTAGCTCAGAATAGTGAGAAATATAGTGTTATTATAGTGTGAAAATGGACAATTTTAATGAAGTTCTGATGTCTCATGGGGCTACATAGTCACAGTTTCCTGGCTTTAGAAAGCAAGAGGGGTTCTCTTTAACTGCCAGCATGCTGTAACTGTATTGACAGCCTTTATCTGAGGTACAACTGCCAGTTTTAAGTGTCTCTTGACTGGTCCATTCTGTGTCTTTTTTGTCTTCTCTTATTGCTCCATGATCAGAAAACAGATTTTTCCAATTAAACTACATTATATCTAAGCTGTAAAATGAATGTAGAAGCTTTCTCACCTTGATAGATCCCTGCAATAGCTGTCTGCTGTTCTGATATGTTCATAGTTACCAAAAAATATTGTTGTCAGAAAGCATATCCTTATTTTTGCTTTCTAGAAAAATCAGTAAGGCTCTCAAACTCCAAAGAGAAGGGGGATAAAGGAAAAAAGCAATTAAAACAGAGTCACCAGTCTTCTTCTCTGACAGCATGAGTAGCTGGTCTGAAAATTTGTGTGATCATTTCATGCCACTCTGTGCCCATGGCTCGTGCATGTGCACCCATCTTAATTACAGTGCACTCCAGGGCTTTGGCCTTTTGCAGTGTAAAAGTTCTGTCTCATCTTTCCTCGCTGTTTTTAACACATGTATGAATTTACTGAAGTGTGGTAGGGAGGTTTAACAGCCGAGATCAGTAACTTGAGTGATGACAACGGGTGAGACGTTGGCAGGGCTCCAGCATGGAAACCACCATGAGCTTTGTCACCCACGGTTCAGTTTGGGACACTCACTGGAGCAGCAGCCAGGCATTGCACCAGCAGAGCTCAGAACAGGGGTTTTGCATAATACTTACTGCTCTGGACTTAGAAATTGCCAGAATTTAATTTTCCATCCAGCTGTTAATACTGCCCATCACATCAGCTCTGCTGTTTGGGGGTCCCAGGTGTTTGGTTTGTGTAGCTGGTGGCTTGTCCACTGCTGGCCTGGGAAATGGGGGAGGTGAGGAGAGGAATAGTGATGGATATCCACTGTGGGGGATGGAGTGTAAGCCATTTCTGTGTCACATGGATCTTCTGTGATTATTCCAAATAACATTTTCTCAGATGATTTCTGCTTTTATGACTGAGAGAGTCAAGGACAGGGTTAATTTAAAAAGAAGGGACTGTCTTCATAAGCTATCTTAAACACTTGAATTTGTAGTGAGATTTACTGATTATTTTGTGGTCATACTCTTGCTAAAACTTTGCTAGGAGAAGGAGTGGAGAAGACACATAGGACTGGGTGTTTGAAAACCCTGTAAAGAAAGAAAAGCTAACTAAAAAAGTGGGTTTAGTTTTGATGGCTAATGCAAACATATTTTCAAAAGTGTTTGTGAGAGTTTACCCTGCGCTTACGTGAGCAGCTGTCCCAAGAGGGCTTGGTGTTCCTTGAAGAAGTTGACAAACCTCTTAGCTGGGCATTTACTTTCCTTGGTGGAAAGGGGCACCAAGTTGGAAATCAACACTGTCAGTTCTTTTGGCCTCACTGAGCTGGCGAGTTGGTTCCAGGGGACAGACAAAATGTATGTGCTGGTTTGTTTGCTACAGTCCTGTGGTTCTGTGGGTGTTTCAAGGCCAGTGTCACCCTGAGTTGAAGGTGTGCAGATGTTGGCTCAGATGTTTTGTGCTATGCATCAGTTGCTTCATCTATAACATGAAGATATTGGCAATTTACTAGAAGATACAGAAGCTTTTAGGCAGCCATTTATAAAATTTTACTTACTTTTGCTTCTTAATTGTATTTTTAGTTGTTTTTATGTTATTTTTTTGGCAGCAAAATATTTTGAGTGTCACACTGGAATACCCTTCATATTTTTGTAGGTACAGAGGGTGGCTTGCGAGACGCTTTTGCTACGTTCTTTTTGTGCAAGAGAGGGATGTTCATAAGGGTATGTTTGCCAAGAATCTGACAGAAAATGTGCTGAATAGCAGCAGGTAAGATAACACAAAATTAACTATTTTAAAAATTTCTAGTACATTACAATATGCCTTAATTTAGAAACTGCAAATTTTGAAAATCAGACTGTTTAAAATACTAGAAGATGCAGTATCTTTAGCACAGCCTTTCAGGAATGTAGCTTGCAATTTCTGTTGGAATAGTGAAAGAGGGGGTTTAAGGATTACAAGTTTCTAAATGAATGGTGTGTAGTGAGGGAACAGCATACAGTACACAGAAAAATAAATTGCTACATGAGAGCTCTTCAAACTTCTGTTTATCTAATTCATGTAAGTTACTGAAGTCATACTGCAGTCATCAGAAATTGTCAGTATTTCAGAAATAATAGGAAAGCAGTATTTTGGAGTACCCTGAGTGTACACCTGGAGAGTGCAGCAAAAAATGGAGAAAGGCTGTAGAAGGAGTACCTAGCCTTAACTTTGTGGAGCTTGTTTTCTGCTCATATGCCTCAGTTTAAATGGCATCTTGAGCCCCTGATCACCTGTTCAGGTCTCAGTTTTCCTTGGACACAAAGAAATTCAACTGCATGCTCACTCCTTGAGGCTACTTTTGTCAGAGGGCACACACTGCCTACATTAACATTCCTAATTCTCCTGAATTTTTAAAGCTTGAGTCACATCTGAAGATGATAGTGTTGCTTTTGAAAAGTAAAGCAGACTGCATTGTGCTGCAGTCAGGGTGTGTTAAAGCCACTTACAGTCTCTTGAGTATGTTTTAAAGGGGGAAAATAACCCTTATAAAATTTTGTTAGACTTGGTAAAACTGAGAATTCAAGGGCAAAAATAATCTAGAAGTTCAAAATAGCAACTGCATAAATCTGTCTAACGAGGTACGTGAAATGACTGTGGCAGGAAAAAGAAAACATTAACAAAAATGAGATTGCACCTGTTTCCCCTGAATTTTTAATTTTATTAACCATTTCAGAGAATTGGCACTTAATATTAGTACCTGTGAATTGTGTATGTACTGTTTCTTGTAGTCACCTTTGAGCCCATTCCATCATCACCTGCCTCTTAAATTAGAGCTTATAAAACTGAATTAAGTTTAATGCATTTGGAGTACACAGTAGTTCAGTGTGGATGCTTTTTATGTTTGCAAGTTACTCCTGTAGTAATACATAGCTCACTCTGAGCTGTTGCAGTCTGTGTTTTGGACTCTTCTGTTGTGGGGCTGTCTCCTAAACTTTACTTTTTAATGTTAGAGTCCAGAAAGCCATTGTAGATGAAGCTTCTGAGCCAAGTACTCCAGGCAGTTTTGTTCAGACGGATCCTAAAGCTATCAACAAAGTGAAGAAAAAAGCTAGGAAAATTCTCCAGGAAATGGTAGCAAATGTGTCACCTGCTTTAATCAGGTAAGAAAAATGTCTCATCAATATTTTCAGTGAGTGGAAGGATGGACAAGCTCTTTCTGCATGATACCAACAAAAATAGTAGTTATTCTTCATTTTCAGATGCAGCAGAAATCCTCTGCCTTTCCAAGGAATATATTTTATGATAAGATTAAATACAAACTTTTCCTTTTCTTACAAAACTGGTTTTGGTGCTAATGCTTGGACCAGTATTGGCATCATTTGTTGTTTCAGGCTCGTACAGGCAAGAACAGCTATCTGCATCATCATAGACTGAAAGATAATTTTTCCATTAGCCTATTCAATGTTATAATTTGTAGATATAAATATCTCAGGGAGAGTCTTACTTTAGATAAAATCTTCTCCTGTGGTGTCTACATTTACTACTAAGGATGATTTTGTCTCTGTCATGTTCCTAGTTCACAGCCTTCACTGAGGTTGATACAAGATTTGTGTCATAACTGCAGGAGGCTGAAGTGTGGCTACTAACCATAGGCAAAACCTTGTTTAGAAATTGGATTTTATAGTAATTTTGTTTGAATATAAGTTACCAGATTAACTGGCTTTGCCTGTAGTCATACAGAAGCAATATAAAACAGAGGCAGAAATAAATGAAGCTTTTTGAGTTGTGTTTGTTTTCCCTTAGGTTGACTGGCTGGGTGTTACTGAAGTTGTTTAACAGCTTCTTCTGGAATATCCAGATCCACAGAGGTCAAATAGAAATGGTCAAAGCAGCAACAGAGGTAAGGGAGGGTGGGGAAATCCAGTAAGGTAGATTTCTGAAGTAGTTTCTAATAATATTTGCAGCACTTCTCTTTTTGTGAGAGTTCTGCAAAATCTTTATGAAACGCAATTGTAGGTAGAACTGTGTTGTATCTGAAATACAAATAAGAACACTTTGAAATAGTGTTCATAATTAAATATGTGCTCCTAGAGTTGTGTAACCTAAAATACTATGTGAACTCTGGGTTTACCTTTGGTTTAGGATCAAATTTTAACTATTAGGCTGAATGATTATCTCAGATAACCTTGCATCCAATATCATTTCCGCTTTTTGAGCTGAGGCAGCCAGCAATAAATTAGTAGATCTAGTCAGGATTTTTCACTTTTACTTTGATTTGGAATAAAAACTTTTAAGAAAAAACTTGTCCCATTTCTTACTAGCAATCTGTTTCCAGTTTTTCAATATTTATTAAAATTGGTGAAACAAACTCCTGAATGCTACCATTTTCTTTACACTCAAATGAATTAACTCATCTTGCAGGATTTACCTTAGCAATATTGGTTAGATAAATCAAACAAATAAAGAAGCTCCTGTTCTTTTTTGGTTTTTTTTTTTTAGTATTGTGTTTGAGAAACCCACTATTCATAAATCATTGCTAATATCTAATAGAAGTACCAATACTTCAGTGACAGTGAGGATTTTGCACATCACTTTAGGTGTTTGATTAGTGTCTCAGCGCTGAGTCTGAAGAAACTGGGAGTATTTGTATCCATTACATTAACAATGATTACATTGTTAATGTAGTGGATACAATTGAAAACTACAGTCCATGAAAACTAAGAGGAAAGACAAGTTGGCTAAAATGTTTTCATTGTCCCAGCTGAAGGAAAACCAGGAGTAAACAAACTCATTATGGTAACTGGAAAATACCATCAGTTTAGATAAGATGATGCTAGCAATCTCAACAGTGGATTTAAGAAAAAGAGTAATATTCCATGTTCCTTACCAACTGACTTGTTTCTTTTTCCTTCTCTTCCCGCCATAGATGAATTTGCCTCTTATCTTTTTGCCTGTTCACAAATCCCACATTGATTATCTGCTTCTTACATTCATTCTTTTCTGCCATAACATCAAAGCACCCTACATAGCTGCAGGGAACAATCTCAACATCCCCATCTTCAGGTAATAACCTCTCCTTATTTGAAAAAAGACTGAGGTGGTGGGATCTGATCTATTGCACAAAATGTCTTAAGTGTAAAATTATCTGACTGTGATTGGGCCATCATGTAGAACTTCTTTGGTTCCTTGGACATGTTCAGAGAGGGAGCATCACAACATCCTTCTGAGAAGTTCTGTTACAACCTTAGTAGGGTAAGGAGAAAGGATATTCCTTTTTTTGGAGTCTCAAAGTGGTTAGATGAGTAAGGAAAGATGGTATGGGAGAAAGAGTTGTAAATGGACAGCTCTTCATGCAGTTTAGTGAACTGGCTAACAAACAGCAACAGTACTAGGTGAATAATACTTTGTGGAAAAGTATTCCACTTGAGTCTGTGTTAAAATTACATTTCTGGTGGCTGAAGAACCTGAGGTATTTTAGGTAATATTTTGCCACTGAGACAGAATTTGGGCTTATTTGGTATCTAAAGAATGATTGGATATTATAGGAAATGATGAGGAAAGAAGGGGAATGCCTTGACTTCAAGGGTGTTTTACATCAGTAGGTGCTGGTCTGTAATTATCCCAGTGGAAAAGGCATTCATATAAATTAGCAATTAAATTGCTAGTTCTTAGTGCCAGCAGAATAAAGAAAGTTTAGCATAGATAATCTAACATTACTTTAGGCACTGGGCACCCTGAGTTCTGCAGCATTCAGCAGGCCCATGATCCCTACATAGCATCCTGTCTGCAGAAAGGTGTGTTCCTGTTTGATCTTTTGAGCCAGTAAAGGATTTTTTTTCAAGAAAACAGCCCTATTCATCATTGCTTCTGTCAAGCAGAAGTAATGTCCTAATGAGAAATTCTTGCTACACTATGAGATAAATGCAGGACCATGCAGGTGGTGTAATTGCTGGTGCCAAGTGGGAGCTGCCTGCGGATTGCTCTGGTAAAATCAGCTGGCTGAGCTGATTGTGCAGCTGAGGGGAGTGTGTGTCACACACGGGCATGCAGGCCATGCAGTCTGTGCAGCACAGCATGGACTGGGGCCAGCTCAGGTGAACTCTTACATGGGTCACCAGCATCTCAGTGTGCAAGAATCTCCTGGTCAGTGGCCTGTCAAGGCAGTGAAGTGGAGCAAGACAGTGCAAAGAAGCCTGTTCATTAGGTGAAATAGAGAAATATTTGTGTAGTCCCGTCATGTGCAAGTAGTGTAATACAGTTTAGTCTTTAAGAATTTCAGTTCTTTGAATCCCTGTTGTGTGCAAGAAATTATTTGTTGGAGGTGTAGTAGTTTCCTGCAAGCTGAAATCAATGAGTTTAATCCTTCTTTGGTGTGTAGCACACTGATCCGCAAGCTGGGAGGATTTTTCATTCGTCGGAAGTTGGATCAGAACCCTGACGGTCGTAAGGATTTCCTGTACAGAGCTTTGCTCTATGTGGTGTGTATTTCTTGTCTTTCTTTCTGTAGGTAGCATTTCACTTGGGTGGCAAGTGGGAAGAGTGGCTTCCATCGCTCGGGGCATGTATTTATTGCTTTGAATTTGTCTTAAGTTTCATGCTGCAAAAGGGGATTAATTTTTCTAAGAAGGTTTGAATTTATAGGCTAAAGAAAACTGCATGCTCAGCTCTTTTGAGGATGAGCAGATATCCACCTTGCATAATCCTTATTAAAAAATGTGGAATTAATGCTCTCTGTGTTAACTTATGCTTGTTTCACTGATGTCTTTTGTTGTGAGGCATGTCTACACTGATTAACTTAACACAATGGAAGTCTCTGTTCATGATGGGTTGATGTAATCCTTTGTGCCATTCAGTGTAGTAGCTGTATTTGCATCTTGGAAGATGGGATGTGCTGGGGAACCAGAAGGAAGGATGAATGTGAATCAACTGCATCAACCATTGCTAGAGATGCTTTTTGAACAAATGTCATTATACTGCTGGTATATTCATGCAAATTCAGTTGCACATAGGTCTGGGCTTGTGTCAGGCATTAATTAATTACTGGGGTTTTTTTCCCACAAGTACTCATGCCAAGTCATTGCTTTTAAAAGCAAATGGTTGCCAACAATATATCTGAAATATAATTGTATGTTATTATATAAATGTATGCCAGTATCATTAGATACTTATTTTTTCTCTTTTCCAATCTTTTTCATGTTTAGCACATAGAAGAGTTGTTGAGACAGCAGCAGTTTCTAGAGATATTCTTGGAAGGCACACGGTCTCGAAGTGGAAAGACATCTGGAGCTAGAGCAGGTCTTCTGTCTGTGGTGGTGGATGCTCTCTTCTCAAATGCTACTCCCGATGTCCTAATTATACCTGTGGGAATCTCCTACGATCGCATAATTGAAGGTCACTATAACAGTGAGCAGCTGGTAAGAGCAATCAAACAACTTGCTTTGCCTAGGGGATTTTCTGCTTATGTGCAGGAAAGCGTGTTCCATAGTTAAAGGTTGTGCTAGTCCTCTGTTCCATGGACTCAGGGTTCGTGTTGAGCCATGAATTACAAATGTCTCTGATGGGGAGTGCTGAGGTACAGGTGACACACTTTTAAATGCAAATTCATGACATGACAAGTAATATGTTCAAGGGGATATCTACAGAGAAAAATAGTTCTCTAGATGTAGTTGAAGTTATAAGGTGTGTGAAAAGCTTTGGGCTTGCTTTGTCTGCTGTTGCATGCATTTTAATTTAAAACATAACCTTTTAATTGCAAAGTGGAAGAAAAGCAAAACAACCACCTATGTTTTCTAGGGCAAGCCTAAGAAGAATGAAAGTCTTTGGAGTATAGCTAGAGGAGTCTTCAGAATGCTGCGGAAGAATTATGGGTGTGTCAGAGTAGACTTTGCACAACCATTTTCCTTAAGAGTAAGTTTGATAACTTGAAGGTCTTTTTGAAGGTTTGACATTTTTGGTGTTTCAATAGTGGGACACATTTATTTTGATTTTCTCAAAGTGGATTATCATCAGTAGCATTATCTGCTGCAGTCCGTTCTGGCAGGACAAAAGTATCCCTGTTTTTGAACGTTTGAGTCTTTGGACACATTTGTATTAAGCTGAAACAGTCTCAGGGTTGATACATTAGTTTTGAAACGGTCTAAATATTCTTACTTGTGAGGTTCTTTGTTTAACAAGCAATCTGTAAAATGATCTTTATACTATCTAGTAATCCTTTACATTATAGAGACATTTGGAGTTGAAGGAAGCTGAATACTATTTTCCAGTTTAATTTAATGACATCTGCAATGCTTGAGGAAGGGCGTTTATCTCACTGGATTTTTAAAATTGCTAAGCAAATTAGTAGCTATAAAAGTGTCATGGGTAATATATCATGTAAATCTGTATATTCTTTGAAAGTCAACATTCATTATTAGTTCTCAACTGTTACCTACAGCACTTCACTGTCTACTGTTCTGCAGTTTCTCAGGGAATGGGGTAGTGTGTCAGTATCTGCCTTTACTCTAAATTTTCTCAGATCTCTTTGCAGAATCTGCTGGTACTTATCTACATTTCACTAATCTGTATTCTGCCACAGTATACCTTATTTTTAGTGTGACTTTAATAAGATTAAGCACTGTAACAGCAACTTACTAGAACATTATTCAAATTAATTAGGTGTTCTTCTTTCTGCCCTACTTCTCTCAGAAAAAGCAGTAGGGTTGGAGAGCTTTGGAGGGTTCAGTTACCACAGCATGAAATTATTGTGACCGGCTGCACTGCATTATAATTAGTGTAGTAGGGAAAGATTCTAATTCACTTCCACAGGAGAAGGCTTGGGCTATTTTTGGTAGGGAGTTAACAACTCTTCTTGGATCAGTGTAAGGAAAAGAGGGTTATCTGCCCTCTTAATCGAGTGAAATGCTAATCGCTCTGTACCTTTCCAGCATCCCTCTGTCAGGTCTCATTTGTACCTGTGTTCCTTGTTCTGCTCTAGAATGGTGACAAATGGCATCAATCGTTAAAGTGTGCCTTAGCTGACATTTGCAGAAGTGTAACTGTAGCTGTGTCACTACAGGTTTTTCTAAAGTAGATGAGCTTTGGGGGTTAATTTTGGGCATCTGCAGTTCTATGAGCAAAGGCCTGGAAGCAGAAGAGAGTGTGAAAGAGGCTGTGGAAGTCTTTTAAGGAGCTTTCCTGGGAGGGAGCTGTTTTCCTGACCAGCAGGTTAAGTGGCTCTTTAGTTTCCCATTCTTTACAGAAACTGAGGGAACACAGTGTCCTGAAAACAGAATAGTGTAAATTTTAACCTATAAGGAGAGGAGTTTGGCTTTTGAGAAATGTGGGATTCAGGAATTACAAGCATGCAGTACCCTGCCTGCTTCCTGGGGGTTTTAGTTTGTGTCTTGCAAGTGGAGTTTTGTACAGCAGTGTTTCCCCTTAGAAGTTCTCTCTCATGGCATTTGAGGAAGGCAGGAGTAAGCAATAATTACAGTCTCTGTGCTGGTTCTGAATGGATGCTAGGTTTTGCTCTCATTCATGTTAATGAGGCAGTTCTCATTAATTTAATCGTGGAACTAATCTCAAAGGAGTTGTTCACAGCAGGGTGCTGACAGAGGTTATGTGTTGTTTTCATTGCAAGTTTCTTTATGAAGTACAGATTCCTTGCTGTGGGAAGTCTACTTTTTGCGTAAAATAAAGTCAAAAGTGAATAAGCTGTTGAAAACTTTTAATATTTCTGACCTTATTACTGCTTTTTTAGTGTGAGCAATTTTTAATCAGTTGCATTTTTGAATAATTGTCTTATTTTCCTGTAATAACATTATCAGTTGAATGTAAGAATAAGGTGGAAAAAGTACAAAAAATAATGAGCCTTTTTTTAACAGGAATATGTAAACAGCCAAAGCCAAAAACCTGTGCCTGCTCCTTTTTCTTTGGAACAAGCTTTGTTACCAGCTATACTTCCATCAAGGTAGAGATTTTTTTGGGGTGTTGTTGAAAGGGAGGACAGGTTGGGATTTGTTTGTTTGTTTATCTTTTTAGTGTTCGGTATTACATTCCAAGCAGTGCTTGAACTCCCCATGGATAATCTAATTGTTTATAGAAAAGTGCAAAACTTAGGCAATTCTAACTGCAATTTATTACAAGAGTTACATTCTTCCTGATGAGCTCTGTTCAAACAAATTCAGGTAGACTTTTTTCTTTTTGTTGTTCTTGTTACCTCTGTTGGTTTGTTTATAAATTTTATGAAATAATTTAGGGGGAAAATGCCATACTTAGGGAGAAGTAAAAGATTAGTTTTTAAACCTCACAAATATTTCACAAGGTTTTTGGAATAATTCCAAAGCAAATAGGACCTGTGAGTGAGTACTCCTTGTTTTCAAGGAGGTGACTGTCAGAACCCTGCTCAAGGGTTAGTTCTGCATTTGTTACATAGATACACATTTCAGCTGTTTTTTTCAGGAGTTATACAAACCTGTGTGGTCCTGGTGGGGGCAAAGTCAGTTCTGTACCTTTAGAAAGTTGGAAGTCCACACAAAAGACCATTTCTAGTTTGTAGGGAAACTGGGCTCTGTCCTTTGCGCAAATTTTTTTTTGCTACTGTTGTCCGTATTTGTTGAAGGAAAAAGAGCAATTGGTGTTGCAGCAAAGTCATGAGTAGCCATAGAAAAAACTTGCAATTTTCTTCTGGTAGTCTTATTATGGACTGTTGTGCAGTGCAAAGAAATAATAAGGAAAAGTTGGTGGAGCTTTTTGCTGATAACATTTTCTGCCCTTCCCAGACTGTGATGGTATTTTGTGCTGTGGTTCAGTTAAGTGTACATTCAAAAAATCAGTTTATATTATTTCACATTTTGATCAAAATCTAAATGTCATCATGTTAATTTTTATTCTGTGTTCAGACCTAATGATACTGTGGATGAAGGTGCAGAAGCCTCTCTGCCCAACTCCAGGGATATCACCAGCGAACCCTTCAGAAGAGAGCTGATATCCAACTTGGCTGAGCATATTTTGTTCAGTAAGTGTTGAAGAGTGTCACTACCATAGAATCAGAGAGTGATGTGGGTAGGAAGGGACCTTAAAGATCATCTCATTTCAACCTCCCTGCCATGGGGAGTGACACCTTCCACTGGGGCAGGTTGCTGTCAACTACCTGTTTGGTTTTGCTGACAGCATGAATTTTCTGTGTGGTAATGTCACACTTCCTAATTGTCTCCATTCAGGTGATCATTTCATGACTTAGATAATCTTGACAATTCTCCATCCTTTGTCTCCCTCCGTTCTCTTCAAAGTTTAATAAACTCTTTTTCTGATCAAGTAGAAGATTTTTATTCTGTTTGTTGGACTAGTACACTAAACTTTCTGTACTTTGAAGTGCTTGATTGTCATATTGATACATTCATTGCTTGTGTCTTCATGTAAGGAGCTATTGGAGTGTCTTAATGGCATTATTTAAGATCATACATGAACATCTAGCTGCATGGACCAGTGTTGCCAGATTTTATAGGTTACCTGGTGTATGCTTCAGTCAGTATTTCTGTGGTTTGTGATACCAGAGATACACAGGAAACAGTACTTACCTTAGTAAATATTTAAGCTTCATTTGGCCTTCTTAGTCCAAGTTACCTTGATAACTTTGATATTGTTTCTAGACAGACATAATACACTGTGTATTTCATTCAGTGAGTACAGTTCTGTGCCCACATCAATGTTACTATTTTTTAAATAGTGGGTACTCTTTCATTTGTAATGGTGTTTGGAATGTCTCAGATGCTCAGCAAGTTTATCTTGTTCACCTCTAGCTGCTGACAAGTCCTGTGCTGTGATGTCTACCCACATTGTTGCCTGTTTGTTGCTGTACAGACACAGGCAGGTAAGGCTTCTGTGTTGCTTAAATAGCCAAACATTGCTTTGGCCTTGTTAACTTATTTTAAAAAAAGTATGGATTTTACTATTGCATGATACTGATTAAAAAAAAGAAAGATGCATTTAAATTAAAGTGGATTTCAGGTGGTCTGAGTGCTGATATTTTAGTTAGCAGTGGGTGCTTGAATATAAGCCATTATTGATGGGATGATAATAAATGCTCATGTGGAAACAGATCTTTGTAATTCAAAATGTTATGCTTTTTTTAAAAATTACAAGGGTTTCATTTATTGTATTAGGGTTGTTTTTTAGATCTGAAAACACATTCACTACTGAATACTCTAGAAACTGTTCCATTAATTTCCAAATTGATTTTAATGTTCCTCAGTACTAAAACACTACATCACAATGGCAGAATGATACTAATGTTTACCTGAAGTCTTGTGCAAGAAAATTGGAATAATTTTTTTTCCTCCTACAAGTTTTTGTATTTTTTCTACAAGTCCTTCAAATCTGAAGCTTTTATCACACATAAATTGAGAACAAATGGAAAAATATTGGTCACTTGTATAATTCTGCTTGTGGAGGAAGTGTTACCATTCTCATCAGTCCAGTCTTTCCAATTTCCTAAAACAGTGGAGTCAAAGAAGCATTTTACAATGTGACCTGACTCCATCTTGGCAGAAAACAGGAAAAGGAGGTGCCTGAGGAAAGGCTTTTCCTCATGTTCCACACCAATTGCTCTGTTAAGTGCAATATTCCCAGCTAATTGATCATTCACTTTATAGCATAGGTGATGGAAATATGATACTTCTGACGCGGTCTTGAGGTATCTTGAGATATTCATGTCTTTGCAGGCTGTGAAATAAACCAAGAAGCAAAGAAAAACCTTGCATTCCCAAATAGTTCCATGGCTGTAAAATATAATTGCATATAATTCAAAACACGTGGAACTACTTCATCAAAACCTCAGTGAAAATCAGTTTTTCTGATATGACTGTTTTGCTCTGGATTATTGGCAGTTAGTGTATGGTGTTTGATATATACCTGATTATGTGGTTTACTGATAGATTCCTGTGCATAAAAATTGTTTAACTGTGTGGTTCTGTGTTAATTTGTAGGGAACTGATCTTTCCAGACTGGTAGAAGATTTCTTCTCTATGAAGGAGGAGGTCCTAGCCCGTGACTTTGACTTGGGATTTTCAGGGAACTCAGATGATGTTGTCATGCATGCCATCCACTTGTTGGGGAACTGTGTAAATATCACAAACACGAGCAGAAACAATGAGTTCTTCGTCACTCCCAGCATCACAATACCTGCTGTCTTCGAGCTCAACTTCTACAGCAATGGAATACTTCATGTATTCATTAAAGAGGCTGTTATTGGTATGTTTTGGGGTTTATCAGGGAAAGACTTTCTTGTAACCCTTGAAGTCAAAGTATCTGCCAAAAATCCCCATCAGTTTCTCATATTATTTACTTTGATACAATTTTTCACTTCCTGTTTCAACTCATGTTTACCTTAACAAAAAGTTTTAAAGCAAACTTGTATTTTGTTTGAGGAATGTTCCCATTCTTTTTTCCCCTCATTCTTTATCTTTCTTGGAAGTATTTGGGTATTGGTCACTGCCATAGGCAAGGCACTATCAGAGTTCTGAGCCAACATGGCATAACCTGTGTTTTGGTGAACAGTATTTTAATGAGATTTTGTTTTCATCTGACATTACTGGACACAAAATAGTGGTTAAGTCTGTCTTTATTCTTGAATGGCATGTGTAATATTTGACTGCTTTTAGCCCCAGAAGTGAACAAGGCAGAAGTTTGATGTTTCCTTTGCCATAAAGCTCTTTGGAAAATTGAACTTTGCCTGTGTTTGTTTCTGCTCCAGCCTGCAGTCTTCACGCGATTCAGAGCAGGAGGTACAGAAATGGCACCAGTGGTGCTTCTCCCAGTTTAATCAGTCAAGAGCACCTGGTCCGAAAAGCTGCCAGCTTGTGCTACTTGCTTTCCAATGAATTCACTGTGTCTTTGGTAAGTAACTGCATTAATTGTCCAGTTTTTGTTCTGCTTGTTATTTTAAAATTACAGGATGCTTCCTACAAGTGTCACAGCTCTGGTCTGTTCGCTGTCAGTGCAGTGTGATGGTGATGGGTATCAAAGGCTGTCACACACTGAGTGCCACCTGCTGCTCCTGCCAGTGCTGAAGTGGGTGATGCTGGGCTGGGCCTGGGACATTTCTGCTGTGCTTTAGGCCTTTCCTGAGGAAGGCAGCATTAAGAAGCCCACTTGAGTTGTGAGAAGCTGAAAGAGCAGCTTCTCTAACATATTTAGTATCATTCCTGTCACAAGATCATCACAGCTGTATTTGCATTCTGCCCAAACTATTTTTCTTTTCTTTACCTAAAGAAACAAAAGTCTTTGTGAGTACCCAGCTCCTATGAGTTTGCCCAGGTGATTGAAATTGTGTTGGGAAGTAAGGCTCCATATTCTAAAGATATCCCATATTTGCATAGGAGTGCAGTACTCATGTTGTGCCACACCTAGTGCTTAGGGGAAGTTTTAAACATGGCCTGACTTCAGGTTTTGTTGTTACAAAACACTGACAAGAGCTGATGTTATCTCACTTTTCAGACACTGCATACTTCCAATTTTAAGTGCTATATGTTCTTTTTTCTTATATGTAGAAGTTACTTAAAATTCTAGTGATTCTTCATTTAGTTCTTACATTTGTATTATATTTGACTTGTGCATTTTTACAGAAGCATAAGCCAAATTTAGTATTTTTGTCTGGGTAGTAATGTTAGCTCATGTACTGTAGTTCTTTAGTAATATTATCCTTCTGCTTTCAGAGTTAATAATTTATTATTTTTTAAACTGAGAAAATATTTCCTAAATTATTATGAATAATGTAAAAGAGGTTGAGTTTTTTAATTCAGTTTCAAAACACGTAAGAGAATGTCTGAGAAGTGTAGTTTCCTTTAAATTCCAAATAGATCACTGTTATGAGTTTCAATGATTTTAATTTTACGATGATTTTAATCTAGAACTGTTAACAAACTAAAATTTGGTTAGAGGCTATTAAAAAGGGAGAATATTTAATGTGGCTTTCTACCAGTGGTAATGCATTTTAGAAAAATCTTGGACATGTTTTAAATATCCTATTTCACTATAATTTTTTTAATGTCTGCCAGGATAAACACAAGAGTTGTGCAGTGGGATTATGCTGATAAAAGTTTAACAGCTTGCATAAAAGAAATTATACTGCTATATCTAAAACATTCATACTGAACAGGGGATGATGTTCCTGTAATGAGTGTAATGGATGTGACTTTTTCACTTCATTCCTTTATGTTGTGCAGCCTTGCCAGGTGATCTATCAAGTTTGCCACGAGTCTGTGGAAAGGCTGATCCAGTATGGCATTCTCCTGGTGGCTGAGGTAAAGTGGCAGAGATACTGTAGGAGTGGTGTGCTGTACTATAGGTGGTTTATGCCCTTAGTTGTGAGACTTGTTCTAAGTATGTGTTGTTACTGAAAGCTTGTAACAACATGCCCAGGACTGAGACTGCTGCACTCCTCTGTTCCTAAGTGTCAGACAGTTGGGTACAGTCAGTCTGTGATGCTTCATGACTCTGTGTGTAATTTCATTTTACCAGTAAGGCTACTAAGGAAGACACCTGTTTTTGTACTGTCTTGAAACTTGGGATTTATTTTATTATTGAAGCCGTTTCAAATGTAGCATAGCTACATGGATTTTTTATTTTCTACTCTACAGGAGGAGTCAGGAGTCCAGACCTTTTGTCATTCTTTAATTCCTTTGTATTGATCTCAGAATTACTGTAAAACTCCTCAGCTTGCAGTTTCAGGGCTGTAGAGGAGTTGCTGTATGGTGTAGTTTGCCAGAGATGCACAGTGCAAAGAAAACCTTAGGAGTGGAGGCAGCTGATTCAGCATATCTTTGCTTCATAAACTTCTTTTTGTGCATAGTAAACAAACCTTGGTACTCAGGAGGAAGCAAGAAAAAAACCCAGTCTTATTCACCAAATGTCTCCTCTCTTCCTTTCTCAACACTGCCTATAATTGAGTCTCACCTGCATCCATTTAATACTGGTTAATAAATTCATTGAGTCAGATGAGATTATAAAATAAACCTATTGCTTGCCTCGATTTGGAGTTTTGCCTATTTACCACCTTGTTTTTGAAATTTAAGCAGGATGATCAGGAGGATGTTAGCCCCAGTCTTACAGAACAGCAGTGGAATAAAAAACTCCCTGAGCCATTATCTTGGAGAAGTGACGAGGAAGATGAAGACAGTGATTTTGGAGAGGAGCAGAGAGATTGCTACCTGAAGGTAATATTTTCCTTAGGCTACTAATGTTGAACCCTCCTGTGAGAGTGTGAGAGATATAAATTACTTTGCTTATTCAGGACAGGTACTGATAATTTTGGGGAGGGGGGGGGGCGGGGTTTTGTTGATTTGCAATGTTAATATTTTTGTACAGTCCATTTGTCTCTTTCACATGAGGAAAATAGCTCAAGAAACATAAACAATCTTTACAGGGAGGTGGAAGAGCAATGGTTAGAGTCCTGAAAACTGATAAAGACTCAAGTACCTTGGGTTTATTCTTTACTTGCAGTCTAAAAGGGGCACATCCAGCTGGGATTTATATTCAGCCTATATTTCACTTCATAGATTGCTTATGTTGATTTTAGATATATTACTAGTTTTCTCAGAGCTGATAGAAACACTCTTTAGGATATCTTGTTAACACTTGAAAACTTCTGTCTGTCTCTGTAAATGTAGGGCAGCCCTTCTGTTGGCTGCATGATGTCGTTAATTTTATCTTGGGAAAATAGTAATACTCTGGAGGAGGAAAAAATAGCATTGGTCTGTGATGTTCAGTGCCTGTTTTGTCCCTTGTGATTTTTTGCTGTGCTCCCATATTGTGCTGTGCCCCCACACTTGTTTTTGTACAGGTTTTTGTGCTTTCATTTTTATTTTGGTTGCTGTTTGGACGTGTTATGCAGGTCATTTCTGGTTTCCACTCTCTCACTGAAGCTTTTGTTGCCTTTTCTTAGGTGAGCCAGTCTCAAGAGCATCAGCAGTACATCACTTTCCTGCAGAGGTTGCTGGGACCATTACTGGAGGCATACAGCTCTGCTGTCATCTTTGTGCACAATTTTAGTGGTCCTGTTTTAGAGTCTGAATATATTCAGAAGCTACACAGGCACTTAATAAGCAGGACGGAGAGGAATGTTGCTGTGTATGGTATGTTAAACTGGTTTTGGAACTGGGTTTGATAGGTTCTGTTCTTTCTACCACAAGGTAGCCTAAATTGAATTTCAGTTTGTTTATCTCTGGGTTTTCTCTCTTGCAGCTGAGAGTGCTACCTACAGTCATGTGAAAAATGCAGTGAAAGTCTTCAAGGAAATTGGAGTAAGTGTTTGGTGCTCGGAGCTGCAAAGTTTCATTTCAATAATGAGCACAATTTGGACATTTCAAGGAATCTGTTCAGTGTCATTTTAAAATCAGTGATTGTATCTGTGGAAAGATATTGTGGGTTTGGAGAATTTTGGTTTCCTTTAGGCTGAGGGTTGTAACAGAGACCACCAGCTGCAGAACAGGGCACTTCTTGCCCCTGGGAAGGCCTGTCTGGATGGATGGGTGACTAGACATTTTTATTCACAGCAAATGAAGTTCCTCTGTTCTACTCCATGTCCCTGTTGAGCAATATTGAAAAGCTGAGAGCATGTTCTGTGCTCAGTAACAGCTAAATTTAATTTTGAAGTCTACTTAAATCTTTAAAAAAGCATTAGTTATTGAATTTTGGCTTAGCGGTGATTGATGCTCCAGAAGAACCATCCTTATACACCTTCAGTGTTCACCATGAGGATATAGGTCTTCTTTAAGATAAACATTCAATATTGTACTTTACCACTAGTATTTTAAATCATAAATCACCCATCTAGATTTTGCAAGTGAAGTGTTTTTCTTTCATCAGTCTGGCATGGCTTCCTGAATGCCTAAATGTCAATACTTTCAAATTATAATGCTGTATCTTATCTGGCAAAGTGTTGCTGGGTATGGGTTTTGAAGTTTCTGCCTTTAAATTCTAATGTATTGAATAATCCAACAATAGTTGGCCTAGTAAAGTATCTTTCTGTACACTGAATAGCTGTGAGGAAAGCACATACTGAATCCATCATTTTCCAACAGCAGGATAAACTAGAATGAAAAGTAGAACTAGATAATGTTTGCTGAGCATCTTATATAGCATAGCATCTGAATTCTTGTTTTTAAAGTGTTTACACTTTCAGTTGGATGCCTTTGATTGGTTGTTTTGTCCCTCCCTGTTAAGATTTGGCTGTTTATCACACACTGCACTTATTTCTCCATTTCTTTTCTTCTATAACACCTGAAGGGCTTCAACATTGAGTGAATTGTAATAATATCTAAAGGCATTGCCATCTAAGCCTTCAAGAAATGAAAAGAAAGAAGTCTTGTTTACAAGGGAAAACTTAGTATAGACTATAACATTTTAATCTCAGAAGAAGGAAGATTCCTTTAACATGGTGATGCTTACATGTGTTCATGCTGTGCTTCAGGTTTTCAAGCAGACTCAGCAAAGGAAGGACACCATTTTGGAACTTGGCACTACGTTCCTACCTCAGAGCAACAGGCAGAAGCTACTGGAATTCGTCATGAGCTTCATGGTGTTATAGACCACACACAGCACCTTTGTCCAGGGACACGAGGACAGGTTTTGAGACTGTGGCAAAGCCTGGGGACATTTGCTAATCCTTCAAAGTGTAAGGTGCCACTGTCTGGGTAAGGTCTTCTCTGACTTGAACTACTGGAAGACAAGTGCCTTCTTACGTGTGCATTTATGGGTTTCTTACAGTCCCAGTCCTGTTGTAATACAGCGATACTCAGATGACACTTTCGATACAAGTAATTTAACATGTTGCAAAAAATAAGATAAATTATTAGACTTAGATGTAAAAAAAGTTTTATCAGTGTTACATTTTAAATGAACTTTTAAAGACTGTAACAGATGCACAAGTACACATATTGGTGTTCTGTAGCTAACCCTGAGATCTTGAGTTTAGTGGCAACACAGCTTATGGCTTAACCAAGTAACTTTCATTCCAATTCAGCTTTATTGTTTTAATAAATGGTTCAAAAATATTGCTTAGGCAAGCTGTATACTTCATGGATAAAGCCATAGTTTTTCATAAGTGTTAACATAAATGCCAAAATTCTAATGAAAATTACAGGTACAGACATCTGAGAATAACGATCATGTAGCAGGTGATTGTGAGAAATGTCAGCAGGCACACCTTGCACTATTAAAACTGTGTAGTGCAGTGGTAAATTGCACTAATCACTGCTGTCAGGAAGAATGTGAGAGTAGTGTTCTTGCTTTTATTATGGCATCTGTCATTCAACCAGATGAGTCAGGAGACAGTTGCCTGAATGTGAATATCTTGTAAAATCTTAGATTATTATTTAATTGAAAAAAAAAAAACAAAAACAAAAACAAAAAAAAAAAATTAAGTTCAGGGTTTTGTTTTGGCTTTTTTTTTTTTTTTAATTAATAGGATGTCAGATTTTTTTAAGTGGAGTAAAGTCTTGATTTGGTGAAATAAGTTTTAATTTTGACCCTAAAAATTTCAGCAATAATTTCATCAATTCTTTGGAAAAAAGTTCATATTATATTCTGTTGTTGAGCAGACCTGAATTGGTATGAAGTAGTACCTCTAGAAACACAGAAATATAAACAATGTAATTTAGACTGTGATCTAACTGACTTACAAATAAAATTAATTGACAGGCAAAACTGAATGATGAATAAAGTCTGTCCTATGAAACAGGACTCTGGTGTTGCAATTTGGTCCTTTTCCATGGAGGACTTGCACTGTAGATTTCATCTTCTCTTCATGTGAGGGCAGATTAGATTGCAACCTGTAGTCCTGTATTTTAGTACAGCTGATTTAGCTGAAGCAATAACTTGGTGGTATGTGAAGCTGGTTTGCTTGTGAAATGTGTTTTCCCTCCTTTATGCCTTTTAGGTGAGGAAAATTAAACATTTCCTTTGCTGCATTGCTTAGCTTGATTCTCACATCCTGGCCTTGTGAGCAGAAAATCCCCCAAACTTCATCATGTAATCTCTGTTGCTTAACATAAACATGGAAAATCATACTTGAATCCCAGCACTTGCACTGTTATGCCAGCACAAAACTGATGCACACAATTAGAGTTTGTGGCCAAGGAGCTTGCATTTGTACTGCACATTTGTCAACAAGAATATTTCTGTAAATTTTTTTATTAAATGCTATTAATATTTGAAAGCTGCAGTTTATAGTTTATTAGCATTATACTGTTAGCACTGTGAGATGCATGTGTTTTGTCACTAAACCAGGTGCTCTACAACACTTAAAGAATTTCTGAACCAAAGTTACATTAATATGGATAAACACTGACCCTTGAGTCGCTTGTGTTCTTATGTCCTTCTGCTGTCTCAGCAGGACTGACTACATCACACATAATTTGTTTTGTGAAGGCTGCCAGCTGTTTAGAAAACAGTTTCATCTCATACTCACTGATGTGCACTGTTCATCTACCTGATGAATTCTCCATACAATGTTTGTTGCTGATGGCTTCCATTTAATATCAAAAAAAGTCTAGGTGCTTCTGAATAACGAGCTCTCATAGTTTACTGCACTTCAGCAAATCTGAAGTGTACTAACAGCAAAGTTTGTACATAAAAATTTTTTTAAAAACGAAGCAATATGAAGCAAACAAAACTTGAGTCATTTTATTAAGAATGTTTTGCCAACGGAGGTATTAGTTACCATAAAACCCAGGAGTACTGTGGTCACTGGAGTGTTCTGGCTAGGTGTTGCAACTAAAATAATTTATAGCTTACATTAAAAAAATTTTAAAAATAAATCTGGTTAGCATAAATCAATGAGTGGGTAATAATGCATGTGAATACACATTAATGGATACTTATATGTGCAGGGGAGGGGCACCTCTAAAACTGTTTTGGTTTTGTATGAAAAAAAAAAAACCTGCATGTGATAGATTGGTACTATGAATCATATGCCACTGGAAGCCCTTGCATTCTGCAGCGTGTATGATGTATACATGTATATATATGCTAGTATGTATGTTCTGACACTCAACATCTATGCTTTTCCTTGAAATTAAAGCACAGAATGTAAAATTATCAGGCTGTAACAGTCAAAAAGACTAAAACCAACACTTGCACTGTATTTACACCTTCAGTGTCTTCTGATTTTATTAACTTTTCATGTTTGCTTTGCTGTTAGAATTCCAGGTTAAGTTGATTTCAGTAAAGTTAACCAGTAAAAGAGAAAGGACTGGCCCTGAATTACCACAACTGTATTTTAAGACTTTATAAAGACTTACATGAGTCTCGTAATTCTTATGAGCATAATACTCAGGTGTGCAAATCTTTTTGGGCCAGTGTCTTTTCATGCTATGAGAAATTTATCCTCTCCACGCCCATCCTGTAGATGTCCTGTTTTTAGAGAGATGGAAATGTGGGATTGCAGCAATCCCTGTGTTCATGGATTGAACACAGAGTGTTCTGTGCTCTGGGCAGCACAGGGCTGCACTCACCACCTCTGATCAGGAAGCATAGACACACCCTTGCATTCAGCTGCTTGCCTGCTCCTCAGAGAAGTGCCCCAAGCACCATGTAGAAGAAGGTTGAGCTGGGAGGTGATGTAAGGTACTGTTGTTTTTGTGTTTTTGTGTTTCTGTGCTGGGAAACTGAGCTGGGAACTGCTGACTGGAGAATGTTACTGTGGTTTACCTGTTATGTGTAATGCGTGTTTGTTGTAGAAGCACAGAGGTGTACTGGAGTCATTTTAATAAATTAAACTGTTTGCTAATATGACATTTAACAAGCTCTTCTAGTGTTCTTTTGATTTATTTTTTTGTTGTTGTGGGTTTTTTTTAATAACTCGCTGAGATAATTCATTCAATGACTGTTATACTGCAGGTAGTTTCTGAAATTAAATCATTAAAATCCCTCATTGCAAATGTATCTCTACCAGTGTATGAGCTGGTGCAGAGACACTTAAAAAGCAGGTTGAAGTGCCATCCCAACTCCTGAGCCACTGTTTTGTTGCAAAGCTGAGGTGCCATTCTGCCTCTGTTCCCCCATCCCCACAAGGTTCTTGCACATGGAGCTCTTTTGCGGTTCCTTTCTCCTCATGGGGGTGTTTGTGTGTCATTCAGGTGCCTGGGATGGCTCTGATGTTGCAGACTTCCCTTCTTGTGGTGATTTCAAGCTGACCTGGAGTGTAATAAACACCTGTCAGCACTTGTGACAACATCTGGCAAATGTGAATTAATTGGAATGGGGCTTTAATATAATAAAACCTGCATAGATGATCATTACCTAAATTGAGAAGGAGGGATGCTGCTTCACTCTTCAGGAAAAAAAAAAGTTATAATCAGCTGATTCTGTAAGAGGCCTCTAGCAATGTTCACATGCAAGCAAGGCTCAATTAATTGACAACTCTAGGCTGAAGCAGGAAACTTAGAATTCAATTATTGTCAGTATCTTGAATTAAACCCAATTCTTGTTGGTGATGACCTTATATGTTATTTCTGTAAATGTCTTCCTATTTCTCAGTCTTTTGAAATCCCAGATGTCAGATAAAGCACTTATCTCTAGTTTTAGCTTAATTCAGTTTTTATATAATAAAAGCTTGTCAGGCTTATTTAGAAGGGTCATTGCTTTGAGCTCTCTGCTTTGTTCTCTTATGGTACATCGTGTTTTGAGTAGCCCTGTGTTTTCAAGGTAAGATCCACATTGATCTGAGTTGCTGCTTGAAACATTTTCTTTTCAGTCTTTATTTATAGATGTTCCTTGTGTTTTGCAGTGTGGGGCAAGAATTACTGTCTCCTGTAAGTTGGCCAACCTGTTAATGTAATTATCCAAAAGGTATTATCATAGTTGATGCTATCTTTAGAACAAGGGACTCTGTCTTTTCTAAAGAAACATGTAGGAAATGTTCATCACTGTGTGTTGTGCCAGAGTTCAGACCTAAGAGACCATAAACCCCAAAAAGATTTTCAGCTTTTATCTGTCATCAAGCATTGGCAGTTAGTGAAACAAAACCTATTTAATTAATTGCTGAGTAACTATTAGTTATATAAATCTATGTGCATGTAATTATGCAGTGCAAAATTTCATTAAAAGACACATAGCATAATTGCTGGGAGTAATTTGCATGAAAAGGTTGTTCTCCAGCACAGTAATTATATTGGTTGTTAAACTGATAGTATTTCCAGTGTCTTGGTCTCAAATGGTTTCCAGGGCAACAGTCCCTGAGAGGTGAGGAAACCCAGATATGGAGATCAGATGATGTAAATTAGGCTCAAATATTCACTGAACCCATGCATGGCCTTAGACACATCACTTCTGATGTTGTTTTCTGTTTTCATTAGGAAGTAATTTGAGGAACTGCATTTGTACAGGTATGAAGTGGATTTTTTCCTCTCCTTGAAACACAAGTCACAGCCAGAATGAAAGAATTTTGGAGTTGAAGGATTACTGTTAGGAGTGAACATGATTTTAGATCTTTTTTGAGTCTTGTCTGTTCAGTATTTTCATTAATGACGTTGGGAATGGAAGAGAATTTGCTCTTTACATTTGTAGGCAATAATATCTGGGAGAGCTGCTGGGTAGTCCAGTAGAGGACATCATGATCCCAGGGGTAAGGATACATTTTGGAAAGATCTGAAGGAAAAAGAAGAAAGCCATTCCAGCCAGGGAAGTACAGTGCATTACATCTGAGAGAGGACCAGCTAATGTACAGGCACAGGAGAGGAAATTAACCAGCTGTGTAGCAATTCTTTGGAGAAAACTCCAATTTACTGGCAGTCCACAAGCAGAAAGTGACTTAGAAGGGTCCTGATGCCATGGAAAGGGCAGGGGTCATGTAATGATACCCTTACTCCTGCACATGAATGACAAACACAGGGCAAAGCTTGGCAGGCCATAAGGTCTCAGCTGGGGTACCATGTTCTGTTTGAAGGATGAGGCAGGCAAGATGGAAGGGTTAAAAAAAGGTCTTCCCCTCAGGCCCCTGTAAGGAGAAAAAAAGTGTCTGGATTATACCCTGGCTATGGGAGTACCAGACTGGATGAAAGTAGTGAATTTAGTCTTCAGTTGCACTGAAAAGAAACAGGGTAGATAATGTAAAAATTTTTTACTGTGAGCAAAGAGAAGTGTTGAGATAGATGGCCTGGGAGGGCTGATGTTTCCTTTTCCTGGGAAACACTGGGTCCCTGTCCCTGTTGGTTGGACCTTGCTGTGTGGTGGTGAGCAGAACAGACAAGTGAAGCTCTGCCTTCCTGGTATGGGCATCTTCCCTGGGCAAAGTAGAAATGGGTTTGTACAGAAGCAGTTTGGTCTGGCTGCTTTGGATGGTGGTCTGGCTGATTTTTTTGTGTTTGAGATCAGGAGCAGCTGTAGTATGAATTATACTTCTTGTCCCTGTAATCTTTGAGGAGTAAAATATATGAGGGTTTCGTTAAGGTGGTTCTGTAAAAATGTTTTCTTAGTGTTTCTGCTGGTCAAAAAACAGATGGAGTGCCAGCAGGGAGCAGGAAAGGACTGGGGAAGAAATCAGACATCACATTGTCTTACTGTGTTGTGTGAGCCTTTTCATAGAGAGAGGTGTAGGAGTCTCCTACTTCAGCCAGTAGTAAATTCCCTGGTGACTGGAAAAGGGGTGAGGAATCCTGCCTCTGGCATTTTCATCTTCCAGAGTGTTCCTGGCAGGTAACAATAATAAATTACAAATTAACCCTGTAATCTGCTGACAGTTTACAATTTAACTCTGGCACTGCTTTGGAAATACTGAAAGCCAAGTGATATTTCCTGAGCTTTGGGTTTACTGCTGGCTTGACTATTGCATTATCTCAGGAGTTCAGGATCTAGTGATTGTATCTACACAAAGAAAACAACATTTATAAATGCCACAGAATTGACAATGGCACTCTTTTAATGCATTTTCACTGGAAGAGTTTCCAGCATCCCCCCAAAAGTACTGAAGCAGCCTCTCTCAGAGAGCTCTGTGCTGTGTAATTGGTACCTGGGATGGTTGTTGACTGCTCACTGTGGTGTGTCTGTAAAACCAGTGTCCCACCTTTGATTTGGTGCCCCTCTTCTGATGAGGCTGAGGAAGGGCTGAGGTTTTGTTCCCAGTTAAACATTTTGCATATCTGTGGATGGTTCCAGGGGCTCACCTTACGGCCATGTTAATGTACCTTTTTTTTTTTAGCTGAATTTAGCTGAAGCCTAATTTTAATCACGGTGTTCAGCTTTTAAAAATCAGCCTTCCTCTTGTCTCTGCAGGATGGAGAAGGCCAATTAAACTACTACCTGTCAGAAGGCAGCAAAAGCCTTTTTCTGTGTTTATATTTCCCCTTCATTAAACTAAATTACCATAGTTCAGCACCTTTGCCTGCAAATCCCTCACTTTGTCTTGCTGGCTGGCTGGCCATTTATAGCCTCCAGCTTCCTTAGTGTATCCTTGAAAAAATGTTTTTTAATCCCCCAAAAGAAATCATTGTGTGTAATAAAATGAATGTTCCCTTTTCTAGGATATGAGGAAGTTTAAACATGTTTTGTGTTTACATTTTTGTAGTTGTTAGATGTAATGTGAGTTAATTTTGGTGCTGGGCTTTAAAACTCCTGCGTTCTTCCCTCAAACCTGTGGATTCTGTCCCTTTTACCCCAAAATGTTTCTTCTTGTCCAAGAGTCTAGGAGAACTGGTTTACATATTAGGAGAATTCCATCCCTTTACCAGCTGTAATCATTAACCCAAGTTGTAGTTTACAGAAGTCTGAAGCAAGGAAGCATAGAAATATTAGAAGCTGGTATTTGTGGATATACTCCTGAGAGCTAGGAGAGCAAACCAGGGCAGGAGGTTGTGTGTCTGTGTCTTTGTCTTTTAGCTGGTTTATATGAAGTTAGTTAGCCCTTTGTCAAGGCAGATGGCAGTAAAAATGAAAAATGTTGGAATCAGTGACACATGTAGTTAATTTTCTGAACTAAGTAAATTAAGTACAAATTGGTTATTAATAATTCAAAGGAAAATGCTAGATAAGAAATTGGAGCAGCTTTTCTATCACTTTCAACTAAAAGATTAGTCTGAGTATAGCAGTCCACAGCTCCCTTATCTTTTATTAGAGCCCCAATTCTTTATCTATTAAAGAATCAGATCTAAATGATGCAGCAGGCCCAAGACATTGCTGCTGCAGTTGCCTGGTGTGTCTAGCTGGGCTGCAGATTCAGCTAAGCAGGAAGGTGAGTTTGTGCAGGAAATTTTGGGTATGCAGGACCTCCTGGAGGTAACTGTGGCACAGTGGGACTCCTGGTCCAACTAGCTCAGGGTGATTTTCTTCAATACAGTCTCTCTCTCTTCAGTTCTCCCTGTTGCTCCTGTGTGACTACAGCAATGTCCTCTGTCCTCCCTGGTACACTGATTTCTTTCTCCCAGCTCATTCTTGCTCAAGGGGTTAACCCAGACTCTGGCTGCTCCCTGCTGTGTAAACAACATAAGGGGGTTCTCTTTAAATTGCCTAAGAAAACACTCTTTCTCCACTGTTTGCCTGCTTTAACATTCAGGCTGCACTTTTACAAATTGTGTCTCAGATCTATCACAGCTGCCATAAAATTAACTGAAACCAGATTTTCCAAAGGAGATACGTAGTTGCCACTTATGTCCACGGGTAGAAAAAACTCCTGAAGGCTGTAAAATAGGATTAAGGACTTTGCATTTTAAACATTTTTTTCTTTAGAGAAGTATTGTCATTTTGCTCATAGCAAACACGGAGGAGCCCAGCTCCATCCTCAGTGTGTCCAGCAGATGGTGGTGGAGTTTCATCTACAGCTGCAGCTCCCTCGGAGACACCGGGCACCACCATTCCCAAACCTCAGTTCCCGGACTGTCCCTTAGAAAAAAAACCACTTCCTTGGCAGCCAGCTGCAGTATTTGCTAGACATAGGAAGCACTTCATTTGGAGCTGGTTTTATCTGTTCCCATGATTGATTTTTGTAGTTTCAGGAGATGGGCTGTGTTTGACACCTGACACAAACACCACCTTGAAAGACCATGTGGAGTTTACTCATCTTGAAGTGAAAATGTGCATTAGTAGAGAAGCTCTTCACCCATCTTCCTGCACTCTCTGGTGCAGACAGGCATTTTAAAGAAATGAAACTATCACTCCAAGACCAGACCTGAGCATGGCTCAAGTTTGGAAGTATCCCAAATGCAAGACCAGAGTTGTGGGTTGAAGATCTGTATCAGACCCTCTTCCCTTGCAGCGTGTAAACCAATGCCCCTTACAGCTGTGGAACTGGATCTTCTGCCAGGCAGGGGGAAAGGAGAGGGACTGGCAGGGCTGCCAGCTCAGCTTACCCCCCTTTAGATATAAACCTTCCTCTGATGCTGCAGGGCAGCTCCAAGACTTTGTCTGAGTATGGGTAAAAGGTGTTATCACAGTATAACATCATCTTTATAATTATTCTGTAAAGCATTACAAGCTCTAATTTAATTTTAAAGTGTTGTGGAGGCTTTTCCTTGTGAAGATAACCTTCTTGATCTCAAGTATCCTGGAAAGAAGTCATTAAAACACCAGTGAGCATGCTAATTCATCAGCACACAGAGGTTTTTTACTTAAAAAACCTCCTGATGGCCCCTCTCGTGCAAAGCAGATTTGAACCTGCCCTCAATAAAAATGGAGGAGTCCACTGAGTTTAGGAAATCCTTTAGGAAGGGAGGACAGTGCTGCACAGCTCACAGATGTGGGGCTGCACAGGGAGATGGCTGAGGCCCTGCTGAGCATCTTTGTCCCAGTGTCCAGGTGGCTTTGTGCATCTCAGGAGATGTCACTCATGTGCATGTCTTGACAAGACTGTTGATCCCAACAAATCCTGCTCTTCTCCCTTCCCTCTCAATCCTTAGTTCCTCCCCAATGCTGTGTCCCCTGTTCCTAGGCAGCTGGCTTGAGGCTTCTCTGGGAGCACCACTGAATGAAATTCTGCACCTTCACCCCCTCCATCCCTTTCTCTTATGGATTATTTTTCAGGGACATCAAAGTCCCAGCTCAGCTCCCTGCAAAGCACCTCTGGTCACTGGTCACCAGGGGAGGAAGGTGAAGGCAAGAGAGGCCCACATGTGTCCCACACTTCAATCAGAGCGTGCTGCCAAGGCACTGTGGTTTGGGAGCTTGGTCCAGTGATCCCTTGACTTGATACAGAGCAGGGACAAGGTCATTCAAATGTCTGCAGGAAGCAGCTGTAGGCACTGTATGTCAAGAAATAAACCAACTTCCACCTTTCCATCTTAGAATCAGCTCGTGCCACCCCTTGTCTCCTCACGAGGGGTGGGAGCAGCACTTGGATCAAACAACAGCAAATGGCTGTGGGGACAGGCAGCCACATCCCAAGGAACCCTGAGGAGCCCCAGGAAGCCTTTCCTGAGGGGCTGGAGGATGTCAGCACAGGCTGCCTATGGGGCAGACAGCCCCAGGTTACTTGCTGAATTGTGCCACATGCCATTAAATCACCCCACATTAGACAAATCCATGGCCTTGATAATTTCCCTTTTCCAGAACAGCTGAGTGGAGATGCAAACACACACACAACACACTCTCTATAATTTTCCTCTGCATGGTAGATGTGACCTGAAAATTAAACCCATGTTTCCCTGTGGGCTGTGATGTTTCTCAGACTGGTGCTTGTGTTTGCCAGCTGTAGCACATCCCTTCCAGTCCTTCACTGTGATCCCCACTGCTTCTCTTTGCAGTGCCCTGCAGCAGGGTGGGACTGTCTCCACTCTGCTCCAGCCTCAGTTAAACAGAGCTTTATTTCTCTGCTGGCACCAAGAGCTGTTTGCAAGTGAGGCAGAGGTAGAAGCCTGAAATCATTGAGAGGCCTCAAGAGCCTCAGTCTGGTCTGATCTGCTTGTGGCTGTGTTTGGCAATTTTAAGAAATGAGGTTCTTCAGGCAGCTGGGATGTCTGTCTTCTTTTCCAGACAATTTCCAACCAGCTTGCAGAAGCCTGGCTGCTTGCAGGTGTTCTAAGGAGCTCTCCTGCCATCACAGTGCAGGTCAGCCCTCTCTGGATGCAGCAGGCAGAGGCTGAACTGCCCACTCTGAGCAGCCCCTTGGTGCCCTCGGATCAGCTCCTGCCTGAAGCTTCTTGTGCCTGTGGCAGACATCAAAGGGCTGTGGGAAGATGTCTGGTGAGGTGGTGGTTAGAGGAGACAGAGCATGGATTCACAGGAAACAACATTTCATTGGTTTTGCTGTTTGTGCCCTGCCATCCTTTACAAGTATAAATAGGTTATCCATTTTTTTTAAATTCCCTGTGTTACTGGCTCCTGGGCATTGACTGTTTCCACACAACCCATAGGGGACACAATTGCTGCTGGAAAATGAAGGGGAAAAATGAGTCTTTAATTTGACCTGCAACATCTGAGAATTTGAAAAATTGTGAGTGTTTTTATAGAGCTTTTATATCATCACCCTTTTCAACTGAGCATCCTGACTGCTTTATAAATATTAATTAAGTCTCATGTGGCTCCTCTGAATTACGTAAAGACAGAATTGCCTCATCCATCAGAAGAGAGGATTCAGAAACTGCTTAACAATTTGAGACACCATTAAATGACACCAATTCAGTGAATAAGAACAAAACACCCACTTGAAACTTCTGGGTACGAGAAAAAATGAGGCAAGTGGTCTTTCCATTCTTGAAAAATAGTAGTGTTGAAGAGTGAAGGGCTACATGAAGACCCCTCTTCTTTCTCTTCTCTTCTTCCTCTTCTTTTCTTCTGCCTCTCCCCTTGCTTTGTGGGGAAACCTTGTCTCCCTGGGTAAACTTCATCTAAGAGTAGGGTTCCAGAGAGGAAGGAACCCAAAGGGAAAGTGCTCATAAAATCTTCATCCCTTGTCTCTCTCCTAGGGTGTTATTGATGGCTGGCACTGGGATCTGCTGGAAGAGAGGGCTGGTCCAGGAGGGTGGAGATGCTGGGCAGTGCAGGAGTTAAGGGAACTCCATGGAGCAGTGTGGAGCTGGGAGCAGGACAGTGAGGCCAGGCAGGATGTGTGAACCTCCTTAGACAGCAGAGCAGAGGGGTTTAAGGACTGCCAATCCTGATATCAGCATGCTCCTTTGGGAAGGAATTTCAAGATTATTCCTCAGAGCCACAGAGGCTCACCCAAAGAGATGAGCTAAGAACAAACTGCAGGCCAATTACATACCATATGTTAGATAAATCACCACAGCCAGCTGAAGAACTTGGGGTTTAACTCTGGGTAATTAAAACACTTAACTCATAGTACAGACTGGCATTTAATGAATTCAGAGAGGCATCTGATTTTTACTCAAATTTCTCATATCCTACTGTAATTATTCTTGTTTTCTTTCTCAAATACCTGAGAAAGGTACTGGATTGTTTCCTCAGCTGGACATCTCCAGCTGTGTCTTCCAAAGCTACTCTGGATAAATGGTTTCTAAGAAGACAACAACAGACCAGGATAAAAGTGAAGTACAGAGTAAAATATTGTATTGGAAAATCCAGGGAGGTTTTTTTTTTCAGTAGTATACCAGATGCACCAAGGCAATCTTGAAATATTTTAAAATTTCAGTGCATACAGAGGCAACAGACACAAGCTGCAACAAGGGAAATTCCTATGGGACACCAGGGAAAACATCCCCAGTGAGGGCAGTGAAATCCTGCAGCAAGGTCACAGAGAGGCTCCTCTGCCTGTGGAGGGGTCAAACACCAGACTGGACAAGGTCTGAGCAGCCTGTCCTAAGCTGGCCCTTTGTTGAGACAGGTGGGGGGTGTTGGACCTCCTGACTTACAGTGGTCCCTCTCACCCTAAATGATTCCATTATTTTGCTCCTGTTGGGAACTGGAACAGACCTGTGGAATCTCTGTTTCAGATCTCCAGGCCATCCTTAGACAAATTAAGAGACATGGGCAGCCTTTCAGACACTTAATTTTGTGTTGCTGTGAAAATTATGATCACTGTAAGGTCGTGATTGCTCTGTGTTTTTAAAAATGTAAAAGTGAAATCAGTTTTCTTATTGTATTTCATTTCTTCACCACATATGAATTCACCCCTGCTGAGTTTTAATCTATGTGAATTTTCTGGCTTTGTTTCCTGCAGAATTTCTTTTGAAGAGCCCTTGTAAAGAATTGCATGGACTTTGAATGGGAATGAGAAGTAATTCAAGGCATAGATCTGTTAATCCTGAAAGCCCTAGTGCTGCTTCTTCATACACATCAGGAAAATATGCAAAAATACAGCAATCAGTTACAGCATGGCTGCAATGAGTCTGGTATTAACTCAGGCAAGGCACAATACATGAAGACTGATGCAGAAGGAAGGTGGTGAAACTGAATTTTTTTTTTCTTTAAATGGTCCCAGTTCAACCAATTCTCTGTCTTCTTGGCACAATAACCCAATCATGATTGTCTCTGTGAAACAAGAGGATTGACACCACTTTAATGTATTTCATTTTACAGCAGTCATTTTTCCTACTCATAATATTTGTAAAGGAAAACTAACAAAACTTGACTAGGTAAATGAAAATAAAGTTAATTATTAGGTAGATTTCTGTGTCTTTTTTCTCTATAGAATATCTCTGCCTTTTCTGGTTTTTTGCATTTTAAAAAAAAATTTACTTATTAAAGAAATGTTACATAAATAACATCTAATAAACACCAATATCTTGCCTTTCCAGTCAGGAAAAAAAGGAGTATGTCACTACATTGCAAAGAAACAAATGGTAACAACAGAGTGCTGGCAGCAGCTCAGCCAGGTTATAACTTTGCCCTCCTCCAAAGGAGTTTGTGAAGAGCACTATAAATTTCCAGTGACATGAAGGAGGATTTCAGCAGTGACTTACCATTTGTCTTTGTTTCAATTAATGTTTGGCTCCCAGGTAAAATAACAGAAAACCCAGATGTACTCAGAAATTCTTTCATTTCTTTCCCCTTTTTTTTTCGTATTTCCAGCATCACGTATAGTTAACAGAGTGTCAACACTGCCATTAAAAAACCTCTGGTTCTGGTTTTATATATGTGAACTGTAAAAAAAAATTGCTTCAGGCTCCAAATTTGCAGGGTCTTGCTCATGAGATCCTGTAAAACATTTTATGAATTCATAAAAATGTGTTAGATTCTGCTCCAGCTCCTGGATTCAGCCTCTTGAATCTCTACCACAAAACTTGAATAACGTGTTTTCAATACATTTTTATTAGTGAATTTCTTACAGAGCCTATTATAAAATTGTGATCAGAGTCTCCTTATAGCTTTGTTTCTTCTTATCACAAATTAAAAAGCAAGCTTGCAGTTTCTGCTGTGTTAGAAATTGATCTTTGACTCAGGTAATCACCACCCTCTTTTTCTCTCAGAAAGGTTATCACATACTTGCACACTTGCACAAGGCTCACATTTCCCTCACTTCAACTTCTCCACTCTGCTTGTTTTAAATAGCTCTGGAGGGATTTTGGATGGCATGGGCAGCCTGGCAGAGATCTTTAAACAGTGTTACTGTACCTACAAAATCTCCCTGGGGCGGATTTTAATTCAGGAGAGTACCTCTCCAAAGTGATTGAGGGAATTAGGTTTCCAGAAGGGAAGAACCCAGGATTTTGATTTGCTCAGCAGAGCTGAAATAAAGGAATTATCCATGATATTGCAGAGTTAATAAACAAACCCCTTAACATGACTCTTTGGTTTCTGTGGAGTGTCAAAATGCAGGATTTGTCCTGCTGTGAGAAAACCATGCCTGTGTCATCCTGCCCCTGACAGCAGCTTGAGGCATGGGCTAAGACACAAATCAAAAAACCCTCACAGTTAAATAGCTTACCTTAAAAATTAATTTCAGATTTCCAGGTTCATGCCTGGGAACAGAGGCTGAAATGCAGGATATTTTTATTGTGTGATCTCCTGTGTCCCTCAGTGGTGCAGCATCAATGAGTTTCAAAGGCTCCTTAGTGTTTGCATGAATTGCTCCTGCACACAGACAGGCATTTCCTCTGACCAAAGGGTTTGTAAAGGGTTTCCAATTCCCATTAACTAGATTATCTCTTTCCTTTCATAAGGATATGTGCAGGAGAGCTCTATTTCTGTATCCCACTTGATATTTTACAACTGTATCTCCCCCTCTTCTCTTAAAACTGCTATTCCTGCTCTGCAGCTGATCACTTGGATTACATTTTGGAGTGTCCATCAGTGTATGTGAAAGAAATATTTAGTATGGAATAGGCCTCTTGGTGGTCTATATAAATGTGAAATTTATTGTTTATTGTTTCTGGTACCGAATTATGTTGTAAAGTTTATTTTTTCTGATGGTCAATTCTGCTCACAGGCTGCCTTTTAGTTGGGGGGCACTGCATCACACTCTGTGCCAGGATAATTTTTCCTGCTGTGGGATAATTTTTTAGCAAATGTCAGAGAACACAACAGAGAAGGATATAAGTAGTGGTATGGAGTGAGACTCAGCCAATCAAAGAAAACATAACAGGAATCAGCTCCTGCTGCATGGTGAGGTTTGGGTGGTGTGGATGTGCCCCACATGTGGTATCTGTGTGTGTGCAGGAGCACAGAGTCCCTCCTAACCCCTCCTTGGCAGTGTGCACTCTGACCCCGTGAACTTGGGCTATGTTACACTTCTGCTTTCACAAAGCTGCTGCCAGATTTGGGGAAGAAATTAGGCCTTTCAAAATTAGGACTTTCCTTCAAAAATTAAAGTTAAAATTCAGAAACAGGTTGTTGTTTCATCCTTTTATTTTGCTCTGTCCTAAAAGGCTGTCCTCCTTCCCAAGAGCAGATTGTCAGTGTGGGTTGCAGGTTCTCATCTTTGCCTGGTGCCAGGCCACAGCTCTGTGAGTGCATCCCTCCTGCTGATCTTAACACTGTCCTAAAAGCCTAGAAGAGATTTTTCTCCCCATCATTCAGGAATTAGGCTCTTGGGTTTCTTCATGGCTTTACCACTGAACTGACATGGTCAATGATTGTAATTTTTCATTAGAGAACTCTGAAAACTACCCAGGACAGTGAAGGTACTTTGAACCCTTTTTCCTGAAAAAGAGCTTGTGTGGCAGAAAGATGGAGTTTTCTTGTTGCTTTGTTCTGCAGTAGATCCCTATTTAGATGCTCTAAGAAAAGAGTTTTACTTTTTTTCTTTCAATACTGCCCATCTATGAAACTGTCTGAAAGCAGCAAGGGAAATGACCCTGAGAGGAAAGACAGGGAGCATATTTCTTGTCACCTGGATAAGGAAAGTGACAGGAGGAGATTACTGCCCTTTCAATATCTGTCTGCAAGTTTGGGATGTGGTTTGAAGCAATTTTAATATTCCACTCCTGTAGGATATTAAAAACCTCTTAACTGAATCCTGCGGAAGCTACGCTCTTTAGCAAGCTCCTGTGATTGCTGGCACCAAAAATGTGCTCTATCCCTGCAGGGAGAGGGAAGATTACCCTGGAGAGGAACCACAGGGTTGGAGGGGAGGCACAGCATTGCTGAGCAGAGCTCTGTACTTCAGATTCTTTGTGCAAAGCTGTAGTGCAGGAGCCCTCCAGTGAGTCCCTGTAGTGTGCCAGACTACACAGCAATTCAGACAGACCTACTTTGTGCAGGAGTCACCTCTCTGCATCTGCAGTGGGATAGGCAAAAGTATCACAGTCCAACTAAATTCCTGTGAAATCTCCTATGACTGACCCAGCAAATGATGCTTACTTGGCTAAACCCCATCTTTAGAACAAGCTGAATGTTGAGACTTGAATGTTTGTGTTCGTTGAATCATCAGGAGAAACATCTGAAGGTTGTGGTAGTGCCTTGAGTCCATCAGTAATAAAATATGTGTGTGAGCTTGTGCTGCCATTTGTTTCATTTCTAGTAGCACTTTACCTGGAAGAAGCAAGCAGGGAGACTGAATGGGCAGGAGTGATAAACTGCAGTGTCAGAGAGTCAGTAAACCTTAGCCACAGAGTCCTTCTGCTTGTCATAAGCGAGTGATTTAAAACTCTTATGCGTTAGCTTCTGCCAACACATTTTGCACAGATCGTCTTTCTTCACTCCACCTGGAGCTGTCACCTCCAACTGAGAGCTTAGAAGTGATAAAAGAATCACCTCTACAAAGAGGACTAAGAAATCACAAAGAAAACTCATGAACTCATTGCTTGTTGTAATCAGTTCAGCAAGAGCTGCAGATGAGTGCTTTCCCCATGGCATCTCTTACCAAAAGCTTTCCTTTAAAGGGAAGCTTAGACATGAAAATGAGGGTAAAATGCTTGATGGTCCCTAAGGTTCTGGAGCATTCAGTTCCTTCTACAATTAATGGAATTTGGGCCTGTAAATGCCTTATGTGGCTTTGAACATCCTGCTTGACTAATATTGAAACTGCCAGAGCTCATCACAAGCTCCCAGGGGTGAGCACTGGGGGGGCCTCCTGGGAGTGGAGAATTCCAGCAGCCAGAAAGAAGGAGGATGTGCTCCTTCATGTGGGTATGAAATGCTTTGCTTTCATAGCTGCAAAGCCACAGCAGTCACAGACCTTCAGTGGGCACCTTCAAGTCTTCAATTTCATGTCTTCATATGTTCCAGAAATCTTCAATTAATTAATTAGGCAATTATCTTTTAATAGCTCTTTTCTGCTGCTCTGGGCTACACATGTCCCTTTGGCTGGCTGCTATGTGACTTTATCCAAGGGCCAAACATTCTATTTCTATCTTTAGCAGGGCTCAGAGGCCTCCTTCAGCCCAAGACCACCTGGTCTGCATTGCTGGCTGTGGGGCAATTATTAGGGTCACATTTCATGTAAGTTTTGGAAAGAGAACTCATATTGGGGGTATTTAGGTACCTGTTGGCAGCTGTCTTGTAGCTGTTGTGAAATCTACTTAAATGCCCACAGCAATGGTTAATATAAATGCTCCAGCTGGTTCCATGTGAAGTGGGAATATTGCATGTTTGCTGTGACCCCTGCTTTGAAGATGTGACTGAACAGATTGTGTCTTGTCTGGTTCCCACTGCTGGAAGCTGCTGCAATGAGCAACATGATGCTCAGAATCACTCCTTGCACAGTGCAAACTGCAGAATAAATCCTGGGAAAACTTGGCAAAAATCATGGAACTTCTTTAATCTTGGAGCTGAAATGTGCTTGTTTTAATAGCTGCTCCGGGAGGCGCACTTTGAACTCCTTTTTAAAAAAGGGTTGTTTTAAAATTGTGAAAGATTGTACTTCTGCAGATTTCATATTGATCTTCTGTCATTTGAAGGTTTTAAAATAGAATTGTTTCTTTTTGTTAGTTCTAAAAAATAAAGATTTTCTACTTCCAGAAAATCCAGGAGCAGGAAAATTCAATAGCCCTAGGATGGATCGTGCCACCAATGGCAGTCTCAAAATAGGACATTTAAAAAAGTGAGTTGTTTGGATGCATGAAATTTATCTGCTCATACCAGAGAGAATTTTCTTTGGTGTAGCTCTCTTTTAGGAAATCTTACAGTATTAATCTGTGATAGTACTGTACACAGTACACAGTGATAGCCAGAAATTTTCTCCGTCCAAACACTGATGAACAATTAGAAAAAAGCAAACAGACTGTGATGAACTGTACAAAATCACCCCTGTAGCTGACAACTTTGTGTTCTGCAGAAGAATAGGACAATTAGAACTGAATAATAATATTTTCCCTTTCATTTGTGTATCTCATGTTAGGTTTGAAAAACGTTCTATAGAATTGTCATGTCCTTGCAACATGTTGATAAATTTCTTTTTCCCATGTGATGGGAAATGAATGTGAATGGCAAATGGTTCCTCATGTGACTGGCAAATGAAGTCAGGGATGTGAGAGATGGCAGAGAGGCCTGAGGATGCCTGGAAAGTCAGAGGCAAAGAATGAAATCCAGCTTCTAACCCCTGGCTCATACAGGTCTGCCAGCTCTCAGGAAATCTTTGTAAATATTAAAGAAGTTTTTGGATAAGAACACTGATGTAGGAAAAGGAAAAAGAAAATCAGCATAGTTTGGACTGACCTTCCAGTTCTGAGAGAAAACTTTAAAAGTGTCAAGGATCTAATTGTGCCTTAATTACCTGTGTAATGGGACACAGTTACTTTGGAATATGCATTTCAGTCCAGCTAGAGGTTGCAAGAAGCCATGTAAATTATGCAAACTGTATAAAATAAGGTAGAATAAAGCATTTCTGTGGGTCCAACTCTCTGCTGTTTTACAATTTAAGATCAAGAAATTAATGTACAATGATTCAAACAGCTCAAAATACTGCACAAGAGATAATTAATCCAAAAGTACTTACAAGCAATAATTCAGTCAGCTGGTGAACTGAGTGCTAATGATGAGCAAGGAAGACTTCCAGCATTTGAGAACTGTTAGCTGGATCACCTAATCTACTGAAGATAATTGCCTAGCAATATCTTTGAAAAAAAACAAACTGAAAAAATTTTAATCCCAGCAAGTGTTCATGTAGTTGAAGGAGAGCCCAGAAAGCTGCTGAGATCATAAAATTGAAGTTTATTTTTTGTTGGCTTTTATACTGGAATGAACATTTGCAAATGTCATCCTTCAAATGCAGGATGGGTCACACTGGCAGCCCCAGAGGGCATTAATGGCCCTTTGTGTCCCTGCCCAGCTGGTCCCAGCCCTGCCATGGTCCAGGAGACCCACAGCAGCTCAGGCAGGGCTGGGACTGTGGCCCTGGCTGGACCTGGAACTGGACCTGGACCTGCTCTGTAAGGAGCCTGTGTGGCAGGTTAATCCCTTGGAGATATCTCATGGCTTTGTCTCCAGTCCAGTCTTTCTGAAATGCCCTTTGCTGCCATATCCCAGATGTAGAAGTCATCCACTAAACAGAGTCATCCACTAAACATCCACTTCTCCAGACTTTTCTTGGATGGTTGACTGCTTCTGCCCATTTTTCACTTTTTGGGCTAAAATGCTGTGGAGCAAATGTTCCTGAGTTCTGTGGAAGGAAAGTCAGCAACCAACACTCAGACCACAAACCTGTCAGTTTGGTATGGAATGGGAAACAGTGGATCAGCTGAGAATCAGGATTAAAGAAAGAGATATTCTCAAGGTTTCCAAACTCTGGGGGAATATATCAGTTGCAGAACAGTTCTTAGCCAAAGAAGAACCCACCTGGCCACCTCCTGCACCCCTCAGGAGAAATTCTGACACCCCATGGCAGGGAACTGCCCTGGCCAAGTAATTTTTGTTATCCTGTTCTTCCTTTGAGGGGAAATGTGGGTGCTTTGATGAAGCCACTTCTGGATGGGATCTTAGCAAATGTTTGGCAGTGTTTGAATTCCCAGCTGGGCTCTGGGAAGCTGATTTGGGCCACTGGAACACTCTTCAATTACAGTGACTGGAAAGTCAAGCATATGCTTACCTATAGTACCTGGGAAGAATAGAAAGTTCCTGAAGCATCTTAGGGAAAGAAAAGGAAGTAATCAAATAAGCATTTCACTCATGAACCAGAAGAGTAGCAAGCTAGTAAAAAACTGACAGTTCCACAACAACAACCACCAAAGCTGGACAAAAGACCAAGAGGAAGGGAAATGTATTTGGGGTTTTTGTTTATTTGTTTGTTTTTCACACTAAAACTCAATTTAATTTTTAGTGAAAGATTGCACATAAAAAAATAAAAAATACAGCTTTTTTTTCTATGGCATATTTAATGCCCAAGCATCTCTAACAATGCATCTCCTTGCCCAGTTGCTTCCATGGATTTCCTGGGAAGTTGGAGAGCTTCACTTTGGTCCAAGCCCAAATGATAACATCTGTATTAGCAGGGTGGAGAAATACAAGTTTTTTTACCTGCAGCTGTTGGAAGCGTCTCTGAGCTTCCTCTTATTTTCTAAGGAGAAAACTACAGGTGCAGGAGATTTAGACTCTGCAGCTTTGTGACCACAGGCTATTTATTATCATTGCAAAGCAAAGAAAGATACTGTATACTATTTATTTAATTACAGTATATTCCCACAATACTTTAATGTGAGTTCACACTAAATCTCTGTGGTAATTTTCTCTGCCTCTTTGGGCTCAAGATCTTACGAAGATTTAGGTGATTTGTTTCAAAATCCATTCTCTTGTGGACTTCTAGGAGTTTTGTGATGACAACTGCTGCACTAATTCCTACTTGCCCCACAATATGCTAATTAGTTTTGAAAACAATTTCACACTTTACTGGGAAAATAAAAAAACAATTGTTTTAGTTGCCATTAGAAAATAGTGTGGACAGAAATGGTGATTGAAGATTTGTCCATACTTAAAGCAACATGTGGACAACCTGATGCATTTCTGTTATGTCATCAAAACAGAGCACCCTGACTCAACAGCAGTAACAACAAAACAAAAAATAAAAGCCAAATTCCTTGGGTAATGCAGTGTGTGCCATGGCTTCCCTAACTGATAGCACTGGTGTTAGTATTGCTGCAATACTAACAAGTTTATATTTATTATTAATTCTGTTTTGTGGTTCTGCTCATTTGTCAGATACTATCCAGAACACAAACTGCTATTCAGCTGAAAACAGCAACAAAATTACTGTATAGCTTTCCACCTTCCTTTTAATTAATCAAAGAAAAGACTCTGGGTGGAACAGAGTTAATTCTGGCTAAGGGACAAAGACAAAACATTTAACTACCCTATTAGATAATCAAAAGGCACATGAAGCTGAGTGAAAGAAGTAGGGGAAGCTTCTCTGTAAGCACAGGGAAAACTTAAAATGGAAGTTAGCTGAAAAAGAGAGTTGTGTGGGCTGAGTCTAGCAGTAAAAAATTTGTAACTACACTTTGGGAGGAGTGGGGACTTCGGGGTTCTATTGCTAGGGTGAGATCTTCTGTGCTTAATACTTGGAGATCAGTCTTACCCAAAACCAAGTTCAGTCTGATATGAAAATGCTTTGGCTGTTCTTTGCTGTATAAATAAACTTGTAAGGAAGAAAGAAAACATGGTAGGAAATGAGAGAAAAAGACCCACTGCCACTTTCACAGGTGGAGAACCTGAGCCTTACTCTGAGATCCCACAGGCAGCAGGTATGGGGCATGAGTTCAGGGAGGTTGCAGGGTCCCAGAAAAACTGAATCACTTTCAAGGGCTTTCAAGGAGAGTTAAAGAGAGCTCAGAAATCCTCTTGGTTTATTCCAGACTAAGGTCTAGGAAAGTCTGTGAAAAAGCTTGTGTTTTCCCTAGTGGATTCAGAAGGATACCCAAAATATTTCTTTGTACAAATCCTGTTCATGGCACATAGAAGAAAGCATGCAATTAACTGTGAATAGCCAGCTGTTGGAAGTAAACCTGGAGAATAAGGATTTACAGGAGTGAATCACAGCCTACTCACTGCTTGTCTCCTGTCTTTTATGCCTGGGCCTTAATGTCAAAAATGTCATCAGACCACCTAACCTGAGCTCTGCCATCCAGCTATTCTTTTTGAGCTTGTAAATTCCATCTGATCAACCAGTTTTGTCCCATTGCTCTGATTTAGCTGCTAACTTCTTCAAAAGAACATCTTTCCTGCAGAGAAAAAACATACAAAGATTTCTCGTGCCAGTTTTTGAGTGCTCAGCTGCTCTGGGAACTTCTTTCCCTTTAGTAAAATTCAGTTAATCTTTTACACCTCTTAGGAGGGGCACATCCACACCTAACTCATGCATCTTAAGTGCTACAGATATTAACAATGGCTGACCCAGTCCTTTTCTACTAAGATCACCTTCCAATGCATTTTTTTTTCCTCAGTTCTGTAAAAAGATTCATGTTTTACCATTGTTACATGATTTGTGTGATTTATTGCTCACACCTGCACTATGAGACCTTCTCCATTTGCTCCAGGTGAAGCTGAGATGCTGTCTTAATTAGCCAGTTCACTGAAGAAGATAAAACCTGAAGGAAGAGGCTAACTTGAGGGTGGTTGTGTTTTTTCTTTGGGATTTTGTGGGAAGATGGTGCCCTTTTGATAAGGTATTGTTGAAGGTGTTTTCAGGATCCTGCTGGGGCAAGAGATGAGAAATCTGGAAGTTGGCTGAAGTGGTTATGTGCCTGAAGGTTGGGTATGTAAGTATATTGTAGTTCTGCCTGCTCTTAATGTCTGCTGATTTCTGGAAATGTTGAAGCTGTTTGGTTGAATGGCATGTATATGTATGTATGTATGTAAAAGTACTATGCCTTGGTTAATTGGTAGTGGTGAATTACAGCTAATTCATCAATAGTCCTGAGGAAAATCAGGTACTAGATCTTGCTATGGAATCCTTTTAGGGGGCTGGTTTGGGAGCTCTTTATTCTGTGTCAAAATAGTAATCAGCCAAACTGCAGCTATGGATGTAGGCTTCCTACCCAGCTGACTAGAGGAGATCTAGTTCACTTCTGTCCTTAAAACAGTAACTTCTGCAGAAGGTGTGGTACTTGCTTTAGATCACATTTACTGGAGGCTAATCCTCTTGCAGGAGATGTTGATGCCTGTAACAGGGCTCTAGGCAAGTGTGGCAGAGACTTGGAGCATTGTATTTTGTTTGTTTCTTAATGGGGAAGAGATTCTGTAACTAAAATCTATTTGTCTCCAGGTGCTCTTCATGGTCTACTTAATGCAAGCATTTTCTTGTTACATTACTGCCTGCCTCCCTGCACAGTTCCAAAATAATGATTAAAACCTGCAGTGACTCAAGGCTTTTCTCTGGGAAAAAAACCCCAACTAATTCTAGTAAAAATGTTTATACTAAGATTCTCTGAAGTAGTTCTATGTCTTAGTAAAGTGCAACTGTAGAGTAGATCATGTGCTTCACCCAAAACTGTGCAGGCTGTCATCCAGGATTGGATGTTTTGAATCCTCCTCTTAGGAGGGTGCATCAGTGTTTCTGGCAGGAAATGTTGGATTTTTAATAAAAGTAATGAATAAAATTGTTTATCTGCAAAGCACATGGCAGCAATGTTATAGGAAATTCTTGCTCTCCCACATCTTTTCTTCTCTGGGCCTGGGGTTTGTGACAGGAACTGCAGAAGTTTTATCCCGAGGTGTAAGCCTTACTTTCACTATACCTTGGTGCAGCTGCTGGATTTGTACTTCAATTATGATTGAAACCTTTGCTTGGAAGACAAAAGATGCTGGAATATGTACTATGAATTCTGACCTGGAGATTAGCACAGTCCCCTGTGTCATAAGCTATCCCCTGAATTTAGCAGGCTGAAACTTATTCTGCTTTCAGAGAAAGGACTGTAAAACAAATTAAGTTAAGCTTTAAAGGACATGATGCACAAAGAATGTATCAAACTTATTTTCAAAAAGGTAGAATTCATTTAGTGCAGACTGCTTAATTAGTGATGGACTTTTTAGTGATAGAAAGTCTGTAGTGTAATAGAGGTACAAATTTTGTATTTTGCGCTGTTAATTGTTTTTCTCTCTTGTATGTTAAATGACACTTTGCTTTCTTGTCAATGTGTCTCTGAATCAAGTATTCATAACCAACTAAACCATCAGTTTTATTGGCATGCTGGTTACAGTAGCAGCCAGAGGTTTTTGTTTAACTGAAATATGAGGACCCAAGTCTTGTACACAAGTTTTAGTTTAGGGAAACATAATAGCTGTTTCTCATATCAGTTCAATTTGAATTTTCAGAAAATTTATAGATGAAAGGTGGTATGTTAAGTAGTGGGTACAATACATGCATTTGCACTCCTCTGTAACCTTCAGAGCAGACAGTGGGTTGCTGTAAAGCAGAGCCAAATCCTGATGCACTGTTCTCTACAGGTGGTGATAAATGGAGTGTATTACTCAGCAGGGAGTGGGTCTTCTTCAAAGAGCTGAAGGATGATGCAGTGAGAGTGGAGGGGAATAAAGCTTTTTTTGTGTGTGTATGTGGTAGGGCAGCTTTTTAGTCTAGTACAAAGCAAGTGGCCTCAAAAAATAAATCAAAAATCTCAGCCTTATGCCAAATTTCAGGAAAATGCTGTGCTAGACTAAGTAGGAAAAGTGAGGTGTTGGAAGGGTGAGGTTGACTGAATGGAATGACTGTGTGAATAACACATTGTTTTGGTTTCTGACAAACACTGTTGTGTGAATAATGGAATTTCACTGGATGAAGACCTTCTTCAGCAGCCCAGCTTTGAGAAGCTGAGCAAACAGGTAAATGCTCAGCAACACCTGTAAACAAGAGTGCTGCATGAGGAAGGGAATGTGTGTGGGTGTGGCTGTTGGACCTGCAGAGGAAGCTTGGCAGATATTTGTGTGATCAAGAGGGGGCTTGCAGAGCTGCTGGGGGACATTTCCTCCCAGATATCTGTGAAGGATCACACTGCAGCTCTCCCCCCTTGTCCACACTGTGGGTCTGTACCTATTCTGGTTTATCTGCATGGCATCTGTGTAGCTGCTTCCATTTGATTGTCTTCATGCTCTTTCACAAAGAGGGAGGAATGGAAGTTTTTTTCCTTTCCAGTGGAATACTCCATGTTTTACCCTTAAAATATAGGTTAAAGCATTTTGAAATATTTTAAAGATCCTTCTCTAAGGAGTGTAAGGCACCAACTGGCATATGAAAAACTCACTGGTGGTGACCTACGAGGCCTGGCTGAACAGGGAGAAGACATAATCTGCAAAAGTATCTCCAAATGCAGTGTTGGCTCTTGGCTCAACAGTGAGTCTCTGTTCCAATGCACTTAGACAGCTCAAGCCCCAACATAATGATGACTTGCTGGTATCCACCCTGCTTCTTGTGGCTGCTAGGCTCAAATGAGTGTGCCCAAAGTGGCTGTGGAATTCTGGGTGCAAATTCTGCTCAGGCATATCCAGATATCCACTGTTAAACTCCAGTGTTTTAAAACTGTCCTCAGAGCTCACAAAAAAAAAAATCTCCTTAGGGTGCTATGTATTCCTGCAGGCATTCAGGCCATTCCAAAGAGAAGTGAAGCCTTGCAAGTCTGACTGGGACAATACAAACACCCACATTGGCTTTATTTACCACATTGCTTTGATGGTAAGAAATGTCCATTCTCTCTGTTCTTTGTGAATTCCAAGGTGCAGCATTGCTGTGTAGGATTATTTTTGTCTTGAACAGTCATTTTCATTGTAGGAGATGCTCCTGCCCATACTGAAAGCAAATGTGACAGTTGCCTGCAAGCTGTTGGAGCCCTTTGCAGGAGAGCTATTATGGATTTCTTTCCCTTTGTAAAAGGTGGTGTGTTAAGGATGCATCATGTATCTTGTCAGACAAAGACCATGAAGTGTCTCATGAGAGTTCTGCCCTGACCTGCTGAGCTGATGTGAAGGCTGGGCTGAAGAAAGATGAAAATAAGTAATTTTGCTCTGTAACATTTTTATTTTATTTTAAATCAGCCTGCTCTATTAATTTTCTTTCCTTGTTTTTTGAGTCTGTGCTATTCTTTTTCCTCATCTGGAATTACTTTTATGCAACATCAAGCTTCAGATTTATGGTTTAGACTTGTGTGTCTTTGGGACCCTTAAGATTTCTTGCATTTGATTGTGTTTTGAGATGCAAAAGCTGCTTAAATACAAGTGTGCTTCAGGGGTTTGATTAGAGCTGAGGCAGTGTGTGGTGCTGGCAGTGATGTTCGTGATCTGCCTGCCCTGATGGGGTGTTTGATATAGATTCTGTTGTAGTCCTCTGCTGGGGACTTCCCTTTTGTTCTTTTCATGCCCTAAAAATATGTTTGCCTTAAAATGTGTTTGCCTTGACTTTGAGAGCAGCTTTTGCTTGTTCATTTTTTAGTCTTTCATCTGTTTCACAAGTGATCTATTGTTATTGAGATACTCTGATGGCAGGGCCCTGGGGCAGGTGGTTTTCAGTGTGTGACAAAACCTTACTCGGTGTTTAGGGGAGTTATGTACTTTAAAAAAAGAGAGAATTTCAGGCCAGTGTGGTGCCTCTGTGGGAAGGAATAAGAGGAAGGGTCAGTGAAGTACTTTTTGGAAGGTGATCAGGAATTCTCTCCTAATACTTGGCAGCATTGAGTGCATGGAATTTTGCTGTGAAGGTCAGGGATGATGTTTAAAATACTTGGACCATTCCTGACAATGCAGCTCTGTGTCTGAGGAGAGATGACCACCACTGGAACAGTCTGGATGTGCCTGGGTGCAGCACTGGGTCCTGCCCAATTTGCCTCAGGAGGGTGTGCAGGCAGGGGGGACAGATCCCTTCCCAGGTACTTCCAACTCTTTTTGTGTTGGCTTGCTTCAAACCTGAAGGGATTCAGTACAGGGCATATTCAGGGGTTGTGTGGGTGTGCTCCCCACATTTAATTGACTTTAAGACTCATGGTCTGGGTGTTCAGTACAAGGTTGCAATGGGAACTTCTGAGTCTGGGCTGAGGGAATTCTGGTAGAATTTTCTCACACTGACTGCCTTAGTTTTGATGAAGTTGCTTGTTGGCTTTAATTGCAATAGAATTAAATGTTGTCAGCTGTGCTTTGATCCTGTTTGAGTGGGTTTGTTACAGATGTTCAACAACACAGTACCAGTATCTTGCTTGCAGTCTTGCTTCTGCTGTTCCCTAATTGGTCTCAATCATATCACTGAATAGAGGATTATTTTTTCCTTTTGCCTCCTGAAGTGACTGGAAACACCTGCTCAAGTCTATTTAGCACTACAGGTAGAACTTGAGGGGAAAAAAGCAAACCCTTTCATTTTTTTTCTAGCCTTCAGTATGAGAAATTGGCCAATGGACTATGTTCTGAAAAGCCCATTTTTCTTTCCTTATTTTAACCTACCTCATAGGGAATTTAGGAACTTGTCTCTTGTGAGCTGAGCAATGTGACTCAACATTAAGCAACTTAGAAAACATTGTGTTTCAGCCTAGCCTACAGTGAGTAGACGACTGATGGGGCTTCTTAATCTTTAAGAAAGCAATTGTCATGAGAGGTAGCCCTTGCTACTTGGCCAGGGGATTTGTCTTTACTTGTTTTCATCAAAACACTCAGACTTTCTGAATAATGTCCTGAAGGGAAATGGTTCTTGGCAAAGGAGTTCTTAATTACATTCTATTTCAAATTTATTTTACATTCTGATCTTTAGCAAGCAAGTGTAATGGGTTACTTCTGAGAAACTGGCATTGTGGCCTGCCCCCTGGGGACTTCTGGGGCGGCACAGAGAATTACAGCTGCTATTAAACTTCTTGCAGTAATCACAAATTGAAAACACAAGAAGCCAGGAAAAGTGTCTTGCAATTATCTTTGAGTCACAAACTTGCAGCAATGCTTAATTCACCTCTAAATTAGAAAGGAGATGTTCTAGTGCTGAGAAACATGCCTGCATATTTTAGTGACATGATGAATTGCTTAGATGCTTTCAATATGCTGTCATTTAGTGTTGACGTTATCTGCATACAGTATTTTAGTTAGTACAAACAAAAATTAGGTAGCAACGGTGAAGTCTTCAACAAGTATGAATCAGTATCTGTTTATATACCTTACTAGAGTCACATGGGAAATAGTGTAGGGAATACTTGATAACCTCTGAAAGAGGATAAAAAAGTCCTTCAGTTTGTGTATATGTATTAATAAGACTGGTGGTGGTGCAAAATGTAAATAATGGATGTAGTACCTTGTCTTGAGCAGCTCCTTTCTTGCTCTGCTGGTGGGAATACTTTTTTCTGGCAGCTGGATAATAACATTACTGTTGTGCCTTCCCCCTTTGAATGCTGCAGCTATGCCATGGAAAACAGCTGGTATTCCAGATGCAGCTGTGGTTCTGGAAATCACCATCGTTTTCCTTGTAGAAGGTCAGCTGGGGCCAGAGGGGGAGCTTGAGTTTTCTGGCAGGGGTCACCTGGGCTGTTCCTAGAAAAATCTCTTTGCTTGGCAGGGGGTGGTGCACCTCAGGCTCCTCTCTGGGAAATGCCTTGTGGTAACAGTGGCTGGTGAGGGGCAGAGCTTTGGCTTTGGCTCCAGCTCTTTCCAGGCACCAGCTCCTGCTGTGTCAGCAGCAGAGCTCCTCTGGGGTGCTGGGCTCAGCCTGGAAGCTTCAGAGCTTGGAGGGATCTCTGCCTGTCAGCTGGAAGGTGCTGTTGGATGAGAAGGACAGCCCTGCTCCTGGCAAATGCCCCTAAGGCTGAGCACACCCTCCCAACAAGCTGGGCATGATGACATTTGGAGAATAACTCCAAAGCCTGACTACCAGCAGCTCTGCTTTTGCCTAAAGTGATGTGAAGCCATCATGCCTGATGGGAGAGTTTCCTGCTCTTGTTTCTCTAGAAAAACCACTTCCTGCTGGCCTTGGATTGTCACTGTTTAATTTCTGCTACATGTATGATGAAAGCTTCCCAAACAGCTTTTACATGTTGATGAAAGCTTCCCAAGCAGAAAATGGCTTCTGACATTGAAAAGCATACAACTCCCTTGTTTTCCCTCTGTGACACGTCTGAAGCTGTGCTGCCAGACTGTGCTCTGTCCCTGCATGAAACTAAGTTTTTGAGTGACCTTCCTCTGAATTTGGTCAACCCTGTGAATTGCTGGCACCAAAAGAAAATTCCTGTTGTTTGCAATAAGCACAATGTTTATACTTATGTGGTGGTCAGGGACATTTTAATAAAAACTTGCCTTGGAAATCACTGCTGAATTAGGCAAATTTGTGCATTTGCTGACAACTGTAGTGCAGAATCATTAATGCCTTTTGTGAGTTACTTCTTTAGAGTATGGGATTTACTTCTCAAGAAAAAAAATTAGGAATAATAGTAATTACCAATTCCCGGGGCAACATCTAATTTCAAGCCTGAATTTCAATGTACAAAACAATACCTGTCTAGAAATAAATCTTTAGATGTACTCTGGGAGGACTCTGCCTATTAGAGCAATTTAAAATATAAGAAATAATAATTAATGCTTTCATCCTTTTAGTAAAACTCTGCATGCCCATTAACTAATTACCCTCCTGCCTGCTGATATTAAACTTAATGCTGAAACATTGAATTCATATCCACAGCTACCATTTTGGTCTAGAAATAATTGTAATTGTGCACACATAAAATTGTAAAGCACCTGCATTTTTCCATGCAGGACTGAGATTTAATTGTTAATTGAGTACATATAAATAAGTGACTTGGGGTAAATAACTCTGAAAACCTTGACTAAAGTATAGTACAGTATAATTCTTCTACAAAACAAATATTTTCATGCCCTCAGTGTTCTAGGTCAAGCTTGTGACATTTGATGCTTTTATTTGCTCTCTCTAATTTGACCATTTTGCAGGCAAAATTTTAGACTTTATTTTTCTGCTAGAATTTTTCTACTGATAGAAAAATTCTGAGGTAAGCTCTGCTGATCCCAGAGCAGCTTGGGGTTCTTTTCTATTGCTCTCTGATACCTAATAAGCCATGAATTTCCCTCCTGAAGTTTTTCCACAGCTCAGTTGCTTGTATCCTCCTCCTTCTGGGTAGATTCCAGAGTCATCCACCTGAATGCTCCATAGCAAGTTTTTACAACCCCAAGATGCACTCTGAAGTCTCCTGCCCTTCTTGAGACAAGAACCCCTTCAGTTTGCAGGAATTCCTAGGGAGAGTTGGCTCATCCTTGTGGGTTTCAAATGAGGACTCTGGGCTGCTGAGTTTCCTTTGTCTGGAGGAAAACTGTGGGCTCCTGGGGGTGCTCTGGCTCTCCCTGATGATGTGACCAGGCTGCTCTGATCCCAGGCAGTCTGTGCTCCTCTGGGCCTGTGATTGCACAGCCTGGCAGCCTTGGATCCAGAGGGGCTGTTGTATGGAAGGGAGGCCAGGACTGGTGGTGTCTGCATGTAGAATTCCACTCCATGAGATCTCTCAGCTGTCTGAGCAGTAGGGCTCTGCAGGTGACCAGTGAAGAGAAAGGACAGTGGCTTTTTTTTTGGCTTCATTGCTCCCTTTTTGCTTCACTGAAATCCCCCAAATGTGGAGCCCCTTAGCTTTTAACACAAAATGTCACGGGAAAGGAATCTTCTTTCTTGAAGCTCATCTGTAGTGTCAACTTGTAAGGTGGCATTATTTTTGTTTGTGTTACAGGACTTTTCAGATGGAAAAACTTAAGTTAATTTCTCTGAGCTGCATTGGCTCTGTCTGCCCTGATCAATAATGGCAGTTTTAAGGGTCCCTCTGGCATTGCATCCTGAGTCTAACAAAGGTCTAAGTGAATCCTTAGGGAAGAGGAATTAATTGCCTTGAGTGTCCCCCTGTCCTCTGTTTCTCAGCCCAGAGAATTTCCTGAACTGGGAATGATTTCTTTGTATATTAATCAGTAAAATCCTCTTGACATAATTTCTAGGGACACTTGGTAACTCCAACATACTTTTCCCAAGAAGGAATACCTTGCACCCTAAACCTGAACAGTCCTTAGCTTGCTAGGTCAATTAATTTGTTTATTAAATATAGTTTTTAAAAAATCCTTATCCTGTCACAAAAAAAACCTACAGAGTTGGAAGCTAGATAGAGCATCCAAGTCCTGAGGCCATTATTTCTGCAAAGGTAGTAGCCTGCTAATGTGGCTATTGAGTAAAACTGTGGTAGGAAAGTTTTTTTTTTTCATTGTGGAATATCCTGGGAGTCTGTAGAGCAGAGGTCATAGAGGTTGAGCTTCTTCCCAGGTTCTTTCCATTTTCCTGACATAAAACTCTTTAACTGGAGCTGTCAGACACAGACAGATAAGTAAGGTTGTGGTCAGGCTTTGGGCTGGGTTTGGGAGAGCACATCCCCATTCCCCAGGCAGGAGACACAGGGAATGACATATGTTTGCACAGAGAGTACTGAAAAAACCAAAAGTGATACTGATACAAGGTGTTTTTTGATTAAAACATGTCGGTTTTGAAGGTAAAGAAACTGTCTGGGGAAAAATTGAGTTTGGTCTGGTACAGCAGAATCTCCTAAAATAGGAACAAGAAGTCTATCTTGCTGTGTGAGCTGACAAAAAGTGCTTGTGTCAAGTCAGTGCTGTGCAGTGCTCTATCACTCCTGGAGACATCTGTATCTTGCTCTTTAGGATTTGCCTGTTTCTGTGATGACTGGCACTGCTCTCTCAGCACATTGAGGAACCTGCATTTGGCTCTGCTGCTGCAGGAGTTCTTGTTCCTGTGTCCTGCAGCCCAGTGATTTCTACTTTGCACATTCTGTGTGCTTGCTTTCCAGCTTCCAAGGCCTCCATCTGCTCCCTTGTTTTGCTCCTCCTGCTCACCCAGCTGCTGTCTGCCTCCCCAGGAGGCTGCTGGGTTCCTGCCCCAGCCCAGAAAGAACCACAGGAGTGTCCTGGACCACTGAGCTCTCCCTCCATTCTTCTCCTCTTCTGTGAGAGCAGCAGCTCACTGCAGAAATCTGCACAGTTTTTTAGTATCACCTCACAAGGTAGGCAAGCACACTTCCCTCCCCCAGGAGGAATAAGCAGAACATGCTTGAGTCAGTGCTCCAGGGCTCCTTAGCTCTGTTTTGGTCCCACTCAGCAGGGTAGCTCACTGTAGGAACAGACAGTTCTTTCCTTGAACTGCTGGTGGGATTCTGAGGAAAGCTAAAATGTTGAAGAAATGTAAAACCTTGCTTTTAAGTTATTTCTGTTAGTTCTTTTCCTATTTAATAGGAGAAAAATATTTCTTCTGTTCTCCATCCTTAGTAAAATTGCTATTGGGGCAGAGAATTGTGGACCATGTCTGAATATTTGCTTTCTTCCTGAGTGAGAGCACTTTTTGATGCTTATAGAATGTCTGGTTATTTTGGTGCTTTGGCTTTTCTTCTGAGTGGCAGAGCAGAATTGTCATCAGAAACACTAGGTTGAGGATATGTGTAACCTGATGGGAATGACAAGTAACAGGCCACTTCAGGTGGAGCCTGATTGTCTAAAACCCCTTAAATCAAAGTAGAGAAAATAAGTGGGGAGCTTTTTCTTTTAATCTTCTATCTTGGAGACATAAATATTCAGAAATATTTTTTTTTCTGTTAAATACTAATTGTTTCTAGGCCCAGCAGAGGGATTGAGTTTCTAATCTGGTTTACTTCTGATTACTCTGAAGTGTTCTGATTCCAAGGAAGACCTAGGTGGTTCTTACACTTTATTATCTAGCACTGTTATTAAATGTTTTCTTGTTGGCTTTTGGACTGAGTTTCTATGGGTTTCAAACAGGAAACTCTTTGGTAAAAACAGGAGATGCATTATGTTTGTAACAGTGTCTTGATGTACATTTAGTACTCTAATAATGTGAAAATAAATAAGAACTTCTTAAACATAGTTTCTATTTATAAATAAATATTGAAGCCTATTGGTTTCCATGTTGCTGTGGAATCACCCTTTAGTTGTAATTTAATATAACTTTGGGCTGCTTCTGTAATAGGGCAATATTTCCTGCTGTGTTTTGGAGCTTCCTCCAGACCCACCAAGGTCTGAGCCAAGCTAAAGTAGGTGTGTACATTTTGATGGAGCTTCCATGATGAGGATTTGGAAATGCCCTTATGTTGAGAAGAAGCACCCAGGATTTGAACCAAGCTCTTGTGATCCCTTCAGCAATCCTTTGTCATCAGGAAAATTCCCTGCTTCTTAGTGACAGAATCAGTTACATTTTTCCTATGAAACCCACTTTTTTCACTTAGCTGACTTGCCTCTGTGTTCTGTGTGGTAGCTTGGTTTAGTCAGAGACCTTTTCCTTCCAGCTGAGAATGGACTAATCAGTTGTCAGCTGCTGCCATGCTTGTTTTCACTCAACTTGAGGTGAAGAAGCTGCCTCTGGAGTTGATGGGTTTTCCTGTGTGTGTAAATCCAGAGTACAGAATTTTAATGCAGGCCTTGGGCTTTGACTGGCAAGAAATAAATTGGGAAGGGAGATTGTGGTTTCTTCTGGAGTTGTGAGGATGGCCATGGGGACTGCTGGACTCTGCCACCTGATAGCACAGAGGCTCTGCTGCAGGTGTTGCCTTATGGCTGAGCTTGTTTGGTTTTGCTCATTAGTCACAGTTTAAGTGAGATGCTTGGGATGCAACACAGTGGGAATGGAGAGGAGATGAAGTGCTGCTCAAATTGATTTTGAAGACAACTGCAAGCATCTCTTCTCCCTGCTCCTCTTTTTCCCTCCCCCCCATTTCTTACTCCCCTGAAAACAGAATTATTTGTGGAGAGATGTTTGAGTTTGCAATGAGTGGGGAGGAAATGCCTTAGCAGGGAGACTCAGTAAAAGTTGATGTTGAATCCATTTTAGGTGGTATTATATCAGTTGCTGAAATAAAGGAAAAGACAAAAAAGTTAAGGAATAAGAGAAACCAGCAGTGCATCAGTTTCTCTCTGAGCTGTGTGGAGAATTGCTATTGTCTTGTGGGATAATGCACTGCCCTGTCCAAGAGAGATTTGTGAGGCTCAGTAGCTGTCACTTTTTCCTGACAAACTGTGGGAAGGAGAAGTTATTATCTGCCACTCAAACCCTGGACTGTGTTCTAGTCACAGCCATGCTCATGGGGAGAAAACTCAGATTTCTTTTTTTTTTTTTTAATTATTTTTTTTTTTTTGTGTGTGTGTGTAAAATGTACCCCTCCTGAATTGCTATATCCATCATGAGCTGGGATAAGGCAGTATTACTAAAAAGAAATTTATTTTGTAAGATGGAATAATTAAATCACCAGATTTGAAGCACTGTCATTTTTCTTTGTGGGCAAATTAATCATGAAGCTCGAAATAAATATTTTAAAACAATTTTATTAATCAAATATTATCAAAACAAGTATTTTTAATGCTGCTTCATTTAAATATATTGTTTTCAAAGATTTTCTTTCATCAAAAACCCGAAAATAGTTAATGAGAAACTCTGCTCTGCCTGTATGAAGTTTGATGGGTTGGTGAAGGAGGCAATCAGCCCCTGGGGATTTGATTCTATACAGAAATGGATATCTTGCATTCTCTGCTATTATTTATGATTTAATTAGTAGGCAGAAAAGGCTTTTTCTCCCTCCAGATCCCCTCACCCTGCCCCAGTTTTTCACTGATTATGCAAGTCAGAATCTGAGAAAACAAGTTGTCTAGGTGATGTGCAGTATAACAGATTTACAAACTTATTCAGGTCCATCAATAATGACTTTTCTAAGGCTTTAGAGTTCCTTCATAATAGGGTTGGAAAACATAATTCTGTGCTTTCCCTGACTGAAGTAATAATTGTCCTGGCTGCTCTGCCTGCTAAAGTTAATTTCTTCCCTGGTGTTAGTGGCAGCAGGGAAGACAACAGGCAGAGACTAATGCCTTTAGAATGTGCTTCAGGCTGGGACTGTGAGGAGCAGTGTGGGCTCAAGGATTTGGGTTTTACTGGAAAAAAATTGATTGGTCCTGCTGCATTTGATGTTTGGGGAACAATCAGAGAAACCTGAGTGTGTGCAGATGTTTGATCAGCATTGTGTGTTCCCTGATTTCACCAAAAGCAGCTCTAATGCTAGGTACAGATGCAGCCCATCATGGGCATTGTGCTTGGCCTTAAAAGAGCAGGAATTGTGTACTCTGGTATCGTGCTGAATGAAGGCCCAGGTGAGTGGGTGGACAAATAGCTGCCCAAATCAGACTGCTGGGCACAGGCAGGGACAAAATGTACAGCAAAAGAGTGACTGAGGCAGCCTGAGCTGCACCACTGCTCCTCTTGCTCTACATGCACTGCTGGCTTGCTGAGGGATGCAGTTCTGCCCCTTAGACAGAAAAGATGTAATTTTTGCAATGGCTTGCCAATTGCACACACAAGCTCTGTGTGGGATGGTGTGATTCTCTTAAATAATCTTTGTAGGGTGTTGCCCCATAGTTCTGGCTTCTCTAGACCTTCTAAGGTGAAAAATGGCTTTGCAGACTGGCAGATTTACCAATTCTATCTGTACCAATTCCTTTCCTCTTGGCTTAGCTGGGACTGCATCTCCAGGCCTGCAGGAGGATTCTTTTGCTTCCTGAAAAAGGGGAAGGGGGAAAATAACCAAGCAGTCACTTGTTTGCAGAGAGGAGCCTGTAGTAGCTTCCAGCCTGCTGTTTCTGTATGCACATACATCAGCAGAAATTGTCATAGAGGATAAAAATAACTGGAGTAGAAATTAGGAAAAACTGTACAAAACATAATTATCACCCTTATCCTGCAAACTCTCCTGAGCTTGTGAAATGGCCTCTGAGTTAGTCAGCACAGCTCACTTCCTTAGCTGTCCTAGATGTTATTGTTCTTTAAATTTCAACCAAAATGTCAGAAAATTACTTCTTCCTGTGACTTCTGGAGCTCCTGCCTCTGATCATGTGAGCAGCTTGCAGTGCTGAAGGCAAGAAATTAAGCAGCATTTCTGGATGCCTAGTGAGCACCTCATGGAATATTGCAGTGATGACAGAGCCAAATGAAAATAATATTCTAAAATAAGTGATTGATGTGTGAGACTGTGCTGAAACAACATCAGGAAGACACAGATGCTGGGATAACAAAACCCACAGTTAGTGGGTGGGAGAGTAAAAAAGAGGACTGGAAGGGTACAAAAGAACAGAAATTTCTTAGTAGAAGAAAAAAAGATAACTGATGGTGATAAAGAAAAAAAAATTGATGGTGATACACAAGGTGAAGGGGGAAAAAAGGACAAGATGATTTGCAAATGCAACAAAAGTAACATTAAGAATCTGCTACTCCCTGGAAATGAAACGTGTCTTTTAGACATTAAGGATGTAAAAAGAAAGCAGAAGGAAGCAGAGTGAGAAAAGAGTGAATTAAGTGCTATAAAGTATTGGTATAAAATGGTTTAATCCTTAGTTATAAATATTCAAGAGTCCATAGGGTCATAAAGACTAGCAAGAAGTGTTTCTCTATGAAATTCAGATGTGCCTCAACTGACTTACTTTAGCAGGTCAAAAGCTATTCACTTCTGTGGCATTAACGAGTGGAAGCTGGAGTTTGATCTTCATCAGGTTGAAATTGATGTGTCTTGTAGAAGAGATGAGCAGAACAGCTGGTGCTTTACAGTATCCTGATATTTCTGGAATGGAGATATTTAATCACATTTGCCTGCAAGTTCCTGGGACACTTCCAGCATGAAAAGGAGTGAGGATCCACCTTAGAAGCAGATCTGGATGTGCAGGGAAAAAAATGGGTCACAGAAATGTGACTTGGGCACAGATTGATACCTAGAAAAGGATGTCATGTAGAGGTCTCCAAGTGCACAGAGTAATCTGGCTGTAGAGAACTCGAGTCCTCTGCTGGAAGAAGTGAAAAGCATGAACTTGTTAGAATATGTCTGTTGAGTTTGACCCCTGTAAGGTTCATTTACAGTAGTGGGGACTGAACACTCTGCTACCTGTAATCTCAAATAGTTGAGTGGGTCACTTTATTCTGGCTAGTCTGAAGATTAAGGATTGCTCTGAAAAAAGTGACAATTCAGCTTGTAACTGGATGGCATATTTTGGCAGAAAAAACCCAGAATCTCTTTTGTCAGAGCTGACAAGTGCATTTTTCTACAAAAATGTAGGGAAACATGGCAAATTGTTTTCCAGATCCTATCAGTAGCTCAGCTGGATTATAGAAAAGCTTTGCAAAAGATGTGTAAAAAACTCAAATCATGTAAAGGAAAGGAGAATTTTTTTGTCATAATTTTTAGTAGGTCATTGGGCTGACTTAAGTTTGTAGGCAGTGGAAAATGCCACTTTGACTCTGGTAGAATTTGAATCAATTCAAGTGACTAGGTACCTTTAAAACATCAAGCACATGACAAATCAGAGTATTGGCAAAAGACCTGAAGAATTTACTGAAGCTTTTTTTGAACCAAGGTGGCATGTAATCTTTTGGCTTAAATTCAATCTTGGGATGATTGCAGTAGATGTCACCTACACATAAGAAAAAGGAAATATTGGTAATTTTACTAGGAGATTCTTTAAATTTTGGTTACTTATGTTCTGCCACTAACTTTTTTATACTGCACTTTAAGTCTGAGACACCATTACTGGAGTCTTGGGTTCTATTTCTTCCTCTCATGAGGAATAAGGTTAATTATCCCAGTTGCATTGAAAAGAGCCCCTTAAATTGGTTGGTGTGGCAAACCATGCCTTTGTGCAAATTCTTGAGATAATGCCTGTATGCCAGATTTTAGAGTCAAGAATCTGAAAATTGCTGTTTGTATATCTTTGGTCATGGTCAGGTGAAATTTGGGAATGCCTGAGGTTTTTAGGAGATACTGATATAACTTTCAAAGTGCTCCTGGTATGCTGGGGGAAAAGGCTGCTGTTTGGCTTGACAAAAGAGCTGAAAGATGTTAATTTGAGGGCTAAGTCTTGCAAGTATTTTTTTTTTGTCTGAAATTGATTAATTAAAATGCCTTGCAAAAATATAAATATTAGCTTTGGAGGATATTTGGAAACTATTTTTTCTGCCTGGGGTTTAGTTGTGAATTTTTTCTCACTTTTCCAAAAATATTCTTTCTCTTAATTATTAGGATTTAAAAAAGGAGAAATCAAACACAAAACACATGCTGCTGATATTGCAAGGAGTGAGCTGGATCTATTTAAATGTCATGGAGACTCTTTCTGTCGTCAAAGCACAAAACATTTGGGCAAATAAATCACACTAACTTAGCTCAACAAGCTGTGCTGACATGGCACTGGGGCTGACACAAAGGAGGGTTTGTGAAGGCCATAAACATCAGTCTACCTGTGCCAGCCTCTGTGAACTCTCTCTGCTCTGAGATTGCTTTTCCACCCCTAAGACTTGGGGAAAGCTTAAAATCTATTTTGACTGGGAGTCACAACAGAGCAGTTAGGAGTAACTAACCCCTCCTTTTCTTGTGAAACTCTTGCAGCCCATCACTGAATAATCACACCTTTAGGGGAAGGGAGTTGCCATCTTGCTGCCTGAGGTGGGATGTCCTGTGTGAGCTTTCTGATGCTGTCTGGCCATTGCCTTGGGAATGCTGCTTTAGCTGGAGCAGTTCAGCTGTGTTCACATAACTGCTGCAAGCTTTTATCCTCTGGATGTTGCCACAATTTTTTCACCTTTCTTGGATTTAACAAATCACCTCATTTAAATGTTTCATTTGGGAGCTTTGTCATGTGGCAATGACACACTTCTGTGGCTTTATGGAGGAGAAATGCCATGTAGAAGAGAGCCACAGTGTCAACAACACCACCAAATGAAACCATAATCAGTATCCCATAATTACAGTACTTCTTCATCCTAGCAATGATTGTGTTGTATCCCAGAACCTCAGGAAATGAAGTTTTCAATAATTCATTCTGGTTTTGGGCTCCCTTTGGAGATGATAAAGCAGTTTCTGATTGCTGTGTGTGTTGATGGGATGGTTTCAGGTAGGGGCCTGCTCATCTCCAGTCAGCTGCTGTCAGAGGGGCCATGACTGCTTGAGGGTAATAACCTGCTCTATGATCCTGCCCTGTTCTTGTAGCTGGTGGTATTTAGTCTTTTCCTGCTCCACTTCTGACTCCATGGCCACTGTCCCACTGTCCACCCCACCACTTCTCCCACCCCATCTCTCAGTGCAGTCCAATTCCCTTCCTGCAGCAAAGTGATACTGAAGGAATTTCCAAGGACTTTCTGCAGTTTTATTTTTGAGTTCTTTCTTTTTAGACTGATAATAATTCCTTTTTACTTTGGACCTATGCTTCTGCTTTCCAGTGTGTGGTTTGATAGTTGTCCTGATTAGGAAAAGAAATGCAAACCCCACAAACAAAAGCAATGGCTGGTGTTCTCCATTTGCTATCTCTTTTGCCTGGGATGTTTCTACTCAGAGATGTTATCTAAAAGGGACTCTTTGTTACATCATCCAAGCTGATCCAATTTCTCCTTGACTAGCTCAAGTCTGATTTTTCTCTGCTGCTTCTTCCACTATCACACTTTTATAAAGGGGGAAAGTACAGGGTCCATGGAGAATATGAAAAATAAAATTTGAGAAATTGCTCTGCATATTATTTCATCCTCATCTTTTGTTCTCTGAGTAGAAAAAGCTTTTCCCTGCCTCTTATATGTGGATATAAGAGCATGAAAATAAGTGCAGGTACTTGATGTCAATTATAGTCATACTATTTAAATGCAAATTCTGTTTTTGTCAGGCTGATCCAATAAGATGAATAAAGGGCATTTATGTAAATAAGCATATTATAATAAGACAATGAAGTACTTGTAATTTTGGTTGTTAGCATTTTCCTTTCTCCCAGAGGATGAGTTGACGAGGTTTTTAGGAACACAGGTGAGGGATGGGAGTGGCACTTGACATTCAGTGTTTGGGATAAAATTGCATTGAGGCTGCAGGCTGAAACAAATCAGGTTCATTAGAAGCCCAGCAAAAGAAATGGCATGCAATTTCTCATTAGCAGGATGCAAATAGGAAAACTGTAGGGAAGCAATCTAATGTCAGCCTTCAGAGACATGAAGCAGATGATTTTTAGAGTATAATAAAACTTTACTTTTTTTAGAGATGGGAGGTTTTTTCCCCTCTTTGGACATTTTTATTAATATACCCTCTAACAGACATATGAATCAAATCATTCTTATACAAATTACCTGTGTATGCCAAGCAAACTACTTTCATACTGGATGATAAAACTAGTTTTAGCATAATTGCACTGCTAATGAAATATCAAGAAACTTCAAATGTTGAGGTCTGCTTCATTTGGACATAGCCCCAAGCTCCCTCTGTAGTCAACAGAGACCAAGTGACACCTCCAGACAGACTCAGAGTGGAACAAATTTCTCTCAAGATGTGTTTTCTATTTCCATAGATTATGGAAAGACTCTGGATTAGTTAGTTAATTTAGATAACCATCAAATTAACACAGGGAGAGGAATTGAATCCTAAAGGGCTTTGTAGCAGTTCTTGCTGCTGTGAGAGTCAGCATGCACAGGGCTGGGTTATGTGAGCTTCCAGTGGTGGCAGTCTGGGATTCAGTTCTGTTATGGTGGAATTCCCTCTGAAACTAGTAACTAGGGATCTGTTCAGCACAAATAAGGCAATTCTATCCTTTTATCTAAGGGTAAATCAAGGCAGCAGATTGACTGTTTGCACCCTGTGAAATACTAGATTTAACACACTAAAAGGAGTCACTGATGTCATCTTTCATTGTACCCCAAGGTATATCACCTAATCCACCATGCAGTACTTTAAGTTTGCACTTAGCTTTTTTCAAAAGCTTCTATTGACCTTCTATAGGTATTCAGTACATAAATGACCAAATATGGCCAAATGAATGACTTATATTATGACCAAATTCTTTTGTTCTACCTGCCTTATAGGAAGAGTTTCCTTTATGTTAGGACTATGATGCTTCAAAGGCACGGGTGTCTAGGACTGCTTTGCTCTCTTTAAAGCAGAAAATTGGCTCCAGGAGTTCTGTCTGGACATACAAGGCACTACACTGGGTTAAAAAAATGTCCATTCATTTTGGGAACTGATGAATTTGATGTAATTTTCACTGGTAGATTTGGATGTATCATGTGCCTGTAAAACCTCTTTCCCATCTCATTTGCTTAGTAGGTAAAGGCCAGTTTAAAAAAAAATCTGTACATAGAATGAGAACATAATGTAGCTTTCTTTCCAACCCCTTAAAGAAAATTCTGAGAACTGAATAAGCCTTAAAGTTCTGAAACTTTTTTCTACTTTGTTCTGAAAAGAACTGTCTGATAGAATTTGCTACAGAAGTAGCAAGTAAATTTTACCATATTTCAGTTATAGAAGCATGCTGATGGCTCAGTAGAGCTACAAAAGGGAAGTAATTTCTTCTAAACTACACAGAGATTTAGAATAATTGTTACACTGTCCTATTGTGTTACATTCTATCTGCATCTTCTGTGATGGTATGCTGAATAAATAACTTCTGGAAAATAATCCATCTGGCAGTTCTGGCTCCCTTTATCTCTTCTTGGAACATCTACTGCTATGTTATAACTTTTTCAAGCTAATTACCAGAATTGTGCCATGAATGTTTATAGATAATTGAGAGTCTCTGTTGTAGACACAGGGGTATTCTAGTTTTGTCATCTTCATTATATTTGAAATGTGACAGGGAAGCCACAATTGTAGGAAAGAGTGTGCTATAAGAACATGTCAGGAAGATGACCATGGCTACTCTCTTGGAACCAGTGGATAAAGGGAACCCAAGAGTGCTTTGAGGGAGCTTTTTTCTGATGTTCACCAGCTGCTTCTCACAGGTGACCTAGAAATGGAATCATTCCTCAGAGGACAGTGACAATGTTCTCACTGGACAAAAATGTCATCTAATGATTTGAAATTCCTGGCTTTCCAAAGGCTTGTCTTTACCACAAGTTGCTTCCTAGAATGTGTCACCTTGCTGTTTATGAATCTAACTTTGATCTAAAACCATGATCTACTATTGAAACTATGAATCTACCTTGATCTAAAACCATGAATCTAACTTTGATCTAAGCCTTTGATCTACTATTAGGGAAAGTTCTTGGACCCACGTTAGGAAGTTTTATTTCTTGTATGACTTCACTCTAAGGTAAAAGTGGACAGTAAGAGGAAATCAGGATTTCATTGCTTGTTTCAAACTGTCATGTTGATCCCTCTTCCAAGGGTGGGATTTGTGCCTTCAGGATTTAAAATCCACAATGCTCCTAGCAGCTGGGCAGAGAGAAGCTGAAGGAAAGATGAGTCTGCCTTCAAGGCTCTTTAAAGATTTGTTTGTGAGGTTTAAAACCATGCTTTACCCCAGTGAAAATCAATAGTATTGACTAGGGGGAGACAGAGTATCCTAAAAGACTTAAGGAACTGGTGGGGGGATGGGTGGAAGAAACAAATTTGGGAGCTGTGATGGAGCTGTGAAGCAGGATGGTGTGCTTTCAACCAATATTACCTTCTTTCCTCTCTCTGCTTAAGTGTCTCCTATGAACTTCCCCTACTTAAAAGCAAAAGGCTTCTATGTATCAATGTGTTACAGCTACCAAAAGAATACTGACTATATTAAAAAGCTTCCAATCCAGTTGGAAGCTGTGTTAAGCCAAGGCTTAAAGCAAAAGGTGCCCAACCTTCCCATAGAGTCTTTGAGGTGGGCAAAAGTCTAAAGCACTGTGCAAGTGGATGAACTGCAGAGCTGCCAGCCCTCCTGAAGATGACTGTGATAAGAGCATGGAATAATCTATCAGGGCTGTTTTCCTGCAGCTGAGACCTCTCTGTCATATAGCTTCTGTATTTACTGTTGGAAATCTGTTCCAGCACAGTAGTTGACTGCACATTAATTTCCTAAAAGGTTTTTATGGATTGTAAGCTTTGTTTTGGTTATTTTTCTTTCTGAATCTTTTTACTATGCAGTTTTGACTCATGGGCCCCACTACTCATTTTATTGACAGTAGTAAGCCTACTAGAGAGGATTTGGAAGGAGGTATTTTTAATACTTGGCCTGTGATGTACACATTAATAATTTGAGATAGCTGGAGCTTGGCGATCAAAATCACCACCCTTTGGAAAAGTTTTGACAGAAAGGCTCATGCTTTTCTTACAAAGATTAATTCTAATAAAGCCAGGAGATGAAATGAGGACCCTTAAGAGAATTGTGTTTCAGTGGAGGCCAAATTAATTGTGAGCGTATTAGAAGAGGAGGTATGAGTTGTGATATTAAAAACAGAATAAATGATGGTTAACTACTCAAACTCTGCAACTTCCTTACTCTGTAGCACGTAAGGGAGATTTTTTCCTCAATGATTCAAACTCAACTCATCCCTACCAGTGGTCTTGGAGCAACTGCCACCTCCACAGCTGGCAGGACTTTCAGTCAGGGCTGAGTAGAGCAAAGAGAGCTAATTTACCACAAACCCCTGGTAGCCACTGTATTGTTCAGGACTAGGAAAACTTTCAGTGAGCATCAGAGTGTTGTAAATGGAAAGGAGGGATGATCTGCAGGTGGCAGATAACAAATGCATGGTGAGGGTAGCCTGCCAAATTGCTTCTCTGGCAATGGTGAGAGGATGTCCATGTGCTGGTGACAGGCTGCAGAGGAAACATTAGCCTGCTGCTTCCCATTCTGGGTCCAGGTCAGCTGGAGTTAGCCTCGGGTTCCCTGCATCAGTGTACCTTTTATTTGGAAGCCCCATCTCTCTTGTGGGGCTTTCACTACTCATTTTCATGATGTTCTGATTATAATGAGCTAAGGGTTATGGCACCTTTGGGGCTTTTTTTTTCTCCTCACTTTGGCCACACATGTCCACACTCAGTTCAAATGTCCACAACTATGGAAGACATAACTACTTGATGTGCCAGATATGGATTGCATGAATTATCTGGAACAGAGGCAGAGCAACACTGAATTAGTTGTTTCCCATCAGTTTTTGCAGGAAGAGAATGGCAATGGATCTCTTCAATCAGTTTTACCCCCAAATTGGAAGCAATTGTGAAAAGTCTGTGCCATCAGAAGTGTTTTGGGGAACATTCCTTTTAGGCATTGTGAGCTTCTAGTAGCAGAAAAAAGTTAGGTTTTTGAACAAAACTGGTTACTTTGCAGAGCATTAAAGGTCTCAAGACTGACAAGAGCAGGTGGCATCAGGATCACTGACTTCACTTTCTGTGCTCACATTGGAGCTCTGAAGGGGAATATGCTCAGGCCTTATGAACTTTCTTCACCCTTTCTAGATCTGGAACATTTTGTGCCTTTGACATGAGCTCAAGTTCTTAATTCTAGCAGGAGTCCCCAGAAGGCATGTGATGTGATGTGTGGGCCTCAAAGGATATTTTTGAAGCTGGAGAATTTCAACTTAAAGTCCTACTGCAGCCTTTTAGGGAAGCAGATGAAGTGTTTAGTGCTTCATCCTGTTATTTGAAGCTGTCAGCCCATGCTGCATTTCTTGACTGATATGAGATACAGCAACCACTGTACAACAAATTTAAGATGTTGAGCTGTTGAGATTTTATGACAAAATGTTTGTGTTGCCTCAAACCTATTGCTCTTCTGGACTCTAACCTCTAACCTGTGCCCTGAGGTAGCTGGAAAGAATATTTGCAGTCCCCCATGACTGTTAAAGGATATGCTTTATCCTGGAACCTCTTCTTTCACATATGGCAGCCTTAAAGAGAAGGTGGTAAGACTGCAGTACTAGTCATGATGAGGAAAAAACCTCAGATGTAAAGGAAAACAGAGGTATTATTAGAAGCAAAATCTAGGACATCTGGATTCAGTTTCTAGTTCCTGCAATTTATAACCATGCTGTCAGTTCTGTGGTTGTTTTGGTAAAATGGTGTATTCTCAGTAGCTGTGGTGAGCTTTGAGACTGCAGTAAAAAGACAAGGAATAAATCTGTAGTTGGCACAGTAATAGATGCAAGAAGCAAATAACATAATGCCAAAACTTTTGTCTTCTTCCTCTTTTCTCCAGGGAAGAAAACCCTGAAGTGTTAGGTCTGAAGGTGAGACTAGACTTGCAGACACACAAGGAGCTCACTGACAAGCAACAGGATTTTGCAGAAATGAGCTTTTACAAGTTAATCCACTTTATCAGCAGTTTGCATGCTCATAGCTTAATGCTGATTTCCTCTATATCTAGTGAAAACAGCTAGGAATTTCTCTAGTGCTCCTTCAGCTGAAAGCAGCAGCCACACTTGTGCTAGTCTCTATTTGAAGTGAACTTGTATGTTAAATTCCAACCTAGTAATATTTCTGCTCAGTATTTCCTTCCTGAAGTGGCATCATTTAGTGTGCAGAAGAGAAAAGGTGAAAGTTAACAGTCTGTCTTGTTTGCCAACACTGTGTCTCTAACTTACACTTTACAGATCACTTATTCATCAGACTTGAGAATTAGGCACAATTTTTTTGCAGTAATGATTCAAACAACTTTCTAGGAAGACTAAAATGTCTAAAAGGTGAGATTTTGTGACTTCACAGATGAAGAATACAAATTTTCCTGAGAAAATCCTTAAAAATACATACCTCTACCCTTAGAAACAAAGTGCTTTTGGAATTCAAGCTGTGGTGGCAAGGACATTGAGAAGAGTCATTGGTTCCAGGCTGGATTTTTTTTTTTTTTTTTTTTTTTTTAGCATATGGCCTAATCAGAATGTCAGCTTCTAAATGCAGTAATTTTGGTGTAGTTCTTTATAAACCAAGGTAAATGGAATTGAAAGAGCTGACAATGTGAGTCAGAATGACTGACTGACTACTGCAAGTGAGTTTTTCTGAGCATTTGATCATATATTTCACTCATGATCTATGAACATGAGTCTTCCTCCTTGCTGCTGTTGCCTTGTGAGATGCAGAGGCAGTTCAAAACTTTATACACCTGCAAGTGCTTACTTCTCTGGCAAATGTGCCACTGAAAGGACTCAAATGTCTTTGCACACATGACTTGAAGACTGGAATGAAGGTGTTACTGAGTGGTTGCTCCCAAGGCTTGTGCAGAGACTGGAGATTTGGTCTGACCATTGGAATGTTCCTTGTATTTTATTAAGGGACAGTTCTGGCAGCAAACAGCTTGTACAATTCACAGAAAAACAAGTTCTGGAATTACCTTTGTGGGGAGCATACTGATACAAAACCCCAAGGCAGATGTGCCTCACCAGAAGGTGTTTACTGAGGACTTGCTGTGCCTCCTAGGGCCCCATTTTTCTTGTATTAACACCATTTCCTCTATATCTAGTGAAAGATATAGAGGAAATGGTGCTAATACAAGAAAAATTTCTACTTTGCCTTGCTGCAAAGTAGAAATTGTGAACAGCAACAGGTGATATGAAATGAATGGTAGTAACATAGACATAACTTGCTGCTTTCATGTGAGTGTACCAAAGATTTCTGTCAAGGGCATTTAATTTTAGTTGTACTGCTCTTGAGTGGCTGTACTAAAATTGCCACTTTGCTCAGAGCTCCTTCAATCTTTCAGTATGTTTAAAAGTGAGTACAGAACAAACTTATTTCTAGAAAAAAACATATTGTGGCTTTAGCTGCTTGCAAGGAAACTGTTTCTAATGTATTAGATGGTAAATGGGCTGTGTCAGGCTTGTGGAAATAATGCACAGAACCAAGCTCATATATTAGTTGAACTTGGACTCCAGTAAAGATACTCTTGAGTAGAGTTCTGTGGTATGATTGAGATGTTTACAAACAAAATTCCTTATATGCTTTTTGACATGTTTTTACAGTTCAGAGATTTTACTTAAGTCTGTTTACTAAAGCTGTTGTTTGTCAGTGTCTGGGTGTTTTGTTGCTTCATTGATCTTGGGCTTCTGGGTCTGTAGAGAAGTTACTGGAGGGTGTTCAGGCTGATATTTTTTTGAAAAAATCTCTAAAATTCCTGTCTTTTGGGAAGACAGGTGGAAATAAAGAAAGACCCCAATAACTTCCAAAGTTTTACTTCAATCCTACAAATGACTGCTGGCTGACTGGAAAAGCTACTGGAGTTATGGAGTTCCTGCCCAGCCTATGGCTGTGCTGGCAGCTGGACCTTATAAAAAAGTCATTTATCTAATGTCATTGGAAAAAACCCTTGAAGCATGAGATATCTGGGAGCTCTAGGAGAGAATGAATTTGTGTTGCCAAATGCCATTCTGAGGAAAATGAAGCAGAGAAACATGTTTGGAAAACTTCTGTTGGGAGACATTCAGTCCCTTTTTGGTGTTTCCCCAAAGTGACCAGTGAATTTTTTAAAAAAAATTAAATGGCTTTTGGACAAAACACTTCGGTCTTATAAAACATCACATCCTACTTCAATTTTAATTGTTTTAAGATACTTGTAAGGGTAACTAAATGGAAGTGTAGCACTTATGCAGACAATATTCTTAGGACAAAAGGCTTTTTTATTCCTGTGCACTCTACCTGATATAAATTAGCCTTTTCTGTGCCATAACCCATAATTTCTCTGGACTGTGTAAACTTGCATAGGAGCTGTGAAGGTTCCAGATATTTGTAGCAATGCTATTATGATAATTTTGCACATCATTATTGATTCCACTGTAGGTTAGTGCTTATTCCCCACCACCATTATACCAATCACAGGCAAACATAATCTGTGGGCATTAATGTAGATGTGTGCTTTTCTGAGCACTTTTAGTAATCAGGGATGAAAGCTAGCATTTCACTCCTGATCTGATTCTGAATGCTCATTTCCTTTAATAAAATAAATTACTCCCATGTAATGCAGCTCTTTTCTAAACACTTCTTCAGTGAGAAGGAACTGGACAATCAAACATCCAAGTAGATGAAATGCTGTTGTAGAGTTGGTTAATGTAATGTCTTCTACACTTTCTACAGCATCCATTGGAGTGACAACCAGGTGGAGGGCAGGAGTTTGGGGTTGGGGGAAGGCAGAATAAAAAACTCCATTTGCCCTGCTCTCTCTAGCCTTGCCAAGGACAGGAAATGGCATTGTCCTGGTTTCAGCTGGGATAGAGTTAACTTTGTCTCAGATTTATTTATTAGTGGATTTATCACCCTTATTTATTCCTTTGTAGAGCATCAAAGGTGTGTACAACCTTGCTCAATAGGTGGGAAAGGGCCAAGAAAACACGTTCTCACTACAGACCTTACAATTTAGAAGCAAATTGTGCACTCACAGCACAGTGCACTTCATTAACTTCATAAGACACTTCACTTGTCTTATTGGTCTAATAATTGCTTGTCTAATAAATGAGCTTGCTTTCTATGTTAAAGTTGTGTTCTTTGAATACTGACCTCATTCTTTTGTCTTTGCCTTTTGTCAAGTATAGTGTGCAGGGTTTAGCTTTTGTGCTCATTCAATGCTGAGTGGCAGCTCTCCTTTCTGAGCATGCATCTCTATTGCCTTTGCCAGAGAAAAATGGTGAAGAAAATTACACTCTCCATCATAAAGATACATTGACTCATTTGGAAATAATTTTGATTAGTACCTATCTCTTATTTGTGGGATCAATTAAATATTATCTCAAGTAAGTAGATGTTCCTGGCTGTTACATGTGATCCAGTTGCAGATCAAGGTCTGCAACCATGACTTCCTAAACCCTGCCCAGTTTTACTGAAACTAGGCCTGACAGTTGTTGAGTTACATTTGGTATGTTAGTATTGCTACAGAAAAGCTTAATATAACATCTCCAGGGATGGGCAACATTTTATGCATTGTTTCTACAGCTCTCTGAACTGCTTCTATTGATTTTAGAATAACCAAGAAAGGAAACATTAAAGGGAGCAAAGCTGCCTGCCTAGCAAACCAAGGAAATCATCCATGACCAGCTGGATCATGTTCTGTCCACATTCCTGGTTTTACTGGCTGTCCAGTAAAGGTCTTGCAAAATTCTTTGTCATTGCTTGAAGACACAGGAAACTCTGAAAAGTGTGCAAAATTGTGCAGGCACCACAACAGTGATGTCTGAGAACCTGTGAAGTCTGGAGAACACAAGCAATGAAGCTTTGCTCTGTGCCATAGAATGAATGCATGGACAGAGGAGAGACTGCTCTGGATTGGTCACTCCCATGTTTAGCAGGAGCACTTTTGTGAAGAACTTTGCTTGTATCTTGCTGAGAAACACCAGGAAAGGGTAGGAACATCAGGCAGAATCCCCTGCTTGTGGGAGGCCCTGATGAGATGGCTGAAGTGTGAAATCCCTCTTCTGGACTGGATTTTTTACAGCTACTGGGAAGGGCAAATAGCATGAGAGCTTTGTGCTGCTCACTGTGATTTCAAGTGGATAACTTGTGTGACTTTCTTGATCTATCTTTGTGCTCAGGCCATCTGTGCAATAGCAATCTGCCTGCTTGGGTTCTCCTCACATAAAGAGGACCCAAACCTTAGACTGCATCTAGAAATCAGTGCATTTTTCTCACTGCTTGTCACCTATTGTAAGGTAATGTTTTGTTAGATGCCTTCAAATTTATTCCAGGGGACTGCTCTGAGAGGATTAACAGGAGGAATAAAACATAGATTTGGAGCTTATGAGAAAGTGAAAGTTAGATTTTGGTGAGCCACTAGACATTTTTAAGCAATTGCTGTGTAGTGCATCCCAAATATTCTGAACGGTTACTCATCTACTATTCTAATAAGAGAAGAAAAATGCTGGGCAGCATTAAGCATTTAACAAGGGAGGGGAAACCTCAGTAGCCAGCAGAAGCCTGGTAACTTGAGCACAACCCTCCTTACCACATCTGTTTGAACTGCAGACCAATGTGAGTTAATTAGAGCCCCAGCAGAAGATGTGTGTGCTGTGAAACAAGACTGGAACTGGAACATGTGGCTCCTTAATGAAGCTGTGGTATCCATCATGGACAAAGTGCTCAGCAGACAGCAATTTGCTGCTTCAGGGACTCTGTAAACTGCTGCTCATCTACTCCTTTCCTGCTGCCACAGCTGATTTTGCTCAGGTGTCTCAGGTTAATTTTGCACGTGTCTCAGGGCAACAGCACTTCAGATACCTGTATAAATTGATCAAAGTGTATAGGGCAGCAAGGCAGGGCTCACAGAAATGAAGGACATCAAAAGAGAGGCTTGGGGTGATTAGAAACCTGTGCTTTGCAGTGCCTCTGCATCATTCTGAAAGCTGGTGCATTGGACCTGCTTGAACACCCTTTGGGGGAAGGAGCAGCTCAGTGTCAGCACAGCACTCTGCAGCTGGAGGAGTTTCATGAGGAAGAGCCAAACCAGGGCACAGGGGAGCAGCTCCCAGCTGAAGCTTTGAGCCATGTAATACTTGCTGCATACCACAACTTTACCTGCATGTAGAAACTGATGCAGTGAGGTGCCAACTGAAATGGTCTTGGTATGTGGTGTTCCTAGGCTTCTCTCTTGGGTACTGCAAAAATCTGGTTCATGGTGGGAGCTTCATGGCTTGGGATGGTCTAAAGAGGTGGTGGAGCCTCAGTGATTGCTGAAGCAAAGAGCTATTGGTACTTTGTCTACAAATTCTTGAGACATTATGGGGGATGTTGTACCAAAAACTTGGTCATTCAGGTAAAGCACTTTCTTTCAAACAGTTATTGAAAAATGATAGTTTTAGCAGCTACTGAGTAGTCAGCATTTGTATTACCTGCTACTGCCAGTGGCTAGATCACAGACACATCATTTCAGAAGCCTAGGCTCACTAGGCACATAACTGCTCTTTTGTCTACTTTACTTTGCTGAAATTTTTCCAGTGAAGTGTGTGGATCTCCACATACCAGAAGTAATTCTATCACTAGAGAGTTTGACCTTTCCACTGCAAGTGAAGCACCTGAAATCCAGCTAAATAATGTCCTTAAGGGACAGTAGATTGAATTTAAATTGTCTAAGATTTTTTTGGTTTCTGCTCAACAGGTTAGGCAGCTGGCTATAGATTAAAATGGGAACTGGACATTAGAGATAAAGGGATTCAAGTTTTATGTCAGATGCTTCTCTTTGCTCCTCTGAAATTTGCTGATCTAAAGACTGTTGGAGTTCCTGCTTCTTTAAGAGAGGTTTTCCTCATCCTGTTCCTAGCATTGATGCTTCCTGGCTGAAGGGTTTTTGGTGTCACTGCATATCCAGCATAAGATGTGAGAGACACTTTTTAAACTAAAGTGTCCCCAAACAGGGACACCTTTGAAAGCACTGGAGAAATGTGTTTCTACCTGTCTTGGGTCTTCAGTTTCTATAAGTGCAGAATGAAGTTTGGGATTTGTTTTTGGGGAGAGAGTGATCCAAGAGGAAGATGAAAGAACATCCCCCTGCTTCATATAAAACAGATGTAATTGCATCATGTAATTCACTAGTGGGAAGTGTTTCCTTAATGAAGGTAATGAAATACCCCATAGAGAACAGAGTAGGCATCTGCTTGACTGTGTTGGTTCAGCTTTGTGCTTCTGAGTGGCAGAACACTTCAGCAGTTGTTCTGAAGTTATGCAAGAAATAATTTTGGGGTAGAATGGCATTGATGTCTTCCCCAAAGCCAAACTGAAACCCTAATGCAGCACTCCTCTGTAGATTTCATAGTAGATTAAGTCAAATATTTAGAGTGGGTTGTGTCAGCAAATACCTTCCCAGCTGGAAGTGCATAGCTGTGCCTGCCTGAGAAATTAAGTTTTCTCTAGGGATCCCAGTGGTTCTGCCCCTGCTGAAAGTTTTGGCTGTTGAACCCTGTGGTGGATCAGGGCTGGAAGCTGAGCTGTTCTTCACTGGTCAGAGCAATTGTGGGTGAGCAGCACCCTGTATCTGTGAAGTGCTAGAGCATTTACCTTTTCTGATTGGTTCTGATGGGAATGTTGCATGAGGAAAAGAAAAGCTCCAAGCTCTATATGTCCAATATTTTATTCATTCATGATAAACATGTTTTTGGTCTCCTTAGAAAAACTGAAAAACCAATTACTTTTAAGCTTACTTTGCTCTCATAGAAAAGCTCAGTAGGAGTTGGAAATATACTAATTTGTAACAAGCTTCATGCTGTCATGTAAAATTAAGCAGTCTGGTTCCAGCACTGAAAATTTCTGGAATGTAGTTATTCCCTCAGTGCTACTTGGTAGTTAAAGGAAAAGTTATACAAACAAGATTATACTATCTAAAAATTCAGAAGGTGTTTGTAACTGTTCATTTAGGATCTGCTGCACTTCTGTAGGGCCTATTTCTTTTATGCTTGTTGCAATTTGTAAAGATTTTCTGGGGAAAAGGGAAAACATTTGTTTTAAATGCTGGAAGTAGAGGTGGTTTAAACTGCCTAATACTCACAGAAACATGCTTTTAAATATGACTAAAAGTTATTACACTGTTTCTAGCAGTTATATCTGTGCTGATGAAGGCAAAGGTGAAAACTTGCACAAGTGTTCACAAAAAGTGAAACTTGCACAAGCTGTTTTTTATTGTCCAAACCAAAAGAAAAGATACACAAGGAAAAAAACCCAAACAAACCTTTTAAACATGAAGCCTGTTGTCATACAATGGCTTTGTTTTAAACTAGTACTGATTCTTTGATGCTTTGGAAGTAATTCAAGGAGTCTGAGGCTTAGGCAAAGATGAAGCCCACACAAACCTGTTCAGCTGAAATTCAGCCAGTGTCTCTATAAGGGCCAACAATTGGAAAGCAGTTTGAATCTAATACTTGTTAAATTGAGAGTTAACTGGCATGTTTTTAAGCAACACAACCCATTCTGTGTTCTCTTTAAATTTGTTCACTGATGAGTAACTGAACATGTGTTTGGGTGGAAATTGAATCTGTGTAGGTATCTGACTAATTGATCTGTAGATGCTAAAAGTAGTTAAGTGTTGAGGTGCAAAGAGCACAGAGTCCATTGCTACAGGAGGAAATGAGGTGTTCTCAGTGCTGAGAAAAGTGCTGCTTTTTCTGGTACTGCTTGCAATTAACTTTAATCACACCTTTGTGTTGAGTGGTAATGAGGAACATGGTCAGAATATCTGGTTCAAAGGGGAAAGCTGTCTTTGTCCTGCACCAGTATTACTCATGAAAACTGCAGGAGTCTTTGAAGAGGCTGGATGGGGGCAGTATTTTCTTGCTGAAGAAACAGAAGAGGTGTTGGGATAAAGTGGGTTGGATGTTTATATAAAGCAAAGAAAAGTCACTCCCTCCAGCTAAGTTTGGAGGCAAGAAGGGGTGAGACTGTGGAAAATAGCTATGAATTGACAATAAAATCAAGACTGCCCCAGAGTTCAGGAAAGTCAATAGGAGCTCTGTAGAAGCTGAAGAAAGTATGTCCATCCTTTTTTTTTTTTTTTTTTTATGGTTGTTTAAAGTGACTGGGACAACAGGGGCATACATGGAATTGAATCTCTAGGTGTAACTTGGTGTTAGACCTGTGTTGTTCAGCTATTTCTCATGTAGAGTTGAGGAAGTGAGCTGTGCCTGGGTGTTCATCAGGCACACAGAAAACAGTCACCAGCTGGGAAGCAGAGTTCATGCCCATGTGAGAAGAATCAAAAAGCTGCAGAGATTTTTAAGGTACTCTGACACAAGGAGACCACTCTATCTGTACTAGATCTGTACTCTATCTGTATTTTTCAGAGCATTGTCATGGTAAATAGAAATGTAAACAGTACAAACCTGAAAGCTCTCGCATCATAAAATGCAAAGTGCACAAACAAATTGTCACTAATTTAACTTTTCTTGTTCTGACATGTTTAAAGCTCTTCCCAAACGCTTCTAAATGCTCATGTTCCCTTCTCCCATAAAATTGACTTTTATAATTCTGAATTGCCTGATCTTAGAACTTTTAGAAATACACAGCTTTTGCATTATCAGACCAAATAAAAGCTGTAGGAATCCTGACTATCACTAGCATGCCTGGTCACATGAGTGTTAATTACAAAACAGCAACAAAAAATTATCTGAAAAACTTTCTCCTATGTCTTAATTCACTCCAGGAACCCAAGATGAACAGGACCATACTGTCAGCTGCAGTTAACCTTATATACCAAAAAGAGTTGGATTTTGCACCAAGGAACTCATGGGGAAAGGAAGGCTCAACTCTCCATCTGTGCAGACGTGATCCCAGAGCTCCTGCCCTGGGGTGGTGATGCTGGTGGGTGGGTGAGAGGACTGAGTTTGTGCCAATGAGCTAGATCTTTAAATAACTGCCTCCCCATAGGTTAGAGAAGGGCTTGGAACAGGGGAGGTGCTCACCCACCTGCTGGCCTTGTTCCCTGTGACTCTGAGCCCAAAACACCGGAGTGAACCAAGGCAGAGCTGGTTTGGGCTGGGGCTGAGCCCAGCAGCAGTGACAGTGACAGGGTGTGGTGGTGATCAACAACCCAGCGTGGTCAGGCTCTGCTGGCAGCAGCTGGGCTGGCAGCTCTTGTCTGCAGCAGTGCCATGCTGATCTGAGGTGTGCTGGGTGCACAGGTGGAAGGGGACAATCCCTGAATTGCTTTCCCCTGACAGCAGGCTCACGGGTCTTTCTGCAGCTGAGAGTATGGGAGGGAATTGCTTAGCTTAGCTGCTGATTTCAGTGGACTTTCCTCCCTAGAGGTTTACTCTGGCCCTTGGTGTTTGTTTCTCCTTCCATGCATCTGAATTTGAGCAATGGAAATTACAAACAAAGACATATTTTGCTACTGGACTGCAGGACATAATGTGCCTTACTGTGAGGTAGGAGAGCTGTCTTGCTCTTAGGGTGAGAAGAGACACATTTTATTCATTAGGGATAATGGTTGCTTAAATTGGTTGGTAAATGCACAGAATTTTGGGCTGCTGTCTGCTCAGAATCACCTTCTTCAAGTCTCTTCTCAGTGTGGGAGAGAATGTGATAATTTGAAAATTAATGTGCTTTTGACTAAACATATCTACCATCCCTGCTCTTTTACCTTCAAACACCTTGGTGTTGTAGCATGTTGAAAGATCATTTCTGGCAATTATAATTACACAGAATAAATGTGCTGAGATAAGATAAAGGTGTAAGACAATAAGAAACAGTGATGAGGTTATGCATTATGTTCCTGTTGCATGCTCACTGAATGGGAAACATTCCAATGAGTATCACTACGGATTCTTGGCTCTCAGCGTGGAGGAAAATTTTCTGAGATTGTGGTTTTGCAAAGTACCTGTTTGAAGAGATGGTTTCAAGATAAGAAAAATAAATTATTTTAATGAATATTTGAACAGGAGGCATTTATTGCAGTCTCTGTGAAAAGGAAGAAAAGAAAATGCTGAGCCTTCCAGGAGAGTTCTCAGTTCTCCACTTTATGCTTTTTGGCATCCATTATTCATGGGGTGTCCTACATTCACCCTTCCTGCAAACTGTATTCACTCTTTCCTCTTCCCCTGTGCTGTATTCCAAATTTGGATTTTTTTTTTCCTGAGGTACTGCCATAGCATGTACTGTACATAAGGCTAGAGAACTTGAGAAATATAATTGACCTCTATGAATTATTTACAGAAAGGCCCAAAACTCACTAACTCCAAACAAAGAGGAATGGGGAAGAATATAGGTGTGTTGTAGAGTGATGAGGAAAACCTGACTAGTGTTTATTAATTTATTAGAATCCACTTTCACTGATGAGATGCTCAGATCTGTTCCTCTTACAAGTCCTCTGTGCTTGGGGAAGTCACACCACTGTCATTCAGTGAGGAGAGGTGTCCCTCAGGGGTCTGCAGTGTGACTGAGACCTTTCATGCCTTTGTCAGTTACATGGTGGGGCTGAAGGCACCTGCCGTGAATTTGGACAAAATTCTCCAGCAGTGGGTCCCTGGGCACCTTGGGAGGTTCAGCAAGGCCAATGTCCTACACCTGTGTCAGGGCAAGCCCTGGTTATCAGCACAGGATGGACAGATGGAGAGCAGCCCTGCCCAGAAGGACCTGGGGGTGCTGGTGGAGGAGAGGCTGGACACAATCCAGAAAGTTCACTGTGTCCTGGGCTGCATTAAAAGAGCAGTGGCCAGCAGGGTGAGGGAGGGGAATCTGCTGCTCTTCTCTGCTTTGGTGAGACCCTGGAGTGCTGCATCCAGCTCCTGGATCCTCAGCAGAGAGAGATATGGATCTGTTAGAGTGGGTCCAGAGGAGGACCATGAAAATGGTCAAAGGCATGGAATGCCTCTCCTGTGAAGATAAACTGTGAGAGTTGGGGCTGCTGAGTCTGGAGAAGAGAAGCCTCTGGGAAGAACCTTATTGCAGCCTTTCAATTCCTTAATGTGCTTATAAGAAAGATGGAGACATGATTTTTAGTTGGATCTTTGCAATAAGGTGAGGAGCAATGGCCTTGAACTAAAGCAGGGTAGATTCAGGCTAGATTCAAGGAATAATTTTTTTTAAATGGGAAGTGGTGAAGCACTGGAACAGGTTGCTCAAAGAGGTGGTAGATGTCCCTGGAAACATTCAAGGTCAGGCTGGATGGGGCTTTGAGTAACCTGATCTAGCTCAAGATGTCCCTGCTTGTTGCAGGGGAGTTGGACTAGATAATCTTTAAAGGTCCCTTCCATCCCAAAATCTTTAATGATTCTATTTTATTTAAAGTGAACTGAAAAATAAGCTGTCATTGAAACAATGGGTGTATGGTCACACTAGCATAAATGCATTTACTGGCTTCCCAGAGCATTTACCAAGTATATGTTCTGTTTATTTAAGAACTATTAATTATTAAGGACCATTTCTGGAAATAGCTTTTTGGACTTGATGCTAGGAATCCAAGCCCTTGGTTTATAATGCTTGACTGGCCCTGCCTTGTTGCCTTGAATGCACTCTAAAACAGGAGAAGGTGCTGAGCTCAGCTGCTCTCAGCTCAGTGTTGTCTTGAGATGGAAGCACTGATGTGTGCATGCATCACAAAGAAAGGCAGAGATCCTTGAAATCTGGTGGATGCTCACTGTCATTAGCACTTCTGTTGCCTCTAAGACCAAAAGTAATGTTGATATTTGACATAGCAATAGTTTTTTTGAATCCTAAGTTTCACCTTTAATGTCTCCTGGCAGACTGTGTCTATAGCAAACACTTCTATGCTACAAGTCATTTTAATGTCTACCACTAATGCTTTTTGAGGTATTTATCCTCTTCCTCTGGGTATTTTTTATTGTAGAGGTGTTCTCTGGAATGGTTAGCACACTGATTTGATAAAATGTAATATATGGCTTCTTCTGACTGATTGTTCTTGTCACTCACTGCATGTTTGCAGTTTGTTCAAAGGCACAGCCCTCTGAAATCTGCCAGGCAGTGCCTAGAGCTTCTGGCTACTGACTGCCAGCTTTCATCAGCAGTGAGTAGAGAGAAAGCTGCCCTTTCCCAAATCACTTTACTTGCACTCCTGTTGCTTATATAATTTGTTTCTCTTAAGTATTCCTCTCTTTCTCTGGTGATCAGAGCCAGCAGCCTGTACTGCTCACTCCAGTTACTGTTCTGTGAACTGCTGAGCGCTCCGGATCTGAACACACAAACACCAGAGATTTCCCTTTGCTTCCTTGCCTTTCTCTTTTACACAGCTATGCTCCCAGGGGTAGATAATCCCTTTAGTCTAAAGAGAAAGGAGATTTAAGTAGATTCTCCCTAATACAAATACAGTGATGTTTATGGGTGTCTGCAGTTCAGTGGTCTTAACAATTTTGATCCTGATTTGTGTCTCCTGGATTCCAACAACTGTATTTTCCCCACATAAACCCCATAAGCTACCCTTACTAAACTCCCACCTCCATTACTCCCAAAAAAATCCCAAACACTTTTCTTTCCACCCTATCCTTTCCCAGCTTACTAGTACTCTAATTATCATCCTGTAAGAGGATGATTCAACCACAGCCCTTATGCTGTGTGTGCATTCAGGTTATCTGAGCATAACAGAACCAGCTCTTTTAAAGGAATACAGGTGTGGAATACAGGTAAGAAGACCAGGCTCAGACAACATGTTCAGGATTTTTCCCATTCACAATTGTCATCCAGTTAATTATAAATGAGAAGTTACTTTAATTTTACCCCCATGATTCAGATCCTACAACTTTATCCTTGTTAACTTCAAGGATTTACTTGCTTGGTTAAGAAATGTTTTGCATCCAGTGGAAACCTGTAATAATTGCACCTAGAGAACAAATTCCTTATTTTGTGTATGGCTTTTCCTCTATGTTTTGGGAACTGGGGTGGGGTAGTTTTTTGTGTTAGTGAGAGGTGCCACCTTCTCCACCTCAGACAGAATATCCTATTTCTCTTTGAGTGGATCCCAGACCTCATCAATGGGTGAGCCTGCTTCTGATGCCAACAGCGCCTTATTAACCCTTCCATTGCTTTTCAAATAATTTGGTCATAATCTCACAAGTTTAGCCAAGCACTGTGGAAAAAATAAGGCATACAAAATGAGAGTAGAAGAAACTAAGTGTAGTTAGTGAGAACGTATATTTGGACACAGATTTGTCAAGGTGTCTAAGGGTGTGGGGTTAGTTCTGTGTGAAAGTAGCAGTGCACAATCTTCCTGTTTCAGCCTGGCAGCTGAGGCTGAGATGGATGCTTATTCTGGTAGGGGTTAGAGGTTGGTTCTGTTCAAAACTCCTTATCTTTGTTATGAGTGCTACAAGGACACAGCAATATATTTATCTTTCTGCCAAACCTTTCTGGAACATTGCAAATGGCTGTCTTCTTGTCAAGTATCAGAGACAGAGTTGGCCCAAGAAAATCCATCAGAAACCCAAAGCGCAGTGGATTTCTATATAAAGCTTGTCAAAAGTTGCCATCAAAGTGCAAGAAGGTCATTTAAACTTATATTGCTTTTCTTTTCTATGGTATGCATATTTAGCTGCTTTTAATTTACTTTGCCCTCTTCCTTATTTTTGCTGTTTTTTCACGCCCACACAGGTTTTTATGGTTTGATAAAGAACAGGCTGTTCTTACTGGAAGTAGAAAAAACAGTCTCCTTTTACTGGAAAAGGGAGGTAAAAGCAGGACTACCCATCTCTTCCCAAAAGGGAACCAAAAAAGTTCTAAAAAGGTTGCAAATACCTAATATTGGGGATGGTTGACCAAGAGTTCAAAAAGAAAGAAACTGCAAAATTATTTAACTACTGATTAGTTTTAAATCCACAAACCCATGGAAAATAGCTGCTGCTTATTATCAAAATATATGTCTCCTCTTCATTTTAATGTGTCCTTTGGGGAGAAGTTGTGATTCTTCATTTTTATACAAGTCAATATATATATATTTGTGGAAGGAAAATGACCTGATTACTGTGGTATAGCTAGTTTCCTAAAAAAAACCAACCAAACAAACAAAAAACAAACCCAAACTTTTCATTAGTTTTAGCCAGAGGTTTCTGTAGTAACTAAGCTGTCACTAATTGTGCAATTGATACACTGTGAGAGAGGGTTTGAAAAAAAGTTTGTGCAACAGGCAAAACTATGATCATAGCAACAGGGGAAAGGGGTGAGTGGAAAGGGAGAATTGGGACTTGATATAGGAGCAGGAGGCTTAACCATCCTAAATTTCAGAACATGAACATGGCAAAATAATTCTATGTTAGTAAAAGTGAAGTAATGAACATGAAGAATGTTCCCTTAACTAAAGGTGTGCAGTGGTGGGCTTGGGATGAAATATTGCCATTCAGGAAAGAGATGGTGAATGATGTTTTCAGTCAGGGAAAGAACTTGAAGGCCAAATGAAATAATGCAGAAGGTCTGAACAAAAATAACTTTGGAGGCAGTGTTAGCAATGTAATTATGTGCTATGTAGAATGTGTTTTGAAGGCAAAAAATACAGATGGTTTGAAAAGGCCGTGGAAGGAAGATCCATCAAGAGTTCCTAAGGAGAGGATGGCAATGCAAACTCCTTGTGCTGGTTTTGGCCAGGGCAGAGTTTTGCTCTAAGTAGCTGGTATGGAACTGTATTTTGGATTAGTGTTGATAATAAAGATGTTTTTGACACTGCTGAGCAGTGCCTACACAGAGTCAGGGTGTTTTCTGTTCCCCACTCCACCAGTGAGCAGCCTGGGGGTGCTCAAGGAGCTGGGAGGGGGCAGAGCCTGGGCAGCTGAGCCCAGCTGACCACAGGGATGTTCCAAACCATGTGGCACCTTGCTCAGTATACACAGCTGGGGAAAAGGAATGGAGGGAGGGATGTTGGGAGGGATGTTTGTTTTCCCAAGTAATCAGTTCATGTAATGGAGCCCTGCTCTCCTGGAGGTGACTGAACATCTGATGATGGGAGACAGCAAATGGATTCCTTGTTTAGCTTTGCTTATGTTCATGGCTTTTTCTTCACAGGTTGAAGTGTCTTTATCCCAACCAATGAATTTTCCTGCTTTTCTGTTTCTCTCCCCATCCCATTGATGGCAGACTGAGTGAGAAGCTGTATGGTACTTAGGTGCTAGCTGGGGTAAAACCCTGAGAATTCTACTCCCAAGTTTTCCCAAACAAGGTTTGCTGGGAATGTAGATTAGACACCACTAGGTATACAGCTCCTTCTTGAAGCATGTGTTGAGGGTTTAGTACTTAACAAACACTCTAGTTTGCTACAAGCAACTGCTAGAAGGTTAAGAGACTCTCTTGTCTGCAAAAAAAAACCAAAACAAAAGCCCTACTCAACTTCTTCATGCATGGGGTATCTGGGAAAGGTTAAATACTGGGTGTTTTCACAAGCTGAAGTGTAAAAGCTCTTTGGGAAGTTCGGTGCAACAAAGGAAGGACAAATCCTTAACACAGCTGACTAACCCAGAGCTCTGCTGTGATAACTGTGTGTGTACCTTTTCCATGCCATAAAACCAGGTTAGGGAAGGGCTGCTTTCAGTTTCAAGTGACAGAGTAGGCTTTTACCTTATTTCTGTCCAGAATATGATAGTGGGAATGTAGAACTTTCCCTATCAAGCTAGAATGATTTTAAATTATTGTCATTCATCACCACTTATGTATCATATGATGTCAGCAGCAGGAGTGGAAATAAGTTTAGAGCCCCAATTCTTCACCTGTAATAAGGGTCAACACTGTAAAAGAATGGTGTTTCTGGTATTTGAAGGTGTTAGAAGGAAAGTCTTTGACTTTAATCAAAAATGAGGGGAAACTTGGAAAAAGGTAGCAAAAGATAGTGCAATTAAAAAGTGGCCAATAGGCTGTTAACAGAAGGGCCTGAGTAGGAGATCTTTTGAAGGCATTCCCATAGGAGGAAGAAAATGGTTTTCTAGCTCAGTATTCCTTTTCCTTGGAAGTGAACATTTTAACTGAGATCATTGAGATAATGAAATACATCATGGGAAAAGAGCCTCACAGTTTCAAAGGTCAGAGATGAAGAACTGAGGAAACTCATTTCAGGAGGAACTTTCCTCAATCTCTGACATTTTGATGCAGAAATTTAACAGATGTCTTTCTGGACAAGAAAGAATTTCATGAGAGTTTCACAAATCCCAAGAAAAATGGAGACTTGAAGGGAACAGTTTTAGTAAGAGATAAAGTGAAACAACTGAGAGGTTATTTATAAATGATGAGTATTCTTTCCAAGGAGTAAAAAGGATTCTACATTACTGTGGTAGCAATAATGGAAAATGGCTTTCTGACTGACAGAGAGATATTGTCAGCAGAAGAATAGGGAAGTGATTTACTGACTTTTTTTCTTTAGTTACAAAACTTTTTCTTCTGTCAAATATCAGTATAAAATACCTTTTACAGTATGGTCAGTCAAAAAAAAATTGACCAACACGATGGTAAAATAAAAGGGTTTCTTCCCTTCAAGTGGATTATTTCTCAAAGCTTTAACTTGCTTCAAATTCAGGACAATGTTTTATTGTCATCTGCACTTCCCCCATCTGAGACTTTGCAGCCCAGAGTTCAAGGCTGTCTGAAGCTCCTCAGCAGTGTGACTTCAGGGTTTTCTAAGACCAAATTCCTGCTCGAATTGTAGCATCCTGTTTGATGGGGAAAATGTCTCCTCTGATTCTAAATATATTCTTTGGTGTAGAAATGACCACAGATGACTAATTTTGGCTGAACAGTTTGCAACATCTTTTTTGTTGGAGGAAATAAGAATGTACTTTTATTTTCAGTCTGAATACGTTGTCCTGGCAGGGAAACAGCCTGAGAACCTGAACTGGACATTAAGAGTCCTGGATCTTTCTCATAATGCAAGAAAGTTCCCATTCAGAATAATTCCTTCAGCTCTCTATTCCTCATTCATTCCTTTAATGTCAGGATGATAATAGCTGTGCCCTTCCTGCCTGTTCCTTTGCAAAGGAACATGAAAAATACCATCCTGTGTAACCAGCTCTCTTCCACTCCCTGCTGCTGCCTGAGGATGGCTGACTCTTCATTTTTAAATGAAAACTGAGTGGTGAATGCTGTCCTTCCTTACCTTTCTGCCTGCAGTGGGCCTAGGATATACCTGAAGAGAGAAGTCCAAGCACTGTCACGGACTGGAGTCCAAATAACCAAAATACAGAGACAGAACACTTGCAGGCTGTGTCAGCATAGAGAGAAAGGTGTTCTTCCTAGTCTGGGCTTGGGTCTGAGCAGGTCATTGTCAAATCATGGTCAGGTTGAGTGGCTTTTGCTGCCTCCCTGCTGCAAAGCACAGAAAGGATCCTTGCTGGCTTTGTGCCTTCAGAGGCAAGAGAGTTATTTAATTACCAAGACAGGGTGTAGATAACAGGCTTAAGAATTGGCAGGTATTGGGCACGTGGGAAATCAGGAATCAAGTCTTAAAAGTTACTCAGAATTTTCATAACAGAAAAAAAAAAAATTGTGGAAAAAGGTTTCTTTTGAGATACTTGAAGACCAAAAAGTTTTAATAATACGAAGTTTATCATAGTGCTACTACATTATAGAAGATAATGTGCTTTTCAACGTTACAACCATTCTACGATGTGAGAAGTTATAACTCTCTACTGGAAAATCATTATTACATAACTTTAATGAGATATTTCAAATAATTTTTGGAGGAATTTCAGAATCTTCTGCTGTACAATGGTTTAACCTATATGTTCTGAGATAGACTTTCCAGTAGAAAAGTTTAGTTTTGGCAAAGAAATCCTTTCCTCTCTAACTCTTTATCTCCACGTGTTTGACTAGGGCAGAAGTCATGATTCCTGTCTGGATCATCTCCTTCTGGTGAACAAAGTTCTAAATAATACCTTGCATTTTAATGTTTATAAATTGCAGAGCTGACAGATCTCTTCCTGTCTAATCTTGTCTGGAACGTTTTTTAGAAGCTGTTTGACCCTGCAAACCCTTCTGCTGTCTCTTATGCTTTCCCATACTTCAGGGAGAAAGGGTTTTGAAAAGTCAATGACCCATTGTGCTAACAGGTTGCTGACTTGCATTAAAATAAGATTGACATTTTTGTCTTAATTTAAAAATCTTAAAAGTCTTGCTGAGGTTTTGATTATTTGTGAAATATCTTGAAGAGAGTAAAACCATTGAGAGAGGAGCTTTACTTAAAACTACTTCCCTATCTTAGAAAACCACCCTGCATTCTTATACAGACAGTGATGCTGCCAGCTAGAAACCCTAGAAGTCATTTTTTCTGCTTCTTCTTGCCACAAGGAAATCCTGCAACACAGTAGAAGGTTCCAGCTCATCTAGCTGGATGTATACCTGGAGCACTCAGAAGCTGATGATGACCAAAATGTCATCCTGCTCATGAAACGAATTTTCACAATTAAAATATAAAGTGCAATTAAAATTTTAAAACCTCCTAAAGAAAGCCATGCATTAAAAAAAAAAACCCAAACTAAAAAATTGGTTGAGTCTCAATAGTACTCAAGATTACCTTTTGTGAGGCTTGAACTGGAATGTTCAAGAACTATAAAATGTAGCAGTACTTTTCCTAGTAGGCAATAATCTTGTTTTGAGTTTTAAATATTTTTGTTGCTACTGCTTAGGCTTTAGTCTGTAATTAGAAAAGCTTAAATCTTCCTCTGTGTTTTGGAGTTGATATTTACTCTGCTCCAGCAAGAAATTCTAATTTCTACATTTGAGTAGTGTAGAATTAAATTTTCTAATTTCATACAGTTTGGGATTCTGGACAAGCATTAGGATAAGATTTTAATAGAAAAGCCTGAACTCAGATGCCTGTGTGTCTTTTCCTGGACAACTAATATTTCAATAAACTCTCTCAAATTTGCTTCCTTTGAATTTTTTGCTGTTGTTTGAACTGAACACCCAACATCTGCTGTGACTGCAGACCCAGGCTGAAGCCTTTGAGCTGTTTGCAGTGTGATTATCACCAGCTGTGTATAAAGAATGAGAGAGAGCTGTAGGCAAGGTCTTGGTGAAAGAGCTGATATTTGTCACTAAGACATATGTGGTTGATTTCTAGGTGACAGCAGAATGTAAATTATTATTTTACCCTTTTTTTTTTTTTTTT